>CM053783.1:557082426-557682426 GCA_028749045.1 Cupressus sempervirens
ACTAAAGTTATATGTGCCTTATAATGGTCATATATAAGCCCCTAACTCATAGTACTACCATATGGGCACTTAAATTCCACTGAAAAGACACCTTAGGACCACTTTTTAGCCCTCAAAAGTCACTAAGAAGTTTGAATCCGAATTCTAACTTGATTGGACCTCTCATAGCACCTATTAGCAAGTGGGATTAACTTAGGAACTCTATTAGGTTTAGTTTTAGGTTGGTGTCCATGCTAAACCCTAATTGACATGCCACTTATACATAGACATTACAAGTGTCAAGTGACACCATTAAATACATTACAAATTATAAGTGACATATCCTAATTTACAAAATGAATTAATCTACTAACATTCATTCAACTTACGTTTATAAATCAAAATACATAACAACAAGGTTTGAATCTCTTCAATAGATTCAACCTTGGCTTTCACAATTCGAACATAGCTTTAGCCCTAATTCTCCAATTTCATACCATTATTACTTTTCTACACAGTCAAATTCAAATATCGGTAGCCCAAGGACAATTACCTACAAACATATCAAATCAACATTATATAATCATATTCAACATGCATAATTCAAATTCAATTAACCTTTCAATTTCTAAGATAATGTTCAAACATAATATTTGCAATATTCTAATATCAAGATATATTGATCAATAATAATTATTAAACTTTAAAACAATATCCATCTAACATTCTTAATTTAATCATATTCAACTATCATCATCAAGTAAACATCTCAATACATATATATTTAATTGTCAAAGCATATAATCTAGGTCCTACTAACATCATAAGTAAAATTAGAAAAATTTAAATTATCACATAACATCAATGATAGTAGTCACTATCAAATCAGTCTAGAGTGTATCAAAATCTTGAATCATAAAGTATCAAAATACTAATGTATTATCAGTACTATGATGGGTCAAAGTGGGACCTCACATTCTATGCAGGGTCTGATCAAGTAACTGTAAATGTGTATCTGAGAGGATGAGACATATGAAATTCTTCATGCATGTCATGATGATCCTTGTGGTGGTCATTTTTCATACAAAAGAACAACATTCAAAATCTTGACCACTAGTTATTATTGGCCAAATTTACACAAAGATGCAGCAGGGTACACAAAGAAATGTTATTGTTTCCAATGCATGGGATGCCTAACCAAATAAGATGAGATGCCCTTGAAGCCTTAGGTACTTGTCACACCATTTGATAAATGGGGAATATATTTTCTTTAGTCCTATAGATCTTTCTTCTAATGGAAAATTGTATATACTTGTTTGTATTGATTATGTGACCAAATAAGTTGAAGCAAGACCAATAAAGCACATTAGAGATAATAATGTTGTTGAGTTTCTCTGTGAAGCTATTTTTACTTAGTTTGGCATGTTAAGGGAGTTGATCATTGATCAAGGTGCTTAGTTTAATCCTAACATGATTTTAACATTGATGAATGAGTATACCATTAGGCATGTAAAATGTTCTCCCTATCAACCTCAAGCAAATGGTCAAGTGGAAATCACAAATAGGGAAATTGGATAAAAACTAAGGTCATTCACAAGAAAGACTAAGCACTCAGACATCCTAAAGTCATTTGGGTCTAAAGAAAAACATGGAAGATAACTAAATGATTAGTCCCTTTTGAGTTGGTTTATGGTAATAAAGTTGTTATGCCTATGGAATTTGAACATAAGACCCTTCATATAATGTTTGAGTTATACATTGATCTAACTCAAGCTCAATAAGAAAGTATCCTACAACTCAAAAAATTAGATGAGTACCAAAAATCTACTCTTCATAATATAGAAATCATCCAACAAAAAATAAAAAGTGGCATGAAAAAATCATAAAAGATTTTTAAAAAATTGATGTGGATCATTGGGTCTTTCTCTATGATTCCCACTATTAGAAAACACAAGTGAAATTTCAAAATCAATGGTTGGGACCATATGAGATTGTTTTAGTTTTTTATAATGTTGTTGTCCAACTCTCTACCCTTGATCTAGTGCACTTAAAACTATTGGTCAATGGTCATAGTTTAAAGATTCATCATAAGCCTCATAATCAACAGGAGTTACTACAATAGTTCCAATTTGTCGAGAATAATTCCACTCTTGCAGTGGAAAGCTCTAGGCCATGTGCCCATATTTTTTAATCCCTTTGAACTCATTAAAAGGAACTATAATAAATATTTCACTTTTTGTGACAGCATACTTCTTCATCATAAAGTTTTACCTTGCCTTCTTTCTACCTCACCTTCAGCCTCATATTTCCACCTTAGTGTACAACCAACATGCAATAGCTATCACTTCAACCAAAATCATCAACATGTATGTAGAATTATGCCTTTGTATCATGTACTTTTTTTATTGTACAATTCATATCTTGCATGTCTGGTACTAGCCGGACCTATTGCTTAATTAAGTTGGGGGAAGAGGTACTCTTTTTATTTTTTGTACATATTTGATTTGTTTTCAATTTTCAAAAGCCTTTTGAAACTTCACCTTCCATAAAATTTCATCATGCAGTTTATGTGCCACATCTTTTAAAATTCACTTTGGTGTGGCACTTCCTTCCTAAACTTATAAGTTCATTAATGTGAAATCCTACCTTGATAATCATGATTTTAAATGTCATTGAAACTATGATTTTTGCATGTTTATTTAAAAGTTCCTTTAGCCTTGAAATAAACTCTACAAACCAAATCTTCAAACTTTCTACAAAAATTAGCCAAGATTTACATTCATTGTCTAGCATTGAAGACTATTTGAACTTTGTTTGAGTGAGAATTATTACCCAATTCCAATGGGTGGAGAAATTATTCGTCAACAACCTACTATTCATGACATAATTCTAGTAGACTAGGATTGTGGGTCTAAAATCAAAGATAGAGATTGGATAGCATAGTTTTTAAAGCTCATGATGTATGATGATGATAATGCATACCATGTAATGAAAATGATAAGGTGAAGGGTTTGTAGGTAAAATATAATGAGAAAATCATAGTAGAAGTTTTAGGGTTGTCTTAGGAAGGGGAGAAATTTGTAAAGGACTTAGACCCTTGTTTAGCTAGGGCACAATTCTCTTTACACATGGATCCATTATTGGTTTTAGATGAGAAGCAAGGTATAAAGAGACTTTCTCTTCCTAACCCTTACAAGAAATGTACCTTGGATGTCATGTGATATCATACTTATGATGTTATAAATATCTACATGGAGTATAATTTACACTACTAAGCTCTTTGAGACATGAAGCAAGGCTTGTGAATCTACCAAACCTTCTATCTTATTTTCTCAAGAAGTGTGCAAGTCTTGAGCAACAAGGTACGCAGAATCTTGTCTCCCACCATTATTTGGTAAAGTTATTAGTAGAAAGAGATTTTCATAAGAATTTGATAATGTCTTAGAATGATTTTTTTGTATCTAAGAAAATTTAATAGAATGAAGTAGGTCCTAGTGGGTACGGTTAGGAAAAAGAATTTGAACATAGCATGATACTAAGAAAGTAATAATAAGATTAGCTCCTTCCACTTCTTGTTCTATTCCTAAAACCCTAAGACTACTCAATAGAAAGAATTTGCAAAGTCACCTAGAACATTAGCTTCTGTGAAAAGGAAAGAGAAAGATGCACCTATTTAAACTAAAATCCCTAAATATTATGTTAGGACTAGAGCCTTTTCACAATAGGAAAAGGAGAACCTGCTAAAAAAGAGGAACAAAAAGATAGGGAGAAACCCCTACTATAGATCTTACTACCCCACCTCCTAAAAAGAAATGTTGTGATATGGAGCCTAATCAAAGGTTTATTTGGCATAGTTTTTTCCACATATTATTTCTATTGGGGTTTGGGGGTAGCTTACGAGGTCCTAGGGTAGTGCCCCAAGTGCGCTCCCTGTCATAGTATAGGATGGGATCGAGGGGCAATGCCCCCACGAGGGTTTTGGGGGTAGTGCCTCTAAATCCAAAAAAGCCCTTATACTATAAAAGGCATCAGCTACTATTTTTCTATTATTCTGGCCCTAATTTTGTAAGTAGAAAAAGCTTGTATAAAAAGGCTTAGGGTTATGGATTTCAATATGAATGGTGATATTGTAGCTTCATGTAGCGGTATTGAGCTATAAGGGATTATGGATCCTAATCAAGTTGTAATCACTAGATAATAATAATATTGGACTTACTATTGGTGGATGTAACCCAGGGATTGGGTGAACCACATTAAATCTTGGTGTTTTGTGTTCTCTTTTATGCGATCTACTATTTTTTGATATTGGTTATATTTGCATGTAACTATTATTTATGTCTAAGGTTAATCTTAACAAGAAATAGTTTCAAGAATTAACCCATGTGGCACTTAATATAGGAGAATATTTACACAAAAGAAAGAGGGGTTTTGTTAAACCCAAAGAAGAAAACCCGGTAGGGAGAAGTAGCAGGTTTACAAGAAATGCTCATCCAGATGTTTCTCCTATAAAATTGATAACTAATGTTAAATCTCTGAGTCTATAGAAAATAAAATAACAAAGTTAGAGGTAAATGATAAAACTCAAGGTAATGTTGTAAAGGAAAGTTTGTAATAGTGTGATGATACCATTATGTAGGATCACTTAGAAGAGAAGAATAAAGGAAACATTTATGAGAATGAGAATGAGGGAGATGTGGAGAACAAAGAAATTGATGAAAATATAGATGGGGATGAGAAACACATCTCAGATTTAGAACAAGGTTTTGTATTCAAAAGGAAAGAAGAAGTTCAAATAGAAGAATATGTTGACCAAAACTCTCAAGATGCTGAGCATGAAATGATGCAAGATGACAATGTGTTTGAAGAACATCTTGATAACCTAGAGGAGACAACTAAACAACTGGTAGGAAATACAATTGGAAAAAAAGTGGATAGTGTAGAAACTGCCAATCTAGCTCCTGAAGGGATTAACCTTGGTAACTAGGAACCTATACAACCTTTACATGAATCTACACCATTGAAATAAACTCTTAGTATACATCAATAGATGGCCATGGAGAGGGCCAAGTGGGAAGAAGAGAAAAAGAAATTTTAAAAAGTAGTTGAAGATCAACATTAGGAATTGGTGGAAAAAGAAGAAGAGGTATCTATGTTAAGGGAATACATAACACAAATAACCTCTATGATACCAGAACTAATGTAGTATAGACCACCAACTTAGGTATATGCCTTGTACTTGAAAGAGAATTTCTTGAATTATCAATTAACTATAATTGTGCAAGGCCTTAATCCATTACTTAACACTCCTCATGAGTTTTATTTGGCCTTCCTAACTTCCCCTAATGCAATAATTTTTTTATTGTGAGTTGTATCTTCACAATTATGCAGTTCCAAATGATAGGAAGTGGAATGCCCTCCTTTATGTTGGGAATATTCAATTAAGGGCATACATGTCATAGGAGAAAAATCAGTTAAACATAAGTAGTGAGGATAAAGCTTGCCCTTATAAGCATGAAGAGGTGAATATTGTCTTGCACATCAAGCTAGAGGCTAAGGATGCAAAATCCTATTATTATGATTGTCTTAAGAATGCCAATATTCATGCAAGGAGTACAAAAATATATCCTCTTAGGGAGGCTACATACAAAGAATATGAAAGAATGGCCAAGAAAGAAGGATAGGAAGCTTTGGAGTCCATCACTTAGAGGTGGAATAACTTGCTTAAGGATCTCAAATTCAAACAGCCATATTCTCCATGAAATTATATCATGGTTAATATGTGGGTTCCTTGGTATATTAATCTAGGAAAAAACAAGTTAAATTTTTAGATTCCTTTAAGATTTCAGCCTTCACTTCTTATCTCTCCACTTCTTGGAATAAAGGAAGATACCGACAAATATGATATGGAAGTAGAAGAAAAAAAATGGGAGTACTTAAAGGAAACAAAAGGTTATTACTAGAGAAATTCTACTAGGGGTGTTGGATAGAGTTTGCCTAAAAATTTTGGGATAATGGCACATATAAAGAACTACACAATTGTTGGAGGACCAACATGAATGTTAGTTGGAGGGAATTATGAGGTTGATTAATGACCTATATATTTTCTATTTACAAATAATATTTTATGATCTTTTGTTGTTTTGTTTCCTAAAACTAAAAGACTTTTTAAAAATATGTTCATGTATAAGTTGTTATCTTGTCTGTACCTATTTTGGTTTGACACTTTGTTGATGTAATTTCCTAATAAAAACTTATGGTGATGAATAAAAAATAATAGAATAGAACATGTACTAGTAAATTGGTTATCTCTTATCTTAAGTTCTTGTTGGGTAAATGTTACTCCAATCAAATGTCCCATATGTGCAAGAATGAGTTAGTATGATAAGTACTTTTTTCAAATAAAGGTATGATTATGTATTACAAAATATTGCACATGCTACTAACCTATTTTAGAAATAAGTTTCCATGGATATCTATATAATTGTGGTTGAGTAGACCTTTAATCTAGGAAGTTTGTTATAAATATTCTGAAATAAGTTGCTTCTTGGACTTTTGATTGTTAGTCAATTAAAGAAGTCGTTGTAATATGAAGTAAGCATTAGGCAATAAATTATTTTATATTTTTAGTTTGTAATAAATTTCTCAAGCATGAATAAAGATAAAGGTTTTTATGTCCATTAGTTTATCTTGAGTGTATTTCTTGTTCACTCACACAAGGGGGCCCACTTGGTGAGTGAATCTTGTTGTCAGTTTGATGCAGGAGAATCTTGCATTAGCAAATAAAATGGGGCATAATTTAAATAAATTTATATAAAAAAATTGTGGAGAGATAAAGTGATAAAAAAAAATTAGAGAAAAATAATAATAATAAAATAAAATGGAGGAAAAAAGGAGAAAGAAGCATTTCATTTACCAAGGCGCATAGGTGGCATTTTAAAAGTTAGTGTAAAGTTCTTTATTTCATTAATTTAATGTTCGATGCCAAGTCAACTTGTAGCTTGAAGGTGTATTTAATGAGAGTGTTTATTTAATGTTTATTATGCTAGGCTAACTTTTAGGTTGGTTTAGTATAATTAGAGTGTCTTGTGGAGTCTAGAGTCATTATTCAATTAACCATGGAGTAGCTAAGAGAAGTGAAGTTTGTGAGAAGAGCTAGTAGTTGCAGCTTGGAAAACAAGAAGGTTGCTTGTTGGCTTTCAAGAACAAGTTTAAATTATTCTTGGGGTTTTCTACCAATTTGTGGATCTAGGCTAACTAGGAGTTTGGATCTTGCAAGGTCTTGTAGAATTGTTATTGTAATTGCTTATGTATTTGGTCATAACCTGAAAGGCCTTATAGTCATGCATGTTGGATATAAATCTTATGATTATATTATGAGAATTGGCATTATTTTGGATCTAAAGATCTATGTTATTTTTATTCTTCTATTGTGTGGTTATTTTTTTGGGGCTAGGACATCTCCTTTGGGAATTATCTTGCCTTGCACTGCATCATAGTTTTACTCTCTTACTTTCTATACAGTAGCTCAAACTCTGGTATTCTTGTAGCCACATAGTAACATAACTTGTGGTCACTCCTACAATGTAGGTAGGTAGATTAGAATCCTCCTTTTGATTAAATACTTTCAATAAAATAGATGTTTCCATTTCAAAGTTTCATAATAGGATTGAAGTTCAAAATTTAAGTTTCAAGCATTTCATTTCTATAGCATAAGTGATGACACTTACCTTTTTTTAGAGTATATAATTTTTTGACACCATTTTAATTTTGCCTCCTTCATTTGACATAATAATGAGCCTAGTAAAGTAATTGGTTGCTACTTGAGGATGTCCAATCCATAAGCAAGGGCAAATAACTCTAGTTTGCAACCTGATTAATTAGACCAAACAAGGGATAGAAAAGAAGGGGAAATGATTAGAAAGTGAAAAGAGGATTTCAAAGATCTAGATCTTAAGGAAGATCATTGTTTATGTCATTTGACAAGCCCTATTTATCCACTATCCCCAAGTTTCCTACTCTATACATGTAGAATCACCTCCATTCTTCTGGTACTATTCTACAATCAACTTGAAATGCTTTATTGGTGCCTCAAGAAATGTTCAAGTGTTATAGAATTCTATCACTTTAAATTCTAGGTCATTATTTTCAAGTACTTCTAACAATTTCTTTGGGGGTAGTAGATGGTCGACTCTAGAAAAATCATCAACACTCCCTATTGCAGAAAAATATATGAATAAAGAATATGAGTTCCATGTTTTGGAGTTCTAGTGACCATAAAACAAAGAATTAAAGAATTTAAAGGGTTGGGGAGATAAATTCCCACCACCTAGAGTTCTCCTTGAACTTCTCATATGCATCAGTGATCTAAATTTCCACCACCTAGGTTTCTTCCTTGGCATGATGATTTCTCATGATGATCTAATTCATATGTTTGAATAATTTGACATATAGAAGAAATCATCATGCCAAGGAAGAAACCAAAAACTCAAACAATATAAGAGAGGGAGAGAGATTTGGAAATTAAAAGAGATAAAATGAGACTACTATGTGAACAAAGAAAATTGCAAAACAATAATGAAGAATTGTCTTTCCAAGAGGAAGAAGAACCATTAATATAAAGAAACAAAGAGGAAGAATTGGAAAGAAACAAAGAGGAAGAATTGGAAAGACAAAGAGAATGAATGAGACTATTACACACAAGAAGAGAATAGAATTGTGAAGCTACACCATCTTCTAATGTTGGATTCATATCATCATCTCATGTTGAAGGCACAACATCAATAAATCAAGTAGGTGATATTCCATCTTTTTCATCTTATTGTGAAGGCACATCATCTTTGATTCAAGGTATGTAAAACACTCAACCTTATGTTGATGTTCAAAATTTTGAGTGAATGGAAGAGATTATAATACCTTCTAGAACTCATTTTAGAAGACCAAAATATTTGATTGATATTGATACTAACATTTAGAAATCAATGTCTGACAAGATTAGCAAGCGTACTTGTCAAAAAAAAGTTAATCATATGTGGAGATTATTCTTTGAAGAATTAAATATTATAGGCCAATGCCAATTATTTATTGAAATGATGAAGAATTTGAAATTTAGGCCTATCATGAAGATTCTTGGGCTAAGAATGATGGACAATTCAAATGAAAAAAGCATTGTAAAGAATCTAATGAGTGCATATGACAAAGTGGGTTCTAAATCATACACCAAAGATATTAATATCAAAAGACGAGTACTTACATTGACAATAATAAGTACCCAAAGAAAGAAAGATTGACTCATGAGAAAGACAAGAAAAACATTGAAAATCAGTAGAGGTACACTAAGGAGAGCCATTCTAAGGCATCAGATATTGGAAGATTCAATAAAAAATGAGTTATGAACATTTAGCAGTAGATTACCATGAAAAGATAACGAAATTAGTGAATCTTTGAAATCATTGATTGAAGATTTTTGGACAAATAAAATAGATGTTTCCCCTAATCAAAGAGATGTCGTAAGAAGAAGGATTGGTAGCTGAAATCATGACCCACATGCAAAATATTTTTTGGACTCAACTCAGACACAATTTTTTGCAAAATTTATTGGTATGTATCCTCAAATTCAAATAAGTCAAAGAATTTTTTAGATGGGTAAACCTTTTTATGTGAAGATAAATCACATATGCACAACTTGTTGTTGTAGGATACATATTGAATTTTCTAACCATTTAGATGTTTTTAGGCATATATGTGTGTTCTGCATTCTAAGTTTGTCTTGCAAGACTGTGACATGAATGAGCCACCTAGATCTTCAAGAGAATTCATATCCAACATATTATATGAAATAGGGGAGGGTCATCAATTTTACAAGACATCATGCTTGGATGGTACATTCATATTTTGTGGTTCTTCACAACTTTTATCAACTTGTGAACATATGGATAGTACACGTGCAACCAAAAATGAAATAGTAGATTATGAAATATATAAGATAGTGAAATATTCTATAAAAGATGGTAAATAGGGTAAAAGATGTGATTTAGTCATTGAAAAGATTCCAGTGTATGAGTTCATAAAGATTTTTCATGAAAATATTATTTACTAGTATGCAAGGCATACATATAGAGCTCGATGGTTAGATTTGTAATTCAAGTTGTGCAAGGATACATTTCCACTGGATACCATTATTTTAGTGTATATTTCATATAGAACTAAAAATTACAACCACAAAATGAGGTGCAAGAAAAGTATAATACTTCTCAATAGGTTTCCATATTTGTTCACATAACATTCATGCATTCACCCACAAGTACAAAGGATGATAGGAATATTTTGAGGGAGTACCATTTTTACATCAGCGATGATTGATCATATTCTATGGAGTTTGTACATTGTTGTTTTCAACTATTTTATGGATATTTGGTTAACAGGGGCATACCATAGTGTCAGCACATTATTTGGTCAGACAATTGCGCATCTCAATTCAAGAATGCACAGATGTTCTATTGGTTGAGCAAGATGCACAGGTTGTCTAAAATTCAATATATGTGGAATTTTATAGAGACTAGTCATGAAAAGGGAGAGCATGATGGTACAAGTGCATGCATCAAAAGAGCCTTAGCTCATGAAGAACTAAAGTACAAAGATGGATCAATATTGACAGATGCAAAATCCATCATCTAGTGGTGTAACACTACACTAGATCCAGGTACGGAAGGTGAGTCTATGGTTCATAGATTTTTTTGGTTGATAGATAATACTAACATTTCACCATATGAGGATTATTGCACACTAATAGGATCAAGTGAGTTGCACTCTTTTAGAAGCTCTGATGTAGGTTCATGGAGTATCCGTACATGAAAAATGACATGCTATTGTCCATCATGTGTAGAGAAAAATTGAGATGAGTGTAAGTTGACTAAATGGGTGAAAAAATGGGATATACTAGTTTTGGACCCAATTGACACCTATCATCCCCCACAAGCACTGGAGATGGTAGAGATGGATTCATCCATTGACTTTGAACGTTTGTCTGATCTAGTGTAACCTCTGTGTGTGTGTGTGTGTGTGTGTGTGTGTGTGTGTGTGTGTGTGTGTGTGTGTGTGTCTTTGTAATTTCAATATGTAACTTGATAACTCTTACTTAAGTATTTACTAAATTAATAACCACATTTTGCACATTTATCATTGTAGGCCATGTTTTTTCTATTATTGCACCTGAAGACAATGAAGAAGGGATAGATTATTATTTATATCATTGTGTCCAAGCCAAAAAAAATTTGGATCACTCGATTATAGATGGTGAAGGTTTAGAGTACCATATCAGTGCGGTGGTTGTAACTGGCACATGGCTTAGACAATATTCTATGAAGAACCCTAACTTGTGGTTATTCGAGGATTGGCAAATAGAGAGGAAGATTCTTTATTATTCTAGCCCTGTTTTCATATCAAATGTTGACTTGATAAAATATGGTGAAAAACTACATAATAAGACTTTTGGAAGGTTTGCAAGTCAAACCATGAGGCAATACTTGAGACATTAAAATATAGGGCAGATATAGTTGGTTCATTAGATTGAATAGGGAGAGAGTGTGTGTGTGTGGGATAGAGAGAGAGGGACAAAGAAATGGAGAGAGAGAGAGAGAGAGAGAGAGAGAGAGAGAGAGATCCCTCTAAGATGGTGATATAAAAAAACCAAGAGAACCTTTAAATCTTCCTCCACTTTATATAAAGATAACATGTAGGTATTGTGATCATTTAACCCAAAGAAGCATGTAGTTTACTACTCAATCTATGAATACAAAGAACTTTGTGAGATGGTTGAAGAATCTCTTGGAAGGATGGAATAGATGAGAGAATAAATTTTGTGAGATAGTTATCTTATTCAACAAGGAAACCCTCATTATAACAAGGGTTTGAAGGTTTGTGTATCTCCTCAACAATTAGGACTTTGAAAGTCAAAAGTTTGTAAGATCTTGGTAAGACAAAATAATAAACAAGTTCATTTGTTATTTTTATTTGAAATTTTAATGAGTTGGGAGTTAAAAGGTATGTTTTAAGCCTATTTGTCTAGATTCGGGCCTGCAAGTTATATGCTTTATTAAATAGGTGTGAAGCTTAGTATTGGGTATCTTAATCCCTCATTGGTTTTGGTATTTTTTTGGAGAGATTTTGGTTTCCTACCTTAAAACCCCAAATTTAGGGCTACAAGAAAGAGCCTCTTTAGGTTTGTTTGTGAGAATTAATGTTTTGAAGTCCACTAAGGTGTATAGCACCTTATGAATGTTGAAATCACTTAAATGGCAATGAGTTAAGTTCTTTGGAATCTTAATTGGGTATGGTGTTGTGAAAGATCTTGGAGGGTGTAAGGTAGTGGAGGTGTTGGAAATTGTGAGAAGTAGTTGGTTGAGTTTGTGAAGGGTTAGGTAGAGAAATTTGGGATAGGTAGTTTGCCTTAAAAGTGTTCTTCTTTGGAATCTACTAGCTTTTGGTGTGAGCACTCTGCATCATTTTGGATGCAAATTATATTAAAATGAAAAACATGAAATGTACTTAAAATATAAACAAAAAAGCAAGATATATAGTATGCTAACCAATAATCTCATACATGAACAAACATATCATATATTATGGTAATCAATAATGTCATGCATCAAATATATGTCATATGTCAAATATAAAATATCATATATACATAAAAGTATGTTGAATATGTCCACTAACATAAAATTCAAGATATATGTCCACTAATGTCTATACACATATGTCTATCCCTATATCTTCTCCTTCCCATAAGGGGAAGGAAAAAAAACCCTAGAGATCTTTAGTCATTGCATGGAGGGAGTTGATGGGGATGATGGGGTCTTCCTCACATGTTCTCTCATCCTCTTATTTAGGCTCCTCTCTAACTGGAGCTGATACAAACAAAGTAGATGTAAATCAACAATTATTATAAATTGAAATCAAATATATGTACACACAAAATTAATTATTTTCTTACCACCATCAAATAGTCACTTTGTACATCCACCTCAAAGGCTCATAGACAATTGGGTGTAACAAGGCCCTACAACAATTCAATCAATATAATCACTTATTAATAATATTTGAAATTTCAATACTACCTATTATAAGTAACAACTAAAACTAAGAAAACTCTTTCATGCCTCAGTCAATGGCTCTGAACTAGCCATCATGGCAACAACTCCAAGATCGATGGACTAGCAAAGATGAGGAAGAGTCTCGAATGTCAACAACTACATGTCATATAATACAATTTACGTGTAACATGAAATATGAAACAAATATAATCAAATAAATTAAATTAAAATGAAACAAATGTACCTCTATGAAGCTCGTATCATGCCTAGGCTCAGAGTCCCTTGTGAATGTCGATGGTTTAGTAGAGAACTAATGCATAATTATTTTTTGGCAATCCTTCATATGATTACTTAACAAATATATGGATTAATTTAAATGATTAAATCAATACATACCTCTCGACTAGTTGATGGGACGTAAAATGGAGCTAAGAAATTTGTACTAGGGCCATCAACACTCTTACCTTGAATTTTAAACAATGTATGGACATGCTAATTAATTATTCATTCACTATACATACAAAATGTGATCAAATTAGTTTATTACAAGTGTAATTTACCTATATGTCAATGCCAAATGTGTCACTCAAGAACTCATCTATGACTAGCCCATCATCCATAGTGTCTCCAACATGACTGCCAAATGTGCATAAGGATCCACATGATGTACACATGTGATCATGATGCAAAGAAGGCTCCTCAACTAATGGACTAGAGCAATGAATGAGGGTCTATGTCGAAGCATTGATAGTCCCTAGAGTGTTGGTCTAGACATGTTCCTTCACTACTAAAGAAATAATCACATGCTCATCCTGTGGTTTGACAATAGGTGCCTTAACTACATTAGGGTCACAACATGCCCTTGGCCTCTCAAATGATGACCCTACCCTTAGATTCTAACATATCAAAATAATTGGGGATCTCCCCAAGGATAAATTCACAATACAATTTCTTTAAGAAAATACATTAGAATCTCATGATTATTGTATGGAGGGGCATCAAAGGCCATCCACCATCTATCTCAAAAGTTATTTCTAATATCATCATGTATGCACCAATGGATGGGGAACCTTTTAGTTGTATGCTTAATAGTGTCTTGTTCTCTAGGCTTTTTAAACAATGCACAAATGCTACATTTTTCTATGTCATTTTTTCTTGCATTTTTAAAGTATGATTTGTTTGCATAATATCTTCTTTGTTCTTCTCTCTTAACACACCAAATATCCAACTGACCACTAACAAAGGCTACATGGCTCATAATGGACTCAAGGGAGGATGCCAATTGTGCTCTCATAAGATTTTTTTTTCCACAATCTTTCAACCTACGAATGATTGCTTCTAATTTATTTTTTCCTCTTTCTATTTCATTCATTATGTTGTCTTGGGTGTCAGGAGGAGGTCTTTCAATCAGTGGAGGTTGTGAAATTTCTTACTCTTCTTGTGGAGGGTTTTGATTTTCATCTTGTGGAGGGTTTTCATTTTGATTTTGTTGATCAGGTTGGGGATTTGGCAGTTGATTATTCACATTTCATGATAAAAAACCAATTAAATTCTAAATAAATAAAAAAATTTAAAGCAAAACTGAAAAAACCTACAAAACAATACAAAAACATATAAAACAATGTAAAAACAAGAGTAGAAAGCATACTACTTGATCTTGATCTCAGTGATGAGGAGACATTTTGAGGAGGCGAGTGAACAAATTCTTTAAGTTTTACAAACCACATGCACATTTTTTAGGAGAAAGAAGGCATCAACAAAAAGAAATGAAATGGAATGGAATGGGCTATGAGTCTGTAGCCCATATATAAAATCTTGTAATTTTAAAAAAGTGTGTGTGCACTTTGGCTTGGGCTTCACAAGCCTAAGGATTGTGGAGACCAAGCCCAAGTGCATGTGCGCTATAGCACTTGCATGCTTTTAGAATTTTAAAAAATTATTTTTTGTGTTATGTTTTTTGCACCACAACTTGGTGCATCAACTTGGTTATAAAGTGGAAACAAAAAATTGTCACACTCTCGTAAGGTTAAGATGTGAGTTAAAAACTTAGGTTTCAAAGTTGTAAAATGAATTAAAATAGTTGAGTTAGTAGCTAGCACAACATTGCAAGGTTTTATTTGTAATTAAGGTTTTCAGTTGCAATGTCATGAAATAATGATAACAATCATCCAAGTTAGTGTTTGCAACATCATGCAATTAAACAAATGTTAGTTCCTAACAGTAGTGAGGGGGTGAACCAGTTAGTTGATGGTCATCACAAGGTTGTTATAGTTAGTGTGCCAAAGTAATTTCAAGTTGCAAAGTAGCAATAAAGGCATGACATGAAGTGGTCACAATTTCACATGGTTAAATAGTTAACAAGGAGAATGACTTGCGAAGCTATGAATAGGAATAGGTGCAGGTCAACATGATAGTTAGAAAGCTAGATGAGGTGGTAGAATGCTTAAAAGATATGAGGCCATGTGGCTGGTTGGATAGTTGAATTTAGATGACTTGATGACCTAGTTGAACAAGCATGGTTGTGAACATAGAATCAAATAGCTCTTTGGTCAAAAATAGGTCCCTTTTGATCATCTACAACCACTTTTTGAGCATTCTCCATGCCTAGTAAGTGTATTTTTCATCCTTTCCTCATCATGGTAATCCATCTACCAGTCAAAGCAATTATGGCTACCATTTCTGTCTCTTTAGGACTCAATTTGCATACAAGATCAAATTTTCTACATGGAGATGTGCATCTGATCATATTTTCTTTCTGATTCTCAGTTATTTTTCTCCTCTATAATATCAACTCCACCTATTTGGGATTTGAACTTAAAGTAACATCTAAATTATTCCTGAACTATATAAAAGGTAGTTGTAAATATGTTTTAGGGGTTCTTCCCTATTTTGTCATGTTTATTTGCAGCAGCCTTATTCTATGTAATTGTATTCCTTGCCTTCCATTAATAAAATAGTTCTCTTCTTTACCTCTTATTTCCATTCATTATCGATTCATACATCTTGCCTTGTCCTTAATGTTTCTTTCCTAGTTTCTAAAGGTTGTATGTTGTGTTCAAATTGTTGATGATTTTTGTACTATGAAGATCTCTTTCCTTTCAACATTTGATCAATTCTAAACTTGCATGTGATTCTTTAGGAGTACAATAGAGTCATGATCAATGTATTTAGACTTTTCATTGATGTATTGTGCATATAAGGGAAGAGATGTAACCATTTTAATCAGGTGCATCACCCCCCTTTCCCTTTCAACAATTTTGTTTCCTACATCTCCTTCTCCCTTTTCCTTCAAAGCAGCAGTTAGGTGGATCCTAATTATAAGAAAGTCATCCTTCTCTGCAAACTCAATCTCATAGTTCAAGTCCCATAGCTTGGAGATTGTTTCCATGTTACACAAGGTCACTTGAGGGTCAAACCTCAAACAAGGGTACAAAATTTTGTGTTAACATTTCCCACATCTGAGAGGCCATTATATTCTTTAGATTGAATCATTATTTCCTACATGACCAAACATAAATCAACACATTGTTAAAATAAACAAAATTTGATAAGTATTTAAAATACTCCAAGTCTCATGTTCTAGGATCACCTTACATAATTTAAAAACACTTTATCCTTTAAAAAATAGAATCTTAAAATCCAAAGGAAAGATATCACATAACGTAGTAAAGTATATGAGGATTATGAGAAAAATATAATTTCTGAGATATTATACTACCTTGACAAAAAGATGGTTTATTTATTTTTGAACTCCAAAAACCTATAAAGAGAAGCAAGTATTAATTTTTCAAGACAAGAGTACTTAGGAATTTTTGTAACCTTTTAATTTCTTTCTTAATTTCCTAAGAGTAATTTATCCTTATCACCCCAAAAGTGACAAAAGCATCAAACTAAAAACCTTGATGAGGCCATCTTGACTATTGAGTTTTCATACTATGTCAATCATTTTTTTATTAATTGTTTGCATGTGTGAAACATAATGTCCTTTTAATTTCACATGTATTGTTCAAAAATATATGATGCAAAACCATTTTAAATTTCAAATGAAGAGCATCTTTAGTTGGTGATCAAATATGTTCAATCAAGGGTAGAGAAATATACTTAGGTGAGTAATGGCCAAATTCAAGGCACTAGTCATTGGTGAAAACAATTATTCAATTGTATATTATCATTAATGTTACATTATAAATGAGCACTACCAATAGTAACCAAGCTCAAAAGACTCCAGTATCAATTGAGTAGAAGTTCAGAATAAGCCAAGTTTAGTGATCAAGTGTTAACTAAGCTAGGTTAGTAACTAAAGGATTCCTATATAAATCAAGTTAGGTTGGTTACCAAAGTAGTTCAATGTAAACTGAGTGAGGTCAGTTACCAAGGAACTTAGTTGTAATCGAGTGACTCAATTTCAGTATCAGCCAACTTGCAATAGAATAGTTTTGTTTATTATTTGGTTTTTGCAAGTTGACTTAGTGGATGTTAAGTATTTATTTGTAAGGGTATTCAAGCCAACTTGACATTGAGTTTCATATATATGAAAGGTCAAGTCGTGGATTGAAACATGAAGAAAGTGGAAAAAGATAAGATGTGAATAAAGAAGGATATATAATTAAAGGAAGAACATCCAAGGATTTGAAAAGAATATTCTAATTAGGTAGGATCTAGAGGATAAGCCAAAACAATGATCTAAATCTGCAAATTAGTTGCTTCACCAATCAAGTCAATCATTGTTACTCTTTAACAATTGTAGTAGTGAAGAAATCTCTTAACAGAGTTGACTTAATAGTAATTTTTGTAAATCCTCTAACAAGGTAGAATTTCTACATTGAAGTGTCTTAAGACCTCTAACATTTCCACTTCTTATAGGGTGATTCAAATCTTTTAATAGGGTCACAGCTAACAATGTGTTATGTAACCTTTAATAGGGTTGGCTCCTAATAGGGCTCACTTCATAAGAGTGAAAAGTTTTAATTATTTGCATTGGTGGTTTTCCCAAGTTTGGTTTCCACATTAGATCTTGGTGTCTCATGTGTTCATGTTAGTTGTTTACTACCTTATCTTTCTACAACTAAGTTACTAAAGGTTAATGCATATTAATATCTCAATATTTCTTTGTTAACCAAGTTACAATGAATATATAGTTCTAACCAAGTTGTGCAAGGATTTGAGTTAATAAGAAGTTTGTATTGACATCTAAGAGATTTGGAAATGTTTTAGTGGTAATTGATTCACCTTTCCCCTCTTAGTTACTCCTCTTATATTTTCAACAATTGGTATTAGAGTTATTGGTGCTTATAGGAAAGGTTTCAAGGACCTAAGCTAAAGATCAAGATGTCTTAAAAAAGAGAGATTCTTAAGTTGAACACAAGAAACTTCAACGCATGGCAAGAAATCATGAAGTTAAATTTGGGAACCATTGGAGATATAGGCCTATGCTTCTTAGAGAACCATATGTGACACCTCTTGATCGTTTGACTACAGATCAGATGGTGGATAAAAAGAATCACAACACAATGATGATTGACATTTTTTATGCTCTCAATTACTTAGAATTTGATGAAGTCAAAGATTTTCCTACTACTAATGAAATGTGGGACAAGCTGGAAAATATCTATGGAGGAGATGACAATATGAGGAGATCCAAAGCAAAAGTCTAAGAGGCCAATTTGATCATATAAAAATGAGATAAGATGAAAACATTGCTAAATATAGTGAAAGAATCAAAGCAAGTGTGAGTGCAATTAGAGATGCAGGAGGAAAAATAGATGATGTGACAGTAGTCAACAATGTATCAAGAACACTTCTTCCTATTTATGCAATTAGAGTTTTAGCTATTCAAGAGATGCGATGTGATCCTAAAAATGATATAACTTTGGATGCACTAGTGGGAAGGTTAACAACTTTTGATTTGGAGAACTTTGATAACTATCTTCCTGGATCTCACAAAATAGAATCAAGATTCAAAGCTAAACTAACTCTTGGTAAAAGCAGAGGAAACTCAAAAGGCAAACAATCTAATAGTGAAGAAGAAGAAGAATCATATGATGACCTTGAAGCTATTGAAGCCCTGCTTGCAAGAAGGTCACCTAAAGGCAAAGGTAAATATAAAGGCCAAAATCTCTTGATTTGTTTCTCTTGCAAAGAAGTTGGCCACATCTCTGCAAGGTGTCCAAACAAATAAAACAAAGATGAGAAAAAATTCAACAAGTTCAAAGGAAAGAAATATTTCAAAAGCTACAAAGACTACAAAGATAAAGGTAAGAAATCTTGTTATATTGCTAAAGATTTTGAGAGTGATAATAAATATGAAATGGTATATATTTCTATTAAAGATGAGTTAGATGATGAGGATAATGAGAAGATGGCACTTATTTTTCATGTTAGCAAGAATGACACATGAATAATAGATAATGGTTGTTCTCATCACATGAGTGTTGAAAAAACTAAGTTTGAACACTTGGAGCATTATGATGGTGGAAGTGTTAAATTTGGAAACAATGAACCATGTTACGTCAAGGGAAAAGGAACCATTGCATCAACTGACAAACTCAAATGTGACAATTCTTACTAGGCTGAAGGACTAAGAAACAATCTTCCAAGTGTGGCATAGTTGAACAACATTGGATACAAGTTAGAATTCATGAATGGGAAGGTCAAGATACTAGATGGAAAAGGAAACCTAGTTAGAACTCGCAATCAAACAAAAAGTAATCTATTCTATCTATATCTCACTAAAATTTCATGCTTTTTGGAACAAGTAGAAGAAAGTTGGCTATGGCATAAAATAATGTGTCATGTAAACTTTAAAAATATGGTTCCTATAAGTAAGAACAAAAAAGTTGTTAGAAATGTAGTATAGACTAGGTGACTGAGAGGGGGAGAGTGTGAATCAAAAACCAATAAAACTTGTACTTTAATTCACCAATTAAACCTTCATAATATAATCTTATCGAATTGCATGCATGAAAGACTGAAAGTAATAAAACATTCATAACACTTTAAAAATATTTGGTAACCTAGAAACCTTCCAAATAGAAAGTAAAACTAGGGTGGGGATGATGACCACAAGCTTTATTACTATAGTACAAAGTTATCCTATTAAAAATTACAATTGATCACTTCTAGTGATCTACCCTGTTAGGAGCAATAAGGACTATTAGGTCCATCTTGTGAAAGGATTTACAACATACAAAGAAGTATGCACTCAGTTAGGAGATTCAAAAAAGACTATTAAGTCCACCTTGTTAGAGGATTTGATTGATGCACTTGTTAGGATGAATCAATGGCTGATCTCTAATCTACAACTCGATTTTTTAAATGAGATTCCTTTGAAATACAATTATCACCTTGTTGTGATAGATAAGACTCTTCTTTTCCTTATACTGCTTGTAGCCTTCCTCTAATTCACACTCATGCTTCTTCTTTCTTATTATACTTTGATGCATTGGATATGAGAAGATATATTACATATATACCAATCCAATAAATTACCTTTTGGAGTCGGCTACAATACCTAATTCAAAAAATCTTCACTAAGTTGGCTTATTGTTGTAACTTTGGTTCTCAAGACCACTTGAGTAATATTCTAACACTTGGCAACACTGTCAACTTAAAAAACTCTAGCATTCATTTGACATTGGTGCTTAACCCACATTGCCCACTCTAGAGTAGTAAGAACTCAGTTAGCATTGGATGAGTTAGCGAATAATGAAGAACTCAGTAGACTTTGAAATGCTCAGTTGACACTATAGCTTAGTCAACACTATCTTCCTTTGGCTTGGTTAACAAATTGTAGCTTGGTGGACATCGATAAATGTGCTAAACACTACAAAGCTTGGTTAACACTAAAACCTTCATTGATTACACTAATGAGCTTGGTAGCAACTGATATATGCTTCTGGAGTTAGGTAGACTCTACTAAACTCAAGAGACTCTTCTTTCTACATATGGAGCTCGATAGTAATGTAAACAACTAAGTGTTAAGGCACTAATTGACAAATGATTTGACCTTAATGTCAACAAAAGTAAGGGGTATTCCAAATCTAAAGAAACCTAAAATGACTATATTGAATCAATGTGAAATCAGAAATATGGGTAAAACTAGCTTTAAAAGTAAGAATTACAGTCCTGAAGAAGTCTTGGAACTAGTTCATACAGATCTTTGTGGACCAATAGGCATAGAAAGCTATAGTGGAGATGAATATTTCATTTTTTTTGTTGATGATTATTCTAGGGTGATGATAGTAATGTACTTGAAGGATAAATCTAAAGCTTTTCAAAAGCTCAAGTGATATCTGGCTAGAGTTTAAAAAGAAACAAGAAAGAGCTTAAAACGTCTAAGGTCAAATAGAGGAGGAGAATTCATCTCTAATGAATTCAATAAATTTTGCAATGAAAGGGGAATCAAAAGATAGGTATCTGCACTTGGTACACCTTAGTAGAATGGTATAGGAGAAAGAAGGAATAGATCCATCATGGATTGTGCAAGAACACTAATGATATAGAAAAATGTTGCATCCAAATATTGTAAAGAAGTAATCAACACAACAATTCGTACCTTGAATTGAGTTCAACTAAAGAAAGGTATAGATCATACATCTTATGAATTATGGTATGGATATAAACCTAATGTCTATTATTTCAATGTATTTGGAAGCAAATGTTTTAGATTAAGGTAAAAATAGGTTTTGAGGGGACCTGAAACCCCTAACAATAGTTAAAAAGATGTTTAAACATAGCATAACTAGGAAACAAGATCATAAGACCAAAAAAAACACAAAATTAGGTTTTACAGGGACCTAAAACCACAGAATGTATCTAGAAAGTGCAACCAAGTTTTACAAGGACCTAGAACCTACAAGTTTAACAAAGCTTATCAAATAGAAAACTAAAACCAAAATAGAAAAAACTAGACCACTACTACAGCTCCTTGATCATCTTAATAGCCTCCTTCCCCACTTCAGCTATACTAGGAGTAGTATCAGTAGGGGAAAAGCTAGTACCAGTAGTAACTTTAGTAGCTTTCTTCCACAAACTCAATCTGGTCCTTTTACTTGGTCCTCTAGGAGACATAATATCCTCATTGGTCTTCTTCCCCAAACTTGCCACAACCACACACAAACTAGAATTCATTTGTTCCTTATTATTGTCACTTTCCTTGAGCATATGTCAAAGACCTTGTTCGTATTCCTTTAGTTTATCAGGTATAATTCCCACCTAAGTTTCCAACAGCACAAGATTGGCCCAATCATTCTCTTGATCCTTTTGCACTTTGCCCAATTTTTTCTTAAGTTTCATAATCTCATTATAAGTCCAAGAATCTCCATGGAGAGAGGATTTGGCTTTAATCTTTGTAGTATTAAGGAAGGAGAGAAAAATCCCCAAACTCGAGTCATCTTCCTCCTTCTCCCTAGGGATCTTTGTGCCCTTCTCATCCTCTTTACCTAAACCTTTCTCCCTTCCCATCTCCTCCTCTACATTATCCTCTCCAAATCGTTGGGTTACCCTATCCTAGTTATCATCATTACCAATATTGTCTGACCCTTCATTTTTTCCCAAACTTTCCTCCACATCATTCTTCCTAGTCTCATTTTTACTGCCTAGATAACCCTCTAAATTATAACCAATATCCCCGATCTCTGTGTCTTCCTCTATCTCTACATTTTTATCTTCATCTTTATTAGAGGAATCAATAATTTCCTCAACATTTTTTTGGGGAGTATCCTTAATCATTAATTTCTTCTTCATGCTCTGTCCTTCATCCCCTTTACTCTTTCTAGACTGGAGTCACTCACCGACCCCCTTTTCTTCTCCAAAATAGGGGAAACAACAATCACCTTTGTCTTGCAGTAATTCTCAATTAAGAGAATGAGGCCTTCATGAAGGATAGGGTGAGAGTCTTTCTTCCTATAGGCCTGGAGGGTTTGTAATAACGAAAACCTTAGGTAGAAAGGAAAAGAAATCCTATCTTTATACTAGACATGGTTCAGAAAAATAAAATGGAACTTGTGGACTCATTTGGATCTTTCATCTAAAATAAAATATTCATGAAGATAGGATAACACATCCCTCCATATTACCTTTATCTGGTTAAGCTCGTAAAAGTCCCCATTCTTCCCCAACTTTTTCTTTTCCTCCTCAATTTTTGGAAACTTCTTAAAGGTGGCATTAGAGATGGTCATTTCCTTGTTGTATTTCAGTACATCCATCAAGAGATGAGTCACTTCAGTAATGAAGTCCTCTGTGAGATGAACTGTGACACTATGCAAAGTTACCCTATCCTTGAGCTAGTTCTTAAAGAAAGCTTTCGTAACATGTGATTTGAAACCATGCAATCACTCCAGGTAAGGAGTCACATTTCCTTTCTCAAGAATTTGCTAGACATCGGCTTTTTCCTTCTAATTTTTGCAATTTTTGGGCTCTTGTTTCCTCGGCTCTCCCCCCATTTTCAAACAATGTATATCTCTAAGAATGAATAGAGTAGCTAAACCAAGAAAAAGAGATAAAATGAAGCAAGCCAAAATACTCTCAAAATTTAACAAGGAATTCATTAATCTTCCTTCGTGCCATACCCAGATAATAATAGCAATGAAGTATATCCTCAGGATTGTAACACACCCCTGCATAGACCCTCTTTCAATTATCATTAAATTACTAATCTTGGAGGATCTTTCCCTATATCGCATATGTACCATCATACTTAATGAGTGATTTTAAATCCATGTTGTTCCTAAGGTCATTGCACCACCTCAGCATTCTATCCCCTTGTACAGCCCTGCTGGCAAGCCAATCGGTGATGGGGTTACCTTCCTAATAAGAATGGGAAAAGGTGACTTTTTCAAAATTAGCCATTAGATCTTTAATTTCCATTATACTATCATCTATAGTCCATGTACTTGGGGTTTTTTCATTGAGCATATTTATGATGTTTAGGGAATCACCTTCCATCCAAAGGTACCTACTTCCAATTTCCACGGCCAGTCTCATGGTATAAAGGATAGCAGTGGGTTTAGCTCTATGGATAGTTGATATGCCAATAGGAATTCCAATAGCATCAATAGTATTACCTATATGATTCCCTATAATTCCTCCACACCTTGCTTTTCTAGGGTTGCCCTTAGCATCCCCATCAAAATTCCTCTTAATCCATCCCCTCAAAGGAGCCTTCCATTTAACACTTGATCTTTGATCCTCCACCTTCTTTTTGGGTCCTGTATTATGCATAGGATTGTCAATCAAGAAACCATTAGGAAAAATTTTCAGAGATTTGAAATTTTCCTTTATTTCTCTGATGATGTTATGATCTAGAATCCATTCAGGTGTTTCTTTCTCTCTAAAAATTCTATTATTTCTTATTTGGAAGAAAATGTTATATCTTGAAAGAGATAAGGAAAGGAAAATTTAATGCAAAAAGTGATGAAGGCATATTTCTAGGCTATTCCAATAAGAGAAAGGCATATAAATGTTTGAATGTTGCTACCCACAAGGTTATAGAAATTGTACATGTAAAAATCAATGAGTTTGTAGAAAAGAGTGAAGAACAAAGAAGCAAGAAACTTAAAGACTATAGAAGTTTTTTTTACTTTGAGCTTGATACTTTACCAAAGGTACAACCAAATGTGACTAGGCAATAACAAATAGCATCACTCTAGTAGTCAACACCACCCAAGTCACCTAAGTCTACAGTGCAACCCAAGTTGTAGCTAGCACAAACCGAGTTGGAGATAGTTCGAACCAAGTCCCAAAAAAAGGAACCTGATTCATAGTTAGAGGAAATCGACTCTTAGACAATGGGACCTAAGCAGAGCTTAGAGTTTCACATAACATTTGAGCATGGTGAACCAAGTGAAACACATCCAGAATCTAGAAGAAAGGAACCTATACTTCCTAGATATGTTAGAAGACATTATGCACCTAAAAAAATAATTGGAGATTGGAAAGGAGGCACAATGACAACGAACAACCTCAAAGGTACATCTCTTCTTACTAAATGTGAACCTATAACCATTAAAGATTCATTGAATAATGAAACTTGGATAGAGACAACAAATGAAGAGATTGAGAAAATTGAAAGGAACAATACTTGGACTCTTGTTCCTAGACCCAAGGACAAAAATGTAATTGGTACAAAGTGGGTATTTAGGAACAAATTGTATAAAAATGGAAAAGTATCAAGGAACAAGGCAAGGCTATTGTGTAAAGGATATACTCAATAAGAAGGTATAGAATATGGAGAAATATTTGCTCCAATCGATAGAATTGAAGGGGTCAAAAAACTACTTGCATATGTTGCATTAGAAGATTCAAAGTGTATCAAATGGATGTAAAATCACATTTCTTGAATGTAATTCTAGAGGAAGAAGTTAACATTGATCAGCTTGAAGGTTTCATTGATCCAAATAAAATAGATATGGTTTTTAAGTTACATAAAGTTTTGTATGGTCTAAAACAAGCTCCTAGAACATGGTATGAGAGGCTATATGGATATCCATAAAGATTGGTTTTTAGAGAACTAATGATAACAATAGTTTATATATTAAAGAAGGACCACGAAATAAAATATTGTTAGTAGAAATATTTGTGGATGATATACTATTTACATGTCATGATGACTTATGCAATTCATTCTCTAAAGAAATGAGAAAATAATTTGAAATGTCAATGTTTGGAGAGATAAAATTCTTTGTTAGTTTGCAAGTTCATTAAATGAAGGATGGCATTTACCTTACTCAGTCAAAATATATCAAGGAGATATTGAAGACCTTCAAAATGCAAGTTTCCAAACCAATTGGAACACCTATGTCTACTAGACATAAACTATCCAAGAATGATGATTCAAAAGAGGTAAACCAAACTACCTACAGATCTATGATTGGTAAACTTTAATATGTTGTTCACACAAGACCTAATATTACAGTATCAGTTTGTATAGTTGCAAGGTTTTTTACAAATCCCAAAGAAAATCATATGATGGCAATTAAAAAGAATTATGAAATATCTAAGAGGTACTCAAGACTATGGTCTATGGTACAAGAAAGGAGGATACCTTGAGTTAAAAGTCTTTACTGATGTAGATTGGGTTGGAAGTGTTGATGATAGAAAAAGCACTAGTGGAGGAGCATTCTTTCTTGGAAAGAGGCTAGTGTCATGGACCAATAAGAAGCATAATTGCATCTCTTAGTCTATAGTAGAGGCAAAATATGTTGTTGCAGTAGTTAATTATTCCAACACAGTCTAGATTAAGCAACTATTGTCAGGAATAAAGGAAGAAGTCAAGGACCCAATGGTTATCTACTATGATAACACAAGTGTAATTAGCATACCCAAAAATCCACTGATGCACTCTAAGACAAAACACATTGCAATCAAGTATCATTCTCTAAGAGAATTAGTTCAAGATAAAGAGGTTAGATTAGAATATATAAACACAAAGGAGCATGTTGCTAACATATTTACCAAACCATTACCTAAGGATTTATTTTTGTATCTTAGAGGAAAGTTAGGGGTCATTCCGCTATCTAATGCTCACTAGAGTATAGATTAGTAATGCATCAACCTAGCTACATTGAAGATCTATCAAGTTGATGCAAAGAAGTCAGAGCTCACTCCATATGAATTAGTGCATTAGGTACATTATAAATTCATTGCATAAAGTCTTTGGCATTTGATGTCAAAGAAGGAGAGATTAAATATGTCATGTTTATATCAAAAGAATTGAGAGAGATTGATTTTATGAATCAGAGGAAGAAACTTGTATATCAGCAAGAGGGAGAACTTGATCTGATAGAGTTTGAAGATAAGATGGAGGAGGGAGAATCTTAGAGGGAGTTCTCATGGATGAAGAATAAGAATGAAACTAAGGATATTATAAAATCTTATAAATCATTTTGATTTCTTTAAGTTTCCTTTACTTATGACATGTTATGTTGCCATCAATGCCAAAGAGGGAGATTGTTGAAAACAATTATTTAATTGTCTATTGTCATTGGTGTTACACAAATGTTACATTCTAACTAAGCACTGCCAATAGCAACCAAGCTCAAAAGACTCTAGTACTAGTTGAACAAAAGTTTAGAATAAGCCAAGTTCAATGATCAAGTGTTAACTAAGCTAGGTCGATCACTAATAGATTCCTGTGTAAACCGAGTCAAGTTAGTTACCAAAGGGGTTCAATGTAAACCAAGTAAGGTTGGTTACCAAGGAACTCAATGGTAATTGAGTGACCCAGTAAAAATATCATCTGGCCTACAACAAAACAATTTTTTTTACTTTTTGGTTTTTGCAAGCCATCTTAGTGGATGTTAATTGTTTATTTGTCAGGGTATTCAAGCTGAGTTGACATTGAGCTACATATATATGAAAGGTCAACTTGTGGATTGAAACTATTGGATACAATTGATTAATTGTGTGTTGTATTTGATGTTACACAAATGTCATATCAATTGACAGTCAGTGCATCCCAAGCTCACTTGGTCAATGAAGACAATTTTTCTTTTCTATCAAAAGTTCCTAAGTTTACTTTGTACAGAAGGCAGTATCTATCGAGATCACTCAGGTATCGAAGGAAGTTATGCAGAAAAGAGTGTTAACCAAGCTCACTTGGTTAATGAAGGGAAAATTGAATAGAGTCAATATTAACCAAGTTCACTCAGTCACCAAATGGATTTTGTAAGTTTGCAGTGTTAACCGAGCTTCTATTGGTTAACACAAGAAATTGCTTCAGAATTAGTTTCTACTGAGATGGGTTGGCTACCAAAGGTTTTTCTTATTTTGGCATGTAAAGCTTAATTATTTTACCTATTGATTCTAGCTGACTATGGTAATGAATATTGGTTATTCTAATTTGTATTTGAGCCGACTTGAAAATCTAGAAGGTATAAGTAAAATTTCAAGTTGTGATTTCAAAGTATATGATATGCAAGTTGAATGAGTTGAAAAAGATAATAAGAAAGGAAGCAAACTTGAAGGATAAGCAAGTATCCTTGTGAACCAGAAAAGTGTTATTTGATCAAGAAGGGTCAAGTATGAACCAGAATGGAGATCTATAATCAGTAATTCAATTGCATCACAATCAGGTCATTTCATTGTTACTCTCTAACCATTGTAGCAGTGAACTAAAATCTCTTAACAGAGCTGGTTTAACAACCATTTGTAAATCCTCTAACAAGGTGGCAATTCCATTGAATTGTTTCAAGACCTCTTGCAAGGCCACTCCTAACAGGGTGATTAAATCCTTTAACAAGGTCACACCTAACAGTGTGTTTTGTAACCTTTAATAGGGTTGGCTCCTAATAGGGCTCACTTCAGAAGAGTGAAAAATAGTAACTAGTTACATTTGGTGGTTTTTCCCAAATTGGGTTTCCACATTAAATCCTAGTGTATTATGTGTTCATGTTATTTTTTTCATGCTTGCAAGTAATTATTGATAATATCTTAAAATTTGCTAAACAATACACACTTTGCATTTATCGAGTTACAACAGTTTCTGTATGCTTACCAAGTATCAACAATAATCAATTTTATCAATTTTAATTTTATTTGACATCCAAGGGATCTAGAAATATTTTAGTAGTAATTGATTCACCCCTCCCCTCTTAGCTACTCCTCTTATATTTCCAACATCACAAATAGAAACTTTAAACAACCTTAACCATATGAGTAATGTAAACTAAAACCACAACAAGATGTTCATATATAATAACACTAGATATGTTGACTAGGGAAACCCTTGATCAAAGGGAAAACCCCAATGGGGATGGTACTCATAAGATGTTGTACTAATATAAATATTCCTTATTAGAGGATGGACCCTGTTAGGAGTCTATTACAACATTTAGTACATATGAGTCCTTGTTAGGAGACTTTGAATCCCTATTAGGAGATTCTAACCCTATTAGGAGTTGTGCCAACCTTGTTACGAGTAGTGGAAGATAGTTGGACCCACTACCCAAATAGCTTTGAGGGCAAGACTAATGGACCCACTATCCAAATGATCTCTATATTATTCCTTGTAGAATAATAGAACTAAAATGTACTTCCTTCCTTTGTCTCTATCCTATTAACTAGCCTTCTACTCCTTAAGATCTTGTAACCAAATCATGAACTACACATCCAATAATCCCTCGGATCACTTACACACATTCAGTAAGCACTCTGCTTCTTTTCGCACTTCACACTTCTTACAATGATCACAATACTTAAACACACATTATAATCAAGAAAAAAATCTTTCCTTTATACCATATCTTCATAATAATTCCTTGAGCCGGCCTTGAGGCTTTCTTAATTAATTAAAATAAGATATACAATTAATTACAACTACAATAGTACTATCGGCTCATAGTTTATAGAAAACTTTACACATACTACTCTAGGTCTTGCACACTTGCTAATGTCACCACCTGGTTGTCCTCTACCACTAGTTGACTGCACATCTTCTTACTACATCTCATATGTAATCTAGCAAAAAAACATCAAGAACTACTTTCCCAATACTTTATTTTTGAACTACTCTCTATAAATTAGGTACAACTTTCATACATCTTCAAATAAGACTTTGTCCTTTTAACCATGTCACCAGGACACTCTTAGGAATATGTCTATAACTAAACTTTTCTTAACTCTTACTCAATTATTGTGCAACATAAGATCTTTGACTGCTATTCTTCCAATCACTAATAGAAACACTGCTATGTTGACATCAATGACAAACACAGTTATGAATGCAACATATCAATACTCTCCAATGCTTAGGACACTCCCCCAATGTAGTATCATCAGTATTCATGCTAACAATCTTCCTCTTTGGCATTGATGGAAACATAGATGAAAAATTATCTAAGTTCCAAGAATACCAAGTAAACTTCTATTGCTGCTTAATGTTCTCATTTTTCTCAAATCCTCTTCATCAATCAAATCTGAAATCCTCTAGAGCACTTCTTTGTTCATCTTCTTCTTTAGACATCAATTTTTCACTTTACACTAAACAATTCACAATGCAATAGGGGCATAGTTATGCATCTTACATGAATCTTTCTAAATCTCCCTAAAGAGATATGTATCCCCCATTTCTTAGGAGTCCTTCTCATGTGCACTCTTCTCTATGCCTTAGGATTTTTTTTTATGCCAAAGCTCTCCCCCATTGACATCAATGTCAAAGGTGTCAGTCACAGTACCAATTGTTACATATCAATTACAAATTAGCTACTTGAAACATAAACTAGCTAGAGTGTCCAAAGACAGTGTTCAATACCAAATACCAAATACTAAGAGTCCTCCATGACTCTGTACATACCATATACTCCCCCAATTAGGAAGATACTCCCCAATCAAGAAGCATTAGAATTCAATCCAGTCAAATAGTAGTGCTATGTAGCACTGGACTGATGCATTTTCTAGATCACCTACTCAGAAGTAGGCAGGGGCATAACCCAAACATAACTCTTAAGTACTCAAATGTATCTTTAGGAAAAGGCTTTGTAAAGATATATGCAATCTAATCCTTAGTACTTACATACTCCAATCTGATCTCCTTTTTTGATACTTTCTCTCTCAATACATGCTACTTATTTGATATATGTTTAGTATTAGAATGCAATATAGGATTCTTAGACATACTCACTGTACTTGTGTTATCATAGTGAATGATAATAGGATCTTCAAGCTCAATTCTAATATCCTTCAACATTTGCTTCATCCACATAACTTGATTACAATTATTTGTTGTTGCAACATATTTTGCTTCAATTGTGCTTTGTGAAATACAATCTTGCTTCTTGCTTAACCAAGAAACCAATCTTCCTCCAAAAAAGAATGCTCCATGACTGGTGCTCTTTGTGTCATCCATGCTTTCTACTTAATCAACATCAGTGTATTTGTAAAATGTGAAATCATTTGATCTGCCATACCAAATTCCATAATCAAATGTCCCTTCAGATATATGAATATTCTCTTTACTATTGCAAAATTATATTCTTTAGGATCAACTTGAAATCTAGCTACTATCCCAATTGTATTTGCTATATCTAGTCTAGTGTGAATTAGATGTTGCAAACCTCTAATCATCGATCTATACTTCTTTTTTTCTATTGCAGGTGTCTCATCTTTGCTAGATAACTTATGACCAGTTATCATGGGTGTACCAATAGGTTTAGAAATTTCCAAACCAAACCTTTTCAATAGGTCTTTCAGGTACTTAGTTTGAGAGATGAATATACCATCATTATTTTGCATAATTTGTAATCCTAGGAAAAACTTCATTTCTCCTATCATTCTCATTTCAAATTCATTCTTCATATCTTTAGTAAATTTGTCACTAGCTTCATCATTGCCTCCAAAAATGATGTCATCAACAAATATTTCTTTTAGATACAAGTTATTGTCTATTGTATCTTTAGCAAATCCAAGCTTTGCTAAGTAACTATCTAACCTTATATACCAGGTTCTTGGTGTTTGCCTCAAACATAAAGAACTTCCTTCAATCTGCATACCATGTCTTTGTCTTTTGATAAAGGAAAAACTGCATGCTGCTCAATATAGACCTCTTCTTCTAGTTCTCCATTTAGAAATGAAAACTTAACATCCATCTAATGAACCTTGAATTTCTTGTTCACCGCATAAGCTAGGAACATCCTTACCGCTTCTATTCTTGCTATAGGTGCATATGTTTTGTCATAATCAATGCCTTCTTGTTGTGAATAACCTTTACAAACAAGTTTGGCCTTGTTTCTCACAACTTCCCCTAGTTCATTCATCTTATTCCTGAAAACCCATTTTGTTCCTATTACATTCTTGTCCTTTGGTCTAGGAACTAATTCCCATGTGTCATTCTTTATTATTTAATTCAATTCTTCAATCATTTCTTGGATCCAAGGATTATCCTTGACTACTTCATCTATGCACTTCGGTTCAACTTGAGATATCAAACATATTTCCTCATTTACTCTATTCCTTGTCATTACCCCTTTGTCTTTACTTCAGATTATTTTCTTGGGGGGATGATTCCTTGTCATATTTTTGTTAGGGGTAGAAGTTGACATCTCAAATCTTATTTCTTCACAAGGTTCAGATCTCTTCTCTTCTCTTTGTTCAACAATTCACACACCACTCTGCAAGTCATTGTTATCTTAAGGAAAACCTCAACATTCTACCTAATAATTATAGAATTATCCACTTCTTCATTTGAATTATAACCTATCATCTTTTCGTTGGTCCCAAACTTCTCATCAATCCTTACATTTGTGCACTCAACTATTGCCTTAGTTCTATAGTTAAAGCATTTGTAAGCCTTACTTTTCAAAGAGTAGCCAAGAAGCATACCTTCATCACTTCTTGGATCAAACTTACTAATGTCATCATCTCTTTCAATGTAACATTTGCTCCCAAATATTCTAAAATATTTGACTAATGGTGAATATCCAAACCATAGTTCATAAGGTGTCTTGTCTATACCTTTTTCTAATTTGTACTCTATTTAGAGTATATACTAATGTATTCACTACTTCTCTCTAGAATGTTTTAGACAAATCATTCTCAAATAACATTTCTCTAGCTGCCTCTACCAAAGACTTACTTCTTCTCTCAGCAATCCCATTCTACTCAGTTGTTCTAGGTGTAGATAGTTTTCTTTTAATTCCATTTTCTTCACAAAATATGTTAAATTTTCTAGAGGTAAATTCTCCTCCTCTATCTAATCTCAAACATTTAATCTTAACACTAGATTCATTCTCAACTTTATTCTTAAATATCTTGAACTTCTCAAAGGCTTATGATTTCTCTTTACGAAATGCTACCCACATTATTCTAGTGAAATCATCAACAAAAATCATAAAATACCTTTCACCATAGAATCCTTTTGTTCTTGTAGGACCACTTAGATTTTTTTGAATAATCTCCAATTTTTTTGTAGTAGATAACTTCTTGCTAGGAAAAGACACTTTCCTCTGCTTAGCCAAAATACATTCCTTGCATACAATGTTAGTAGTTTAACAATCTTAGGCAGATCTCTCACTGCAAATATGCTACTAACCTTCATGATATTTTCAAAGTTTATATGACAAAATCTTCTATGCCACAACCAACTGTTATCAACTTTTTCTAACTAAAATACATTACCTCTAGATCTAGTGTCAATTCCAACCATCTTACCATCTTTGTCTTTAATAATACGGGTCTTCTTAGTAATCTACAACTGATAACCTTTGTCCACCAACTATCCAACACTCAACAAGATATGTTTCAATCCATCAACAAAAAAGAAATCATCAATGTTAGTTTTACCATCAAGAGTAATGGATCTAATTCTTGTTATATGATAGGCTACATTGTTACCAACTCTAACAATCCCTCCATCATGATTCTTGAACTTAACAAACTTATTTATATCACCAGTCATGTGATGTGAACAACCACTATCAATTATCCAATCATATTTCTTTTCTACATGAGTGACTAGAGCTCTTTCTTCTCTAATTTCTCTATCAAGATCATTTTCCTTGATAGCCACAAATCCTAATTCATTATCATTTTCACTTTGACCTTTTTCATTAGATTCTTCATCTTCATTTACATATAAAAAATTTCTATCTTTGTCTCTTTCTCTCTTTTAGGAGATGTAGATGCATAATGACCAAATTCATTGCAAGTCCAACATTTAAAGATTTTCTTACCATCTTTTTCTTTTCTCACTAGAATAGCTATTCCTTCCTCAATCTTCTTGTCCTCATCACCTTTGCTGCTACTAGAAAAATCTCCACGGGTGCTTGCACTCCTTGTCAAATTAGGTTGAATGTCTAGGGAACTAAAGGTTCTTTTGACTCTTGCAAGTTCACCAAACTATCTCAATCTACTTCTTCTGACTCCAATCTACCAAGAAAAGTTTCCTTGGTGAAATCCTTAGTGCAGGGCATTACTATATGTATCATCTGTGTTATAGGATTGAATGGTACTTTCAAACTTTTCAAAATCTTCCATATGACTTCATCATCATCCTTGGTTCCACCATGAAATTGAATTCCTGCAACCATTTTTGATATTCTGCCAATATAATTTCTTATAGATTCATCTTCCATCATCTTAGCATCTTGATATGCACATATCCAACTAACCTCATTCTCTTAGTATGATCACCACCTTCAAAAGTTATTTCTAATGCTTTCCAAATTTCATGAGATATTTCAAGTGACTTTACCTAACTATATTCATTCCTTGGAAGGGTTGATAGTAGAGCTTCTCTTGCTCTCATGTTACACATGAATATATCTCTTTCCTCTTCACTACAATCTTCTAGCTTTGATTCTTCAATAATTGTCTTCTTACTCTTTGTCAAGATCCAATATCCTAGACCCATGCACAATAGACGAGTCTTCATTTTCTCCTTCCAACTATCATAGTTGGCCCCATCAAATCTAGGACTGCCCTTTCTAAAAAGATTCACCATCGATCTCCCAAAGTTTTTATGCTTATCCTTCAAGCACTCGATTCTTTAATACCAATTGTTAGAATATATAGTTCATTAATATAACTAAGAGGTGGGGGGGGCTAAATCAATTATCCCACTAACATCACAAATAGAAACTTTAAACTACCTTAACCATATGAGTAATGTAAATTGAAACCACAACAAGATATTCATACACAATAACACTAGATATGTTGACTAGAGAAAACCTCAGTGGGGATCGTACCCACAAGATGATATACTAATGTAAACATTCCTTGTTAGAGGATAGACCCTATTAGGAGTTTGCTACAAAATTTAGTACATATGAGTCCCTATTAGGAGACTTTGAATCCATGTCAAGAGATTCCAACCCTGTTAGGAGTTGTGCCAACCTTATTAGGAGTTGTGGAAGATAGCTGGACCCACTATGCAAACAACTTTGAGGACAAGACCAATGAACCCACTATCCAAATGATCTATGTATTATTTCTTACAGAATAATAGAATTGAAATGTACTTCCTTCCTCTATCTTTGTCCTATCAATCAGACTTTTGCTCCTTCAGATCTTGTAACTAGATCATGAACTGCACATCCAATAATCCCTTCGATTGCTTACACACATTCAGTAAGCACTCTGCTCCTTTTCACACTTTTCAATTCTTGCAATGATCACAATACTTGAACATACATTATAGTCAAGGAAAACATCTTTCCTTTATGCCATATCTTCATAATAATTCTTTGAGTTAGCCTTGAGGCTTTCTCAATTAATTAAAATAAGATATACAATTGATTACAATTATAATAGTATTGTCAACTCACAATCTATACAAAACTTTACACATGTGACTCTAGGTCTTGCACACTTGCTGACATCACCACCTAACTATCCTCTATCACTGGTTGACTATACATCTTCTTACTTCATCTCAGATGTAATCTAACAAACAAACATCAAGAACCTACTTTCCTAATACTTTTTTTCTAAACTACTCTCTATAAATCAAGTACAACTTTCGTACATCTTTGAATCAGACCTCATCCTTTTAACCACATCATCAAGACACTCTTAGGAACATGTGTGTAACTATGAATCACTTAACTCTTACTTAGTTACTGCACAACATAAGATCTCTGATTACTATTCTTTCAGTCACTAATAGAAATACTACTATGTTGACATCAATGGCAAACAAGGTTATGAATGCAACATATCAATACTCTCCAATGCTTAAGATACCACGCGCCCCCCCCCCCCCGCCCCATTTAGTATCATCAACATTCATGCTAACAAAGATGTGAATAAAGAAATATATTTGATTAAAGAAGGAACATCCAAGGAGTTGCAAAGAATATTATGATTAGGAAGAATTGAAGATGAAAGGAAAGCCAAGGATGAAAATATTAGAAAGAAGATTAAGAAGAAATGGATACCAAAATCTCTTGAGAATGCAAGCTCAAGTCATGAAATAGATGTCACTCAAGAGTTGGGTGACTCAAGCATTTCAACTTGAATCCCTATGGGAATAATTGGAGCTGATATTTTGAAGTAGACATTCCTCAAATCCCACTGTTAGCTTACAAGTTTCATGATGGTGAACTAACCAAGCCAACTACAAGAACTGACTAAAATTGGGGACATTACAAAGTTTGTATGGAATACGTCAAGTAGTTTGATTCAAAAAAAAAGAAAAGAAAAGTTAAAGATCTTGTAGGGGAAGTTGTTTTAAGTTTATATCTGGACATCATTAAGAAGGTTTACAAAGTGTTGGAAACTCTAGAATGTGCAAACATGACAAAGGAGAATAAACAACAACTATGGAATGAGAAAAGTTTGATTACATAAAGTTTTCAAATGACAATTGATAATTCATCAAAGAGAGTTAGAGGCTATCAAAAAATGCAATGCCATCGTTATCAAGGTGAATGTAATGGCATGGAATACATGAACTCTTGATCTCGTGATCATCCATAATTGCATCACCAAGTACAAGGCCTTTTCCCATAATCTACAAGATTTATTCATTCAGAATCAATAGTTTTAGCATCTCCTTCAAGTATATTTTCAGCTTTTTAGATTTAGATAATGGGTTGCACATAATCCATGTGTGCGTAATCTGATTACATGAACCTTTAGTCATGTAATCCAATAAATCTTCTTTCTCATTTGACTTAGTCAAGGTGGTTGAGTTCCTCCCACCTTTTTCTCCATTTTTCTGTCTTCTCTGCCTATATAAAGGAGTGCCTTTCATTGAAAATATCATCTTTTTTATATGCAAGAGAGCTCAAGCATAATTGTGATTGTGTAGTACAAATTTGAAACAAAAATGAATACAAAGAGAGCATTTTATTTCAAAGTTGTGTCTAGAAGAAAATGTGATATAATCAAATTGGAAGTTGTGACTACAATTTGAGTTTTCCTTTTATTCATAGTAATTTTGTATGTGTTTTAGAACATAGTGAGTATAGGAAGCAATTGAATGCAAAGTTGTGACTAGGAGCAATTGCGGTAATATAGACTAGAAGTTGTAATTGTGGTTTATATTACTATCTTGTATTCATGCAATTTATTAGAATTATAGCTTAAAAATCACCTACTTCTGGAAGTTTGTGTTATTATAATGATTTAGAATAAATGAGAGGGGGTTGAATCAATTATCCACAACCCTAGATGTACAAATTCTACTTTAAATCACTTAAAACAAATTAATCAATCACAAACACCCACTTGGTCTCTATAGCATATCATGAACAATTTTACATTTCATGCAATATCTTAACTCTCTGTCTCTATATGTGTCGTCTCCTAGTAAATAAAGTACTATAAAATATAGCATGGAAAACAATAACATCCACACATAAAAATAACATTTTGACACTAGGATTTAACGTGGAGACCCAATTTGGGAAAAATCACCAAGTAACATGCTACCAATTTTTCGCTTTTCTGAAGTGAGCTCGGTTAAGAGCCAACCTTGTTAAAGGTTACATAACACACTATTAAATGTGACCTTGTTAAAGGATTTAATACCTATTAGGAGTGCCCTTGTTAGAGGACTTTAGAACATTCCATTAGAATGTCACCTTGATTAAAGGATTTTGGATTGATACAATGGTTAGAATGTAACAATAGAGTTACACACATGTTCCTAAGAGACTACCAAGGTAACCTTAGAGTTGACTCAGGTGATGAAAATTTCCCGTATGCATATTAGTTTTCGTATGTGTCTTATTTTCCTCTTGGATTAGATGTTACCTTGTGTGCTTAGTACCTTTGAATTCCAACATGAATCAATTTAGTCATCACCTAAGACAAAGGTTCAAATAATTGAGTTTACTTACAATTAGGATTATATATAGAGGAAAAAGTAACCATACCTTTAGATGTAGTAGCCACTTGATCATCAACTGCGTTTGTTGACTTGATTTTGATGAATTTTTTAGGTTTAGAGAACTTGTTTGAATTTTTTCAGTGGCATCACTCTTATCACTAGAAACATGAGCCATCGAAGTAGATCTCTCAAGTTGACTCACTTGTAATTGGTAATGGTGAAACACTACACATAGATGTGAAAATGAGGTATACTCTATAAGGAGAATCTTATCTCTAATGTCTTTTTGTAAATTAGAAATAAAGTTGCATTGAATATCTTGACCAGGCACAAGATAATAAATCTGAGCATAAAAATGTTTAAACTACCAATAAAATCAATAACTTTCTTGTTAACATTTTTCTTATAATACATTAGATCAATTAAAGAAATTTGTGGACCAATATTATTCTAAAATTGTTGAATAAAAGCATTCACAAGAGTTTGAAATGAATCAATAGAATAAGGGATAGAGAGAAATATCATTACAAGGCTCTATCCCTAAACATATGTGGAAACAACTTAGTCATAAGCCTATAGTCATGAGAAAAATCACTGCATATTGTCTGGAAAGTTTTAACTTGAATTACGAGATCTCTTACCATTTTAAATCTTAAAATGAGGCACCTCAACATGTTGTGGTATAAAAACATAAAGGATATATCAGGAAATGGGATTAGCAATGTCACATGTAGGAATATTATACTTGGATTGAGTGAATTGAGCCACTTTTTGTTGCAACATAGTGATGATTTTAACCAAGCTACTAACGGTAAGATCTAAAGATGCAATAGTAGGCATAGGTATGCTAGATATATTAGAAAAGTAATAAGAAACAAAAGGGATATGTAAGGATTTTGATGGAGGATTAGAAGTAATGGGTAGAGGGTTCAAATAAGTAAAAGGAATTGCATTATATGAAGCTAATGAAAAGGGAATGGCAGTAGAAGGAGCACTCATGAGAAGTGAAAAGCTAGGAACTGGCTAAAACTGGGGACGTTACCACCTAACTATCCTCTATCATTGGTTGACTATACATCTTCTTACTTCATCTCAGATGTAATCTAGCAAATAAACATCAGGAATTGCTTTCCCACTTGTAATTGGTAATGGTGAAGCACTACACATAGATGTGAAAATAAGGTATACTCTATAAGGAGAATCTTATCTCTAATGTCTTTCTATAAATTAGAAATAAAGTTGTTGATAAGCCAAAAGAATGATGTGAATCTACAAATCAGTTGCTTTACCAATTAGATCAATCATTGTTACTCTCTAACAATTGTAGCAGTGAAGAAATATATTGACAAAGTTGATTTAATAATCATTTTTGTAAATCCTCTAACAAGGTAGCATTTCTAGATTGAAGTGTCTTAAGACCTCTAACAAGGCCGCTCCTAACAAGGTGATTCAAATCCTTTAATAGGGTTACACCTAACAGTGTGTTTTGTAACCTTTAACATGGTTGGCTCCTAATAGGGTTCACTTTAGAAGAGTGAAAAGTTGTAACTAGTTGTATTGGTAGTTTTCCCAAATTGGGTTTCCATGTTAAATCTTGGTGTCTCATTTGTTCCTATTATTTTCTTACTACCTTATCTTTCTACAACTAAGTTACTAAATGTTAATACACATTAATATCTCAAGATTTATTTGTTAATAGAGTTACAATGAATAGCTAGTTCTAACCGAGTCATATAAGAATTTGAGTTAATAAGAAGTTTGTATTGACATCTAAGGGATTTGAAATTCTTTTAGTGGTAACTGATTCACCCCTCCCCTCTTAGTTACTCCTCTTATATTTTCAATAGCCATTTCTGCCAAGAATCATTTGGCTTTGCCAGCACATCACTAGCAGAACACCAACTATTGGATAGGGTCAAATGAAATAGAGGTGAAACTTTAAAAACTAGACCCAAAACTTGATGAAACTCTCAACTTGAAAAGCTGGGAGTAACCATCAAACAAGCACATTCGCCAATATGCCAACATTGTAGAGCTTGATCAAGGGAACTCAAGTTCACAAAGGTCACAATTCCACACTTATGGATGCCAAAAATTTATAGAGGGCACAAAAAACTATACCTCTATAAATGCAAAGAAAAACAACAAAACCAAATACCCCAAAAACCACTTAGGGCCAAATGACCCTAAATACAAAAGACACATGCAAGACACACCAAAAGATTGGAAGAAATGCTCTATGAATTGTGGCCAGGTGCCATGAATTCAAGGTAATGGGAAGTGGGCTTGAGTTCATGGTACTTAGGCAATTTGTAGACTGAAATTCTTTTGCCTCTACAAAATGCAAGTAGAGAAAAAGACTCAATTGGTGTACGAAGGTACAACACAGAACAAAGTAGAAAAAAATTGAAAAAAAAACCAAGGACAAGAAGATAGGAAATAACATGGCCAAACAAAAACTAACAAGGAACATGAGAATTACTAAGCAAGACTAGACCACCAACCTTCAAGCTTTCTTTTGGTAGAGGGGACGTCAAAGAGAGAACAATTCATAGTAGAGAGCTTGTAACTATTAGCGTTGAACACCAAACACCAAACAAAAACCACCATTGATAACTTGCAAGTCTTCTTGGTCACACATGTTGCAGAAAGAAAAGAGTGCAAAGAGCTCAAATTTGCACTAAAAACTCATGTAATTGCAAGGTAAAAGTGAAAAGATGTTAGTAACTTTCCTTATATAGCATTAGGTAATAGGCATTAATTATGGTAATTACATTATTAATGTGCTTTAAGTGCTCCATATGTTGGATTTCAAAAGACCTGTTCCTCCTATGTTAAGAAAAACAAAAGGATCATGCCTCCACAAAAACTTGAAGTTTGAGCTTTTCTCAGTTACTTCAAGGGACACCTTAGGATTCAAAATCCCAAGGTCCAGTTGGCAAGACAAACACATGAAATAAATAAAAGAAAACAAAAAGGTTGTAGAAAAGGGATGATGAACTCAAGGGCCTGAACCTTGAAGGACACAAAATAAAGGAAAACTTGTCCCAACAAGAGATAAGGAAAAGACAAAAAGGGGATCCACCATTTTTGTTGGAAAAAATGTAGGGATAGGTATGCAAGGCATACAAAGTTATTATAGAGAAAATGAAGGTTGTGTGCATACATGTCTACATTTGTTCAATGTTGAGGAGAATTCTCATCTAATGGATGAAATTACTTCTCTCATAACCCCATAGTGTTCATAGGGTTACGAGTAGTCAACTTGTGACCACCTTAACTCTTATTTAGCTTGGATTGTCATTATTGTTGTCTCATTTAGGCAATTAAGTCAACCTAGATTTTATATTTAGGTATCTAAGTAAGCCTAGGTGGGAAAAAAGGCGTAAGAGAATCACATACTTGACTTATGGGTTAATTTATTCACCATTATATTGAAAAATGTGTTCTTATTGGAAATGTTTAGAGGTTTGCCTTTATTCTCAAGTATCATCAAATATTTGCAACATATTTCCAATATGTTATATTATTTTTTGATGCAAGTTATTTCATAACATCACTTCTTTTATGTTGTCTTGTATTAATACATATTGTTACTAGTTTCCTCTTTTCTTTTATACATTGTTTATGCAAGTTGTGTTAAATAAGATATAGATGACCATTTTTTATTTTATATATACATAATATAGAGAAAAAAATTGGACAAATGATTAAAACATAAGAATTTAAAAGTCTATTTGATTATCTTTAAGAGAGTTTAAGATACAAATATCATGCACAAATTGATATTAAAAACCTATTATAATGCTTATTGAAATGAAAAGTTTAAGAGTAACCATTTACGATGTCCTCTCATTTTTGAGCTAGCAGACGATACTTAAAGAAGAGTGAGTAGACATAATGTGTAACTTTTGTCAGTTGGAGTTGATGGAGATAGAATAACACTACATATGAATTGTCAAATTCATATGGATATTTGGGCCACCTAGAAATGTTATAAACATAATATGTTTGGAGAAGGAAAAATAACAAAAAATGCAAATTACTTGATCGAGAAACACATTGAAAGATCCATAATCTAAAAGGAAAGGAAGATCAAGTAGATGCTATGCAGGTGATCTACCTTTTTTGATCTAATGCACTTATCCATGTGAGTGTTTATTCAAAAAAATTATAAATCAAACATTATTAAAAACCAAGCTTCCTTCATTTGTGTCATTTCTTATAAAGGTCAAAGACAAGAACTTTCTCATTGGAGGCATGAAAAGTAATGTTATTGGTAAGTTATTTTAAAAAGTTGAGAATATTAAAAATTATTGGATGCAACAAAACAACAACTAGATGAACAAATGAGACACTAACTTGCAAGAATGTGGTAATACTGATGACAAAATAAAAAAGTTAATAGTATTGAAGAATTTAAGACAAAATCAATTGGAAAATAAATACTACATCAAAGAGTTTAACCCAAATAAGGACCATGGTTTAAGAAGCATATTTAAGAGTAGCTACTACAAAAAAAAGTGGCATTGTTAGTTGAAAATTAAGGATCCAATCACATCATCTTAATTAGGAGACTAATTGATGGAAGATGCCAAAGAAATTCAGAAAAAAAATGTTATGTATACTTTACAATAAGAGAATGAAGAAATAAAATGACATTTCATCACATAAACATAACTTATGATAATATTAAAATTAATAAAAAGATCTTTGACATGAGAAGACATCTACTTTTCTCTATCACATAAAACATATAAGGTATATAATCTCATAGACATTTGAAAATCTGTAATCTATAATCTTATGGACTTAAAAAAGAAGCTTGAGGTTGTGGAAATGAGAAACTGGGAAGAAGAAAACAAAGTGTATGAGGCAATAGAGTACACAAGTAAGATAGAATGATAAAACAAAGCTTTAAAGGAATAGATCTTAGGAATGTGGGAGAAAATGGAGATAGGACATCAAGAGCTAGAAACCATAAAGCAAGAACTTGAGCGATGGACATCAGTTGGAAACAAAGGGACATGTCTAACGAATGGAGTTGACATAACACAAATAAAGAAAATTCAAACAACCATGATGGATATGGAAGTCAAAGAGTCTCAATTAAAAACACAAATTGAAGAAGCAAGATCTTGGTCTCAGGTAGTTAGTGGAACATTAGACAAACAAAAGGAGATTATTGAATGACAAGTCAAAATACAAATGAAAGAAGAGCAAGACAGATGGGACAAAGTGGCTAATATCATAGTCAAAGGAGTGAAAGATTTTAGAGTAAATGAGAAAACAAACACACTAATGAGATATTTTCTTAAAGATTAGTTGAACTGGGACAGTAGCATTCAACAAGAAAACATAATCAGTAAATGGGTAGACAAAGGGAGGGATAGGCATATATGAGTCCCCTTGAAAAATATTAAAGATAAGAACAACATTCTTAGGAATAGAGGGTTGTTCTAAGGCACACATTTTTATTTGGATGAAGATCTTACCTTTTCCCAACAAGAAGATCAAAGAAGGGAGTGGGAAAAGGTGAAAACATCAAGAAGTTGAGGGAAATGGGCCTCATTGAAGAATGGGAAATCCCACATAAGTGAGTGTTTCTCAAGGGAGAAATAGCAATTAGGGACCCCACAAGACCACCTAAGTATTGTAAGTTGGAATTGTAGAGGTTGTCCATGGAGAAGAGGTATGGGGCCCATAGTAGAAGAGAGGGATATTATCATCCTTGTAAAAACACATGAGCATGATGGTTGGAAAGTACCAGATTTTGAAGGATATAAAAAAAATTCAGTTTGGAATAAAGGGAATGAGACAGGTAAAGGACATGGGGGGATTGTGGTATTGATTCGAGAGGAGTGGTGTGGCATTATGAAATTGGAAAAGGAGGACCCAAATAAATAGTATATTTAGCTACAAATATCAAAGAACACAATAAATTTCAGGCTAGCTACATGTTACTTTGCTCCACAAAACTCTAAATTTTACAAGAAGAGGAAACTATACAACAAAGATCCTTATGCATCATTGAAAAAAGACATTTTAAAGTTCAACAACATTGGAGACATAATGTTAGTGGGTGACTTTAACATTAGGATAGCTAACTATCAATCCTTGTAGTTGATTGACAATGACAAGGAGGCAAACAATCCTATATAGCTAGAAGAAGACATTGATCAACTTTGGAAGAGAACCTCTGAGGATGGAGCCAAATTACTAGGGTTGTGTAGTGTGTTTGATATGGTGATTTGCAATGGGTTGAAGAGTTGGCCAAAATTAGGATGTATTAGATGTAAAACATATAATGGCCAAAGTGTACTTGACTATGTAATCTATTCACAAAATCTTATAGCTAAAGTGCTTGATTTTAAAATTGGCGTTTGCCCTTTAAAGTTGAACTCCGATCACATGCCTTTTTTTGTTAAGATGAACTTTGGCTCAAACAACCCGCAATATAAACATGACTCTCATGCACAAAAGACAACAATCAACAAAGGCAAAGGCAATATCATTTTAAATCAAGAGGAAAAAATTATTTTCAAGGTGGTGCTGGAGCAACAACTCTGTGAAAGTAATAATCTTTTGGTGGATGACAATTTCAATGAGAAATGTGAACTGATTCATAGCAACGTGCCGATCTCTAGTATACATAAGGCTCTAGATGCATGTAAAAGATCAAAAAACAAAAAGAGGGCTACTAATACTTTTCCAGCTAACCTATGGTACGATGAAGAATGTAAAGCAACAAAGAGATCTATGAAAGGGAACGAAACAAACAAAGAACTCAAGAAATGGTATAAAAAATTGATTCACACAAAGAAAGAAGAGTATGTCACAGTTAGAAGGTGAAAGTTAATATCCCTCAGAAAATATGACCCCAAGAAGTTTTGGAGAGAGTTACAACATGCAAAAATATAAAAAATAACAACATTACAGATGCTCAATGGCTTGAGTACTAAGCAGCTTTATGAGCGCCCACAAGAGGAGAATACCCCTTCGTTTGTGAATACAATGAAGGAAATCTTCATGGTTGAGGATATCAATATAAGGATAAAGACTCTAGCAAATGGTAAAGCTAGGGACATTGATGGGTTGCAAGCTGAATTTTTAAAATGGGGAGTGGAAATCCTTGTGCCTCATATAAATGATATATTCAATCATGTTGCATGTGAGGGTTTCCCATCAAACTAGACAACTAGTGTGGTTGTCCCCTTCTTTAAGAGTGGAGATGTCAACAAGCTATCAAATTACTACACCATTATGGTTAACCCACTTTTGGGCAAAATTTTTGGGAGCATGGTAGAACATTAGATAAGCAAATGGACAAAAAAGAAAGATAAGAGAGCAAGAGGGCAAGATGGTTTCAGATCCAGACACTCCACAATTGATCATTTGCATCACTCTTCAACACATAATAGAGGAAGTGTGGGACAAACATGGATAAGAAACCTACTGCTATTTTGTAGACTTCAAGAAAGCTTTTGACACGGTGCCTAGAGTCAAGTTATGGAATGTAATGAAATATTTGGGGATTCCAAATGAGTATAGAGCAACAGTGCGTAGATTATATGACAGAGTTAGAGCCAAAATCAGGACTTGTCGCAGAATGTCGAAATGTTTTGGGAGTGACATAGGCATTAAACAAGGATGCCCTTTATCTCCTACCTTGATTGGGTTGTACATCAATACATCAATAATATAGAAGCTTGGTTAGATAAAACCAAGGGGGAGGGTGTTCACTCAGCAAGGTACGCGATGAAACTTCTTTTGTATGCTAATGATCTTCTTTTGATATCAAAAACAACACAGGGGCTAGGAGATCATTTAGGGGCCTTAGAGCAATTCTATCGAGAAGTTGGGATGCAGGTGAATATTACTAAAACCAAAGTAATGATTTTTTCCTTTAAGGAGAGAAGAAAAACATATCACATTCGTGTTTGAAGGAGAACTGCTGGAAATTGTGAAAGAATACAAATATCTTGGGATTGACTTCCATTATAAACTTAGCTAGAAAACTTGTAGAGCGAAAAGGATTCAAGGGGGTTGGAAAGCTTCATTTTTACTCCATAACAGATGCAAGACAACAAAACTATGGGACTAGAAAACCAATAAGACTCTCTTTTTGTTGGTCACACCAGTGATTCTTTATGGTTGCGAGGTGTGGGGGGGCAATGTGTCAAAATGGGGGTGGAGACAAATAAAGAGAATTCAGAAACAATTACTCACAAGCAATCTCAAAGTCAAGAGTTATGTGCCTTATGAAATTCTAATGGTTGAGGCTGGGTTTTTTCTGTTAGAGGCTTTATCAATAATTTGGTTACTTAGTTACTTAAAGAAGATTGAAAACATGCAAGATCATCATTGGCCAAAAACTGTGAAAGGAAAGACTCTTAACCAAAGGAAGAAAACATGGATGAAGCAAAACATTAAATGGTTGGCTAAATGGAACATCAAGTTGCAAAGTTGCCCTAACACAAATGCGGACATAAGAAAGTTTGTCAAAGGGAAGTTTCACAATGCCATGTGGAACAATAATGAGTAGAGAAAAAATCTATTATATTAAAGAATTTAATCCAATTGGGGAGCTTGGTGAAAAAACATACCTTGGGGCTGATATTAAAGGAAAGACGGTTATTAGTGGCACAACTGAAGACAGGATCTCATCACCTCAGGTGCGAGACAGGAAGATGGAAGAGGCCCAAAGAGACTTGGGAGCAGAGAATTTGCATATTTTATAGGTCTAGAGTGGTTGAAACGAAATGACATTTTCTCTGAGAATGCACAACATACAACATCCGATATATCTATGATGTCATCTTGAGGGTGGACAATATGCATAGTTCATTTGAAGGGGATAAGATAAAGCAGACTATTGGCTTTTTCGTTAAGATACATACCAAAATATTAGAAATAGAAAAGAATTTGGAAATTATCTAGTGCAGTTGATCTTTGGTCCCTTAGACTGCTCTGGTCACGTGGAGGTCATTTAAAAGCATTTATTCATTCATTCATTTAACTCTTGACATAAAATTGTTTAACTTTTAAGTAAAGCAGAGTATTCACAAGACTTCTAATTTCTTGGTAAAGATTCATGATAACTAGAAAGCTCATATCGAGAACAACATAAAATTAATCTAGAATTTAATACTGAATTCCTTAAAAAATATTCTCTCATAGAAATCATTAAAATTCACGGAAGTGAATTTTCGCTTGGTCCTCGTACAACCATGGCCTTCCGTCACCACTGACAACCATATAATATGGACGAGCTCCCCTTTTTTGGACCTCTAGAAGATGATAAGTTATCTGTAGTATAGATTAAGAAGATAAACAGATAACACAGTGCTGCAAAGTCGTGAATCATGGCGCTTGCAACAAAGCACTTGTCATCATATCGGTCTTCATTTTTTCAGGGCTCCCCTTCCTTATTTTCAGAACGTTCCCCTTCCTCACCATCGTTCAAGGTATGTAATTCTCGGCACGAGTTGTCACGTTAGGAAATCCTGTTGTATGACCGTTGGATATCTAGTTACTTATTGCCAATTGATTTTGATATTCATATAGTATGGAACAAAATTTTCCAAATTGATAAAAAATGCTGAAATTCACCGTTAAATTAAGTTCTCGATTGTTTGCTGGCTTCTAAGGTTGTATATAAACAGGCAAAGTCGGTCCAACTACCAATCCTGCCATTCCAGTTGTAGAAATACTCAATGCTGAAATTGCCCACTTAAACTGTTTTGCAGTTCGGGATTCTTAAATTCCCTATTTGTCATAAAAAGAAAAATCTCAGAATGCTAAAAAAATGCCCTTAAATCAGTCCGAGAGTGCTCAAATTACTGTCTGTAAAATGACAATTAAAGTGTCCAAATACCTAAAATACCGTCCACTTGCAGTTTGAGATGGCTTAGATACTTAGCTGTCTCAAAAACCACAATTTCAGTGCCCAAATGGCCTGAGTGCCCTTTAATCACAACTTGAGAGTGATTAAATTCTTTAACCATCCCTCCAACCACGGTTAGGGTACCAAAATGCTCATACTTTCCGTGAATCACAGTTTGAGACTGCCTAGTTTCCTCAAATGTTTCTCCAACCACAAATAGAGTACCGCAATGCACAAAGATCAAACTTTACTTAAATCTCAGTTGAAGAGTGCCTAAATTCCTTGTGTGCTTCTAAACTTTATAGTCAGAGTGTCCAAACACAGAACCTGTCTGATGTAATCTCTTTCTTATTCTGTGGGGTTGTTTATATTATGTAACTAATCTTGCATCGACAGCAACCATTATAAAGAGGTGATTTAGAAGGCATTAACTGCATCTTGGGTTTTGACTTTTGACAATCCAGAAGCTGGCTTCAGAATAAGTCTCCATTATAATTTACATTCAATTAATGCATCAGCAGTAAGTCTTCAATTTAATTTACATTTAATTAATGCATTGGCAGGTTAATCTACAAGCTGTTTAAAATAGAGGCATATCTGTTTGACAAAGTGGCAGTAAACCATGGGTTGAGACTACCTGAATTCCTTGACCATTTCTCAAGTCACAATTAGAGTGCCTAGATGCACAAACTTCCCTGGAATCACTGTTTGAAGTTCCCAAATTCCTTGCGCGTCTCTTAATCATATATTCAGAATGTCTAAGCATACAAGCTGTCTCCTATAATCTATTACATGGTGTATATCATGTACATTAGATTGGATGCATAAGAATTGTGAGAAAGAGGTGATATAAATGGCAGACATATACGTTGCGCTTTGACAAACCGGAAGCAAGCTTTGGAATGTTCAGTCCTCAAATTAATTTACATTCTATTTGATACAGTGATAGAATAATTGACAAGATGCTTAATAGATCTGTGTATCGGTTTCATAGGATACTAATTAGAATTAATATATATCTCTTGCACCGCTTGAGAGAGCCTAAACTTTTCTTAAATCACTATATTAAACTGCTTACATGCCTTTTGTTAGAATTAATATATGAGAGCCCACTTTTCTATTTCCCTTAAAAACAATATTTCAGATTTCTTAGATCATAAACTCTTTAAAACCATGATTTCAAAATGCGCAATTATCAACACTATCTGAAAATCCAATTACCAGGCTGGGAGAGTTTACATAATGGATCAGATTGTTCATAAGCCACAATTTCAAGTTGCCATAACCCCTGCATTGCATTCAAACCATATTTTCAGAAGAACAACATGTTCAAACCTCCTCGACAGTGAAAACCAAAGTCTTAGCTTGTCTGCATCATCAAACCTAAACTTTCTTGGAAGTTAGAACATTAACTACATATGGTTCAATTTCTTAATCTCCACCAAAGCTTATATTTGATATTATTGACTTGTCTTATGCTACCCTCAAGCAACAGGTGTCGAGAGTTCCCAATTGTCTTGGATAATTTATTAATTCATCTTTTTTGATTCAATATGATTTTTGATATAGGTGAATAGAGGAGGGGTGCATGTAACTTGTAAGAAGAAGGATATTCATCCAGAGTACTTTCATCAGGCTAAGGTGTACTGCAACGGAGAGGAGGTAATGGTTACTGGTGGAACCCAACCTAAGTATGTGGTTGATATCTGGTCAGGCAACCATCCCTTTTACCAGGGTAACAAGGCACCTGTTGTGGTAAATGATCGCGTGGAACAATTTAAGAGGCGATATGGTGTCTCGAAGCTTTCTGAAGTTCCGGTACTCACAAAGGGTGAGATTATTTGGGATAAGAAAAATCCTTATTCAAAAAAGAAGAAATGATGAAGATCTAGTATCGCCGGTTTTGGCCAATAGTTTTCTAATTATGATGTGTGTTATGTATCCATAACTTTCTACATTTTTTCCTATCTTAATTTATTTAATCAAAGATGGCTTACTACATGAAAGCATTAAGATTTAAAGTCTCCAGTGCTTTCAGTTGGGTATGGGAAGATGGCATAGAGAAGCAGGATAAACTGTCACTAGCATTTCTTAGGGTTGTTTTCTTTTATGTTTCAAGAATGAATTGAATCTTTTGTTGTTTGAAATAGGCCTACAATTAGAGAGGAAAGAAACAAAAGAGTATTTTTTTTTTCAGTTTGCCTTGTATCTTCTGAAACCTTTATGATTATAGTTATTTGAAGGTGGTTTCAATGCTGTTTGCTATGAGACCTAAGGGGGAATAGTGAACTAAAGGCTTGTAAACTGTGATGCAATTATTTATGGAAGTTAACCAGTTTACATTTCAAAAGCTAATACCTATCTGTTCTGCCGTTTGTTTAAATTGTTATAAATAGAGTGGATTGTTGAAATATATATATTGTAGAAGCCTATTTTGGGATATCTTGAAGGTTTCGAGGAGTCTAACTGAAGTTTTGACAAGTTGTTTAACCTAATTCATATAGGTTTGTGGTATGAGAACTTACTTTGATTATATGCTATTTCACTGAAAATGGTATTTGGAGAACACTAGTTTTTTTGGCAACATTCACGACTATGGCGAATGGAACAAAAAGTGTCACTATGTTTTAAAATTCTTAGAGACAGATGTCGATCTGTGTAATCTACGATCTTTTTCTGTGCAGTTTATCATTTTTTAACAATGTGCGGTTTATAATCTTTTTCTGTGCAGTTCATACAATGTGCAGTTTATTATTTTTTAACAATGTCTGATATTTTATGCTTGTCACTGTTGCAATGAATAATTGAGTACATGATAGTGGAAAAGGACAGAAAGTCAATGTGTTCTTGGCCTGGTTTTGAATGAGCTCACCAGAAATCAAGCCTTGTTGAGTGTAAGGCTCCGACATTATAAGAGATGAGGCCAGGATTGTACCCTTGGAATTTGGTGGGATGGATACCCCTCAATCTTTGGCTCTTAGCCAAAGAGGTTTCACCTATGATTCATGCTCCTATATCAGGTAGCTACACATCTATGGTTTTGTATAAAAACCCTCCCAAAAAAAGAACAAAGAAATAGATTACAGATATATGGTTCTTGCGAAACCTTCATCACACATTAGCCAAAGATAACCTTATATGGTTGCTGAATTTCAGTCATATGGTTAAATATCAAGTGAAAGCAGTAGACTATTGATATGGTTATGTGGAAACCAGTCTCTCTTACCATTTTGGGTGTAACATGACTAATGGTCATCTATCATGTAATGGCCAGTTCAAATTTAACCACATTTTAAATCAAGAACAAGAATTTACTTCTACTTTTCATTTACATTACTGGCTATCTACATTTATAATAAAAAAAAGAACAAGACAACTTTAAACTTCAGAAGATCAAAAGTTTAGATATATGTATATTTTTTTGAAATTAAATACAAGTACTGAAATGAAATGCTTTTCCAATCAAAATATAGATAAAACTTACAAGTCTTGGGTTGCAGAGTTAGTTGCTGAAAATGTTTGCAGTTTGCTTGACATGGGAAAGGTATCACTGGGGTGTTTATCCACCCCCAACTGTGGATCATAACTCGGCCTCCCTTGCCCACTTCAACTCTTGAAGCAGACCCAACTGTCCGCAAGGGATGGTGAGTGGTTGATAGGGAGAGTCTAGGAATCTAGTTTCTTTAGCCTTTTGTGACTAGGCCTTCACTTCCACTTGCCTTGTGTTTGGGATATGATCTTGTCACTGCAAGATGCTTGGGGAAAACCTACTCCTATACAATCCTAGCAACTCCCAACCAATTCCAATAGGCTCACTTGCTTGTTTGGCGTTTCTTCCCAAGCAATCCTAACATTGGCACAATTGACTTCATGACACTTATTAGGAGTGGATTGCTAACATGTTTATTTGTACTTATCTCAACTTGATGTGATAGGTTCTTGGGCCTAAAACTCACGTATTGCAATAATAGCCAGAACTGACGTAGTAAGCCAAAGCCCCAATTAGGCCTCTATTTTTCGGTTTTTGAGACTTCTCTCTAAATTTCACCAAATGACCTCCCAAACTAATGGTCATCTAAAAGACCCATTTGAATTGTTCTCAGGTGCCTAACTTCCGTACAATGCCTAAACCCTGAGTTGGGCCTAAATAGGCTTATCTTAGCTTAGAATTAACAATTCTTATTAAAACTTTGTGAAATGGATTCAACAAAGTTTGGTTCCTTGTTCATGGCTGCTCCTAGCCTCTGTTCATCTTTCTTGATCATTAATGCCTTTCATTCAAACCACCTCTACAAGTAATAGTGTCTGTTGCTATCAAGAACCTACCCGGACATTCAAACTGCTCGCATAGGGCTTGCTAGAAAAAATGACAAACTTAATTTTCCTGCAAACTGTTAAATGCAAAAGAAAGCACATTGCCTCTACTATCAGATCCCCAATGGCCGTTAAGTTTCCATGGTGGAATCTTGAGTTAGAGGCCTATCTTTCAACTATACCCCAAACCTGCCAGTGACAGGGCAATTTTGGACTGAATTTTATTAGCTACTTCGAAACTTCAAAATTCACAAAGTAACAGTACAAGAGGGAAGAACTAATCCTAATCTAACTAAATGCACAAGAAAGAACTACAACTAAACCAAAACCTCTAGCGCAAACCAACTGTACATAAATGTGCAAGAAAGCTGTAACTGTTTTGTATTGCCAAACGTGAAAATTGTCTTCCAACCTGTTTTCAATCGATCTAGGAGTCATTTATAGGTCTCCTAGTCAGTTTCCAACTGACTTTTGGTGTCCATGACCCATTTTGCTCAAAATTTAAAAAACTGTCAAAAAGTTGCATGAGCAACATTTTCAATTTTGCAAAGTTGCAATGCAGCTTTTGCACATTGTTTGCATCTTTGAGGTAACCTATCAACTTATACCACTTTTTGGTGCAGAATGGGACATTATGCCTCCTCAGACCTATCCACACTCAATTTTTGACTCCACACGCCCTGATTCGCTAATTTTTCATATCAACTTATGATTATCATCTTTTGCATTTTCACAACATTTTCACAAAGACCACACAAACTAAAATCAAATGACCTCCATCTAAGCTCATACATCCTAATGGGCAATATACTTGCCCTTATTACATTGAAGACCTATATCAAGGCCTTCAGCCCAGAATTTGAGGGTTTCCTAGTAAAAACCCAAGGTGCTCCTGTACCATCTTCCCCCCCATGTGAAAAAACCTTAAGTCACAGGTGGTGACAGGAGTGGCTGGTAAATGCCTAGCTTCTTGAAGTCTGTCTTTTGAACCCATGTAGCCTCTGCATCAGGCAAAACCTTCCATTTGATTAAGTGTTCAATGTAAATTTGATGCCTAGTCTTCTTGGCAACTCTTGAACCCAATATCCTTTCAGCTTGTGGCTTGGTCTGTCTAAGTAGTTGTTGAAACTCAGGGATTATATCATCAACCCTAGGGACCACTGTATCCTTTACTGGAATAGGACCTTTGTAAGGAATGAGGTTCACCACATTAAAAATAGGAGACAATGCTATATCATTAGATAAATCAATTTTGTATGAATTGGATCCATACTTGTTCAGAATTGGGCATGGTCTAATTTGCCTCATTTGGAGTTTACTGTGAGTTCCTTTAGGTGATTTGACCTTGTTCAAATGTACCATGACTGTATCGCCCACTTGATATTGCACCTCCCTCTTCTTCATGTCCACATGGTCTTTGATCTTTTGAGTATTCTCTGCTAAGGTTTTCTTGATTTGTTGATGAACTTCTTGCATGGATTGCACAAAATCCTCTGCATAACCACTTCTCTTCTCTAAACTAGTCAGGTCTCTAAGCTCCATCACAATCCTAGGATGTACCCCATAAACAAGCTCCAATAGACTCCTCCCTATGCTCTTATTCACTGTATCATTATATGCAAATTCAGCTTGATGTATTACCTCATCCTATGACTGTCCATGTGCCTTGGTCAAGCATCTGAGAAGGTTTCTAAGGCACCTGTTGACCACCTCAGTGTACCCATCAATTTGAGGATGGTAAGCAGATCCAAAAGACATATTTGTGCCCAATCTTTTCCACAGAGTTTTCCAAAAATGTCCTATGAAAATTGAGTCCCTGTCAGAAACTATACTAAGAGGTAAGCCATGAATTCCTATGACCTCTTTGAAGAACAAATAGGCAATCTGACTAGCATCATTTGTTACCTTGCATGGAATGAAGTGGGCCATTTTGCTGAATCTATCCACTACCACATACAAGTGTCATACCCACTTCTGGTTCTAGGTAGGCCCACTACAAAATCCATGCTAACACATTTCCATGTTTTGTTGGGAATGGGCAGAGGTTGATAAAGACCTGCATTTGAGGGTTTCCCCTTAGCTCTTTGACATATGGTGCAACTCTCAACATATCTCCTAGTATCCATTTACATTCTAGGCCAGGAATAGAACCTTTGCACTAACTCCAATGTTTTGTTGAGTCCAAAGTGTCCCCCGAAGCTACCATTATGCTTCTCTTTTATCGGATTTTCCCTCGTAGACCCACTAGGTACACACAACTGTCCTCCTTTAAACAATAGACTCTCTTGCAAGGTATAGTCTGAATAATCACTATAAAAATTATTCTCAAAGTTTTTACATACCTTGTATGCTGCAGAAAAGTCTTCATCCTCTTTGTACAACTCTGAAACTTTCAATTCCTATGCTCTTTAACTGAATCTCTTGGACAATCAACACTTTTCTGCTCAAATCATTAACAACCTTATTTGCTTGACCCTTTTTGTGTTTATTGGTGAAGGTATATACTCCAGCCACTTCATACATCTGTGGTTAAGCTTACCTTGTGAATTCAAGAAACTGAGGGCTTGATTATCAGTATAGACCACAAACTCTTTAGGCCTTAGGTAGTGCCTCCATTTTCTGAGGGCTTGAACAAGAGCATATAATTCTAAAACATAAGATGGATATCTTCTTTTAGCTTCATCGAGCTTTTCACTAAAAAAGGCCACTGGTCTGCCCTCTTGGCTCAGGACTGTTCCCACTAGAACATTACTTGCATCACATTCAATGGTAAACAATCTGTCAAAACTAGGCAGCACTAAGACTGGTTGAGTAGCCACCTTCTGCTTTAAGGTTTCAAACCTTTTGTTAGTTGCTCCTGTCAATTGAAACTTAATCTTTATACCGCCTTTGACTGTATCCAAAATAGGTGAATAGATCTCACTGAAATTTCTTATACATTTCCTGTAAAACTGAGCTATCCATGCAAGCTCCCGACTGCACTAGCAGACCTAGGAGGGGGCCAGTTCATTTCCACTTTAGAGGGATCCATCTTTGAATCACCTTTTCAGATCACAAGGCCAAGGTACACCATCTCTTGCTTCATAAACTCACACTTGTCCACATTGATGGTTAGCTTTTCATCATGCAATTTCTTCAATAAAACTTCTAGGTGCCTAAGGTGCTCTTAGTTATTTTTACCGAAAATCAATTTGTCATCTATATAGACAATTACAAACTTGCCTATATAGTCCTTTAAGACTTCATTCATAAGCCTCACAAATATGCTAGGGGCATTTGTTAGCCCAAATGGCATAACAAGCCACTCATATGGCTTGTGGTTTTGAATGCTGTCTTCTACTCGTCTCCCTCCTTGATTTTGATTTGATGGTAGCCACTTTTTAAGTCACGTTTTGTGAAATATTTTGCGCCCCCTAAACAATCCATGAGAATCCATGAGGTCTTCAATTCTAGGTATGGCAAACTTGTACCGAATAGTGATCCTATTGGTTTCTCTTGAATCAGTACACAATCTCCGAGTTCCTTCTTCTTGGGTGCCAAGACAATGGGTACTGCACAAGCACTAATACTCTTTCTTATCAAACCACTATTTAACAGTTCTTGCAGTTGTCTGGCAGTGGCCACTTCGTCATATTGTTGAGGTGTCATGTTATAAGCTGAGGAAGCCCCTGGTATGATGTCTATTTGATGACTAATTGCTCTCTATGGTGGCAAAGTAGTAGGTGTTCCATCACTCACCATGTCTTTGAACTTCTCTAATAGAGGTTGTACTTCTACAGGGACTTCTACCTTCTTTTCAGTCTTCTCATCCTTGGGCTTCAATGCTAACACAAATCCAATATCAACTCCTCCTTTCAGGTTGTTCAAGAACTCTTTCTCCCCAACTAACAAGACACCAGGACCTATAGGTTTAGGTTCCTCCCCATCCACTATAGACAGAATCTTGTAAGTGACACCATCGTTTTGAAATGCATAAGTTGTGGATGGCTTTTCTGTCATATTGCCATGGCCTACCTAAGAGTAGGTTGCATGCATCCATTGGTAACATATCACAAAGTACCTAATCCTTGTACCCACCTATGGTAAACTCTACCCATGCTTGCTCATTCACCAATACATGTTGGCCTTTATTCAACCAAGTCACCTTATATGGATCGCTATGTGGAATCCAACTCAATTTCAACCTTTTAACTGCTTCATTAGAAATAATATTATCTGTGGAACCAGAATGTATTACCACTTTACATACCTTACTTGCTATCTTGCAGATGATCCTGAACAGGGACCTCTTTTGGTTTGGTTCCTTTTTAACTGGCTCTTTCATCAATATCCTCCTCACCATGAAGTTTTCTCCAACCTCTGAATCTAACTGAACTTTAGGTGACTTAAAACTTGCAGCATCCTCTTGAATGTAATACACTCTCCTATTCCCTCCTTGGGATGAAGAAGCCCTCTCAGGGCATTTGAAGGCAGGATGTCCTTTTTGGTTGCAATTATAACATTTCATGGTGGAGAAATAGGATCCTCTCCTCGATCCTTCAGACCTTCCTTTGCTGCTACTAGATCCCCTTCCTCTGTAACTACCTCTGCTACTAGAATCCCCACTCTGCTTTGCTAGCTTGGATTCACCTTGGGACCTTTGGCTTGCATTTCTCCCTCCATAACCACCCCTGTGACCTCTGTTATATCTGCCTCTGCCTCTATGTCCTTGCTCTTGTTTCTTCTTACTTTTCTCTTCTACGTTAACTGTCAACTGGTAACATCTTTGCACTGTGGTGGGACTCAATAAGCTAATTTTCTCTTGAATGTTCCATCTCAATCCTTTCAAGTACCTAGCCACCTTAATGCTCTCATCCTTTGCAACACTGGACCTCAAGCATAACTTCTGGAATTCCACTACATAGGCACTGACGTCAAGGTCTTTTAACCTCAAGTTCTGCCTCTTTCTATGCAGTTAGATTTCATAATTCTATGGTGTGCAGGTTTCTTACACCTTAGTGACTGTACCCTTCCAAGTGGCAATAGGGTTTTCCCCCTCTTTCCACCTCTCTGCTTGGTCAAACTTCTACCAAGTTAGGGCAGCTCCCATTAATCTAGATCCAACCACCTTCATCTTTTGGGCTTCACTAATACCTTCACTTTCAAAGGGATTTTCTAAAGAGTGGTTCCATGACCAAATCTGGTTCCATCTTCCCACTAAAGAGTGGTATTCCTTCCAAGGCTTTTCCACACATAGCTGTAAGGGTTTTAATGAAGGGCTCCTCAGGCAACACTGGATCAAGTTCTGGCTCCTTATCTCCATCTCCAACTTTCTTGCCTTTCTCCACTTTCTCAGTCACTTTTACACTCACTTCTTCAGTTTTGATTTCTACCTCCCCCAACTTGTTCTCCATTTGCTCCTACTTTTCTGTGAGCAATCTATTGTCCTCTTCTTGCTCTTCTACCTTCTTGGCTAATTCTGCATTTGTCACCATGCTAGTTTCATGTGCTGATTCTGCAACTGACATATACTTTGTTTCTTGCCCAAATATTTAGGCTCCAATACCACTTTGATAGGGAGAGTCTAGGAATCTAGTTTCTTTGGCCTTTTGTGACTAGGCCTTCACTTCCACTTGCCTTGTGTTTGGGATGTGATCTTGTCACTTTAAGATTCTAGGGGAAAATCTACTCCAATACAATCCTAGAAACTCCCAACCAATTCCAATAGGTTCACTTGCTTGTTTGGCCTTTTTTCCCAAACAATCGTAATGTTGGCACAATTGACTTAATGACACTAATCAGGAGTTGATTGGTATATAACATGTTTATTTGTACTTATCTCGACTTGATAGGTTCTTGGACCTGAAACTCAATGATTGCAATAATAGCCAAAACTGACCTAGTAGGCCAGAGCCCCAATTAGGCCTTTGTTTTTGGTTTTTGAGAATTCTCTCTAAATTTCACCAAATGACCTCCCAAACTAATGGTCATCTCAAATACCCATTTGGAAGGCCTAAAGGATTTGGAGGTCTCAGGTACCTAACTGCCGTACAATGCATAAACCCCAAGTTGGGCCTAAATATACTTATCTTGGCTTAGAATTGATGATTCTTATCAAAACTTGGTGAAATGGATTCAACAAAGTTTGGTTCCTTGTTTATGGCTTCTCCTAGCCTCTGTTCACCTTTCTTGATCATTAGTGCCTTTCATTCAATCCACCCCTGCAAGTAATAGTGTCTGTTGTTATCAAGAACCTAGCCGGGCATTCAAACTGCTCGCCTAGGGCTTGCTAGAAAATCTCACAAACTTGACTTTCCTGCAAATGATTAAATGAAAAAGAAAGTTCTACTCTCAGACCCCCAACGATCATTAAGTTTCCATGGTGGAATCTTGAGTTAGAGGCCTCTCTTTTAACCAGACCCCAAAACTGTCAGTGACTGGGCAATTCTGAACTGAATTTTATTAGCTACTTCAAAACTGCAAAATTCACAAAGTAACAGTACAAGAGGGAAGAACTAGTCCCAATCTAACCAAATGCACAAGAAAGAACTTCAAACTAATCAAAAAAACTCGAGTTGCAAACCAACTGTACAAAAATGTGCAAGAAAGCTGTAAATGTTTTGTATTGCCAAAAATGAAAATTGTCTTCCAACATGCTTTCAATCGATCTAGGAGTCATATATAGGTTTCCTAGTCGGTTTCCAACTGATTTTTGGTGTCCAAGACCCATTTTGCTCAAAATGTCAAAAACTGTCAAAGATTTGCATGAGCAACAATTTCAATGTTGCAAAGTTGCAATGCAATTTTCACACATTGTTTGCATCCTTGAGGTAACCTATCAACGTCTACCACTTTTTGGTGTAGAATGGGACATTATGCCTCCTTCGACCCATCCACACTCAATTTTGGGCTCTAGACCCCCTGATTCATTAATTTTGCATATTGACTCCTAATTGCAACTTTTGGATTTTGACAACATTTTCACAAAGACCACACAAACTAAAGTCAAATGACCTCTGTCTAAACTCACACATCCTAATGGTCAATATACTTTTCCCTTGTTACGTCCAAGACATATATCAAGGCTTTCAACCCAAAATTTGAGGGTTTCCTAGGAAAACCCCTAGGTGCTTCTGCACGAGTGGTTGTGTCTTGTGTCAAGTATCCAGGATCTGATGTAAGAATGCCTACAACTAAGTCGGCTGTACCCTATAGCGACTGCTAACCTGATACAGCGCCTGACTTATTTGTACCCGGTGTTTTTATTCTGACTATCACCTAATTTGCATACCTTGGCAAAGGATTTGTTTTAATTAGAGTCAGCTTTTCACCCTTCCCACTTGCACATTATTAGTTTCTAATGACAGTTCTGGTATCAAGTTTGATTAGTCTGATCCAAGGTTATGAAGACCTTTGCATCTACGTGAATCTCTTATAAGGTTGGAATTAGAAACTTCTATGGAATATCCTACTGCTATCTGTAATTCATACTACCTAAACAGATAAATAGTTTAAAGGCCGTTCTTTTCATGAGCAGTCGTCTTAATTATTAACTTTTATAGAGAAAATAATAACAGATGGAAAAGACCAGAATCAGAGTGGTTCATGATTAAAATCAAATGTAATCTTGGTGTTTGTTATGCTAGTAAGTCTTTCGGGCTTCGAAGATTGTTAGTTCATTTCTCTTCCTAGAACACAATTAACTGATTTTATTCTAAGAATGTGAGTACAGACTTTTTCTAAATACTGAGCTGTCGTGACCTCACTACTAGGCTGAAGAACATGTTTACTGAACCACTTCGATATTAATAAATTTCTGAAATTTTTTCTCAGGTTTAGAGTTCTCAACTGTAATGATCTATAATCACAAGTTGTAAAGAAGGAATTAAGTACACTATTAAACCTCTATTAGTCCTATCTGAACACAATGATAGGAACAATGGTGGTTCCAGAAATGGTGAAAATCAGAATTTAAAGAATGTCCTTTATTTGGTTCTTGGAGCTGAATTTATACCTCACAGCTAAAATGTTGTGATTTTCGAATGAAGAGGAAGGTTAAGTATTTCGTTATTACAGAAATAAGGAGACATAATGGAAACCAACATTTCAAATCTGAATCTGTCTTTTCCAAGTTTCCTAATCAAGAATCACCCAGGTTTGTGCATATGTAACAGAGCAGAAACGTTATAACTACATTGCTTACTGAAGGGAAAGAGTTAAGCGTTACTTGCCTGAACAATAAGGATTCACCAAGCAAGTGCTATGTATATTCACCAGCCGAACTGACAACACTTAGGAACCCCATATTCTTTCTGCAAGTTGAAGGTTAGTTCACTCTCCTTGAGCTTTCTTTGTTTGCATCTGTGGTCCTATGTGGCACTCCCGCGCTCTGCCCAGCTTCTACTCCTTCCTACATGTCCGCCATTTGACTACAGGCTATGAAATGCTGCCAAGAAAACTCTTAAAATACTACATTCAAGACTCCATCCTTGTTATGAGTTTTGATTTCCAACTGGAAGATAAAGAATTTCATCCAACAATGATTAATTCCAGGAAGGAACAGTCCCAGGCTATGGTTTGTCTTGCATCAAATTAATTTTTCCGTCTCCTTTCAGTTCTGTCACAGCCCAAACCAATAAAAAACACTACTTCGCCTTGCATGCCATAAGGAAAAGACCCCTAGCTAATTCTTGCAGGCCTCTACATATGCCTTCCTCACGTCCAGAATGCTGAGCATGCGCCAATCTTCTCTGTTCGATGGTGTGAGGTGGCCCAAATACCTGGCCACTCTCCCATCATGTTTCTTGAAATTCCAACTATAACAATCCTAAGGACCAAAATTTTACATTTTTTCTATCACCTTATGGCCTCCCAGCCGGAAGAAAGAATTAAACTCATATGAGTTGAGTTGTCTCCAAAACAAATTCGAATTAATAAGTGAATGAAAGGAATATAAGTTTAATATAAGTGTTGGTAGAATCAATTACTACTATTAATTGTGTTGATTTCAAGTTAATCAAAAAATTTCAATTAATTCTATATTTTAAGTGTAGTGAGACTTAAGAAGAGGTGACAAAGGTAGATAGAGTTCTCCCTTAATGGATTTACACCCTGTAATTTATTTTGTTAAACACCATTTACTTTGATAATCATTCAGATAACATATGGCTTAAAAAGGGTTGGAGAAAAATTTCTCTACAAGAGTATGTGTGTGTGTGTATTGCTAGGAATTGATTCTACAATGATTAGGGTGAGGAAGTTGGTGAAAAATCGAAGAGTGGACCAATGGGTTCCAGTGAACCTAATGATAGAAAACGGTGAACATCAATCCGAAGTCCTAATGACCTTGGGCTGCCTAAGGTGTGTTAATTTTGTGACATCAGATTTACCAACCGTTGGATTTGTCTTCAGACCAAAGTAACAAGAATTGGAATCGGATCAGAATAGGCAAGGCTGAATTGAATCGCAAATCAGCCACTAATCAGCAAATTAAAAAAACCTTTGAAATTTAGTAACTTATTTCATAAACCCTTTATCGCTGATTCGATTCACCGATTCACAAAAAATCGTTTGGCTTGAATCGAATCACCAAATTGTGTGAATTGCTGCAATTCTTGTTACTATGCTTCACACACAAACATTCAGCATTCCCCTTTTCCCAATGATATCTTCTCCCTTTTTTAATGGCCGCCATACTCATGCGTTCAATTCCAGAACATGTAGTTAGACCAAAACAATTAAACACATCATATATATTTGGTGTAGGGAGGGACGAAAGAACCATGGCCAAAGGCACACCCAGCTATCCAAACCACCCTGCAAGAGTTAACACAGCGGAAAACACAACACAAGAACAACACCAAGGAGAGAGAGAGAACATGATGTTTATATATTTATCAGATAATCAGCATACATGCCTAGCTGTAAGGCCTTCTGGGTTACAGCCAATTACAAAAATACAACTTTTAGATTCACGATCCAACTTCAAGTTCGCACTTCTAGACACATATCGCTTCCTTCCAATCCTCTAAGTTCCCTCAAAAAACTCAATCCTAGACCTCCTTAAATACTTGTGCTGCCACAGGTTGGCCTATCACAAAATTAAATCTTACATTAAATACATGCACAACCACAAGTTGGCTTACATCAAATATTAACTACCTATAATGGAATTAAATACGAGCAAGGTCGACCCAAACTGGAACTAGACACAGACCACTCGGCAAATGAAGACTTCACAAAACACTGGCACTTGACAATGATACGAGCTCGACGAGCTCGACATCCAAAGAGTCACTCGGCATTAACTATGAACTCAGCATCCTCCAACGCTCGTCAACCAAAGGGATCACTCGGCAACAACTAAACGCTCGGCACCTACTAAGAACTCAGCAACAACTGAAAACTGGTGCTCCGCAATAATTGGAACTCGGCAGCAACTGGCAGAATGAACAAAAATTGCAGGATTACAAGGCAACCCAGGATGCTCCTGCATCAATATTACTTGACAATTATCAAAATTTATGCTATTCAATAGGGTTTTCAATAATTGCTAACCATTAGATCCACTCAAGTTCATTAATATCCTGCAATAACAATACATCAAGACGTAATTAGACCATGCAAGATTCATTAGGCAATGTTCATGAAACCAGAAATCAGAAACTGCTTAGGGCATAAATTCCATTATATAAGCAACTGCAAACCACTTAGGGCACATTTACAAAGCTACTGTTTGATGTAAAGACAACTATCTACGGGACAAAATAATACGTGTTTTGGTTTTGACATTGGGATAGGTAGTTATTGGTACAAGGCATCAGGTTCTTAATAAAATGGACTAGGTGTAATTCAGATAACATAAACCGTATAATTTTATAGGCCACCTGAGAAGAATAAATTGGAAAATAATAATAAATGTGCCCAATTGGTAAATAATAAAATCATAACCGCAAATCCCAATCTCTTCCACCAAGGAAGTCAAGACTACTGTAATTTCAAAAGTTTTATCAAACTTCGTGATTTCTTGATCAGCAGTAGAGAATTGAGTATCAAACAGGACTTATATAGTGAATGACTTACCTATCTACTGAGCTTTCATCTTTGCTTCAGTGAGATTGGAGGTTCATTTTTGGTTGATGAGAAAAACATGCTCTTTCTTTTTCACTTATAACTGCCCTATCAGCAAAGATATCAAAGTACAAAATGGTATCTTAAAACATATTTATATATTAGGGGAGAGACCTAGTAGTTGAGGGCATTACAGTGATTGCAATAGCACTTGTTAGTTTAATGTCTACTTTTTTTGACAATACTACACTAATAGTTGTGAATTTAAAGTTGTTATTGTTGATGATAACTACCCATGGCTGAATGAAACATATTCCTTACATCTAAAAAGCAACCAAAGATGTCATGCCACATTAGTGCACCAACAAAACATGACTTATGAGTTTTTTGGTGCCTTTTTGGCCACCTTGACAAGAAGCATGCTAATGTGGCACCATATTTGATGATATGGTCCTGAAAGCCTAGTTACAAGTAGGAGACTTGCCAAGTAAACTGCTGTAAAAAATTGGAAGTGATTTGAAAATTCCATATAAAAAATTTAAGTGGGAAGTCAGAGAGCTCAATTACTACATCCTCTCACCTGAGTCAGGAGAAAACTGAGCAACAGCTCCAGACTCATTCCTATCAGATTCAGTGGAGTCAAATCACTCTCATGTAAATAAACCCCAGAGTATTTATAATCTATGTTTTCAATAGCCCATTTCTGAGGTTAATTGCTTCATTTACACTTTATTGTGAGATCAACAAACAGTAGCTTCTCTTGTTGAGAGATTCACAAGGGCATTTTAGGCCTCATGATACAAGGATTGGATACCTCAATAGTTTCATACCACACAAGAACTAGAGGTGCCTGTATCTACTTACCAGATTTCAGGAATTCCTTATTTCTAGGATTGTTCATTGCTAGCACCGTGTTTATCACTTAATTTGGAATAATGTGATTAATGTGCATCTATTAGATTGAATGAGTAGGCAGCGTGGGTTTCAAGTTTTCAACCAAATGCCAGCACAAATGGCATCATCCAATTTTTTCAGTCTTGAATGAGGACAACCTTTTTAATGTGCATCTATTAGATTGAATGAATAGGCAGCATGGGTTTCAACCAAAAAATCAGCACAAATGCCATCATCAAATTTATCTGTCTTGAATGGGCATAGACTTTAGTAAATGATTATTTTTGGTGGTCTTTTTGTGCTTTCATCTTATTATTTTTGGTGGCCTTTTTGTCCATGAGTTAACCCGCTCAATGCTTTTTTTTTTTACACGAGAAAGAAATTAACATTCAACCAAGAAACCATTATAACAACGGACGTCAGAAGAGTCTTATAAGCCGATCATTTGCACTCAAATTCAATACTTGGAAGAAAGGATAACCTGAGAAGGGAGCTCCCTATTTTTCTCCATAAGTACACAAAAATAGAAAAGATCAAACACTTCTTAAATTGTGACAAAATCAGCATTAAAATACTGTCCAAAAATATTTACAATTAGTTTTAAAACTTCCATATGTTTCAAGGACACATTCTATTTTGAATTATTAGATGATCAAACTCAGTGCAGAAAACGGCATCACATACATTTTTTGTTGTGATGGGCTGATATGATAATATTGCTATAGATTCATTTAAACTGACTCTGTATGCATTGGAGGTATTAATGTATTAATCAGAGCACCTCAAGATCAAAAGAGTGACAAGTAGGTTTCAGAATTTTCCACTCCATTTGGAGGATAATGATAAAATGAAAATGAGTTATAAGAAAGCACACCAATGGCTGTGACAGAAGTCCTTGTTCCAATGAATAAAGGTATGTGTGGCATTCTGAAGGAGCAGATCTTCACAAATATCTATTAGAAGATTATTATGCTTTTCAACACTGTTAATGCACACTAGTTTTGTTTTTTTCCCTCGATAATATTGATTTAAGGTTTCGATTGGCATGAAGATGCACAAAACTGTCTCAAAACAGCCTTAAAATCTATAAATCAGTCAACCAGATCTTCAAAATAGGGCTCTATCCTGATCATTACAAAATCTTGGATCACCATTAGTAACTACAAGACTCCTCAAAACACCCTCACACCAGACAAAGAGAAATGCCCGACAGTTGAAAATCAAAAGCTCTGAGCCACCTCCATCACCTGAGGAATTCAGCCAACCTGTTGACAGAATATGGCAAGAAAACCCCAGATACTTTATCAAAACTTGAAACTGAGACCATCCAAAAAACAAAAATACCACCACAGAGCCCACATTAATCTTCTTCGAAGAAGTTGCCATCAGTTACCAACTCTGCAAATTAAATAACCAGTCAAGGTTGTCCACTTTGACCTAGGCCTTAATCTTCTGTAGGAAGTCTTGCTCAACCGTCATCCAGTGGAGATGTCACCCAAATTCCCTATCATCAAGATTTAGTATGAAGGGCTGCTTCATCACTCTAATACCAGGAATTAGCATCTTGGGGATATCTTTTGCCCAAGGTATCACGATGCCACTTCAACCCAAACCACCACATCGATGTCATCTACCAGGATTCCTGGCTTGAAGGTAGCCCGAAGAGGCAGTAACATGTCCTCTTTCTGGTCTTCCAAATCAAGTAATGAAGCAAAGAAATGGGAAGAGATATCTGAATTAACAGTGTACTGTTTTATCATTATTCAGAAAACCCCTCCTGAGTACCATCTTAACCACCTCAATTTCCAGCTTGTTAACACAAGGATACTGTATCCCATTGTTATTTCTTTAAGACGAGTATAAGTTATCTTACCCAAAAAAGCCATTTTCTGCCTCTCTGCATGTAGACAAACAAGATTATCCATAAAACCCGTCAAGAAGTAAGCTTGCGAGGGAGAAAATACAACTCGGAAGAATATTTTTAGGAAAGACATCCTAGTAGCTGTATAAATAAACTCAAAATCTAACAAAGCTCATTTAACGTTCTGTGTTTTTACTATTTTTAAGCCCAAAATTGTCCTTAACACTAAACACAGAGTCGGTGGAGGATACAATAAATGCTTGCTACTATCATACATGTGAAAGTCATTTCGCTCAAACAGCCTGGATGTGGTTGTATGAGCGAGTTCAAGTTTTTCAGAAGGCTGTAACTTTCAATTAAGAGTCGAATGATTATAATGTCTATGAAATATTTCATCGGCTGCCTTATTGGCGAGATCATCTACCTCCAAATTTCCTTTGCAGTATGTATGATTTACTGTGAACTTTTCAAATATAGTTAGTTGTGAGGCTTCCTCAAATAGACCCTGTAATCTCCAATTTGGGATTGTGCCCATTCTTATAACATTGATAATAATTGCTGAATCCCCTTCAATCTTGATTTTCTTGATTCCAATTCATGATTTAGATTCAAACCATGAACAAGAGCTTTAAATTTGGTCTCATTATCTGTTCCTGGTGGCAAAGGCTTAGAAGATGTGGCAATCTTGTTCCTATTCTAGTCCTGAATAATGCAAGCGGCATCCGAAATCCCTGGATTACCCCGAGGTTCCATCAAAATTTAGTTTATGCCACCCTTTCTATGGGGCAATCCAAGAAGTGTTTCTTCTATTATCCTCATCCTTATTTTTAGCAGTCCCAATTCATGGAGGCACTTACAGTCCACTCCATACCAATCTCATTTTAGCAACCCACTCAGTTGAGTTTCTTCCTTGACGAGCAATCTGCCCAACATACTCTTGACAATCTCTACTATTGTAGCCTCAACTTTATTCTTTAAGGACACAATGATCATCTCCTTATCTTGAAATAATCTTTGGTTCCTTTCTTTCCAAAGTTCCCACAGAAGGATTGAGGGACACATTGTCCAAAGACAATTTGAGGCCATCCTCCTTTTAATGTTTGGTCAAAATTGAAAGAGACTCGAGATATCATTGGGTATTGCAGTTTTCCATCCAAGCTTGGCACAAAGCTAGAGCCAACATTGTTACGAAAAGGGGCAAGTTAGAGAATGTACTAAACTGATTCTTGGCTGACCAAAATAACCATTTTTCTGAACCAGTCAGCAGTTAATATTCATTATTGTAATGCAGCCCAGGCAAAGCGACCTGCTTTCAGAAGCCTTAGTCCTTACTGTATTTCAGCAGACATGATTAGGAAGTGCACACCTGGGATGATTCTAAGCCTCTATTATTTTAGCATAGCTTTCTTTGACTGAATAAACCCTTCTTGGAACCACACCATGCTAGATTATCATTTCCCCTTCTGGGTGACAATGTTCTGTTTTTTTAGCACATTGTGTAATTGCTCAGTATCTGAGCATCCAGTCCCATGTTGGAGAAATCTTTTGACTTCCATACGTGGAGATTGTCTGAAGGATCTTGTTCAACATTGTTCTCAACATGGGAGCCCCACTGTTTTATAAGAATGTCTTTGGCATTGGGGACATTGATCAAGCTATCAATACATAGATAACAATTCCATGTGTCAAACCAGAAGAGAGCCTTGGTCCCAACATGTACATTCCAAGACAAATAATCAGAATCAATATCCTTACGTAAAGTTCTATATTCTTAATGCCTTGGGTGGATAAGAAGTCGCAAAGATGCATTCTGGATTGCCCCCTTCCAAGTATTTTTTCTGCAAGATTTGGGCCCACTTCCTGTTATTGTCCTTATACATTCTGCAAACAAGCTAGCTCCTGATGTTTTTTATTCCAAATCATCTGATTTCCTATTCCAATACCACCATCTTCCTTAGATTGACATACTTTGTCCCATGCAACCAAAGCTGTATTTTCCTTCTCACCGTTCCCATTCCAAAAGAGACTTCCAAGCATCTGGTTTAATTTATGCAAAACTCTAGACAGAAGAGCCACACAACATTAAATATATGGGCATAAGATAACCATTTCCCTTTCCACGATATCATTTGTCCTCCCTTTTTTATTTGAGGTTTTTCCAGAGGTTACTAGTTCTTGATCCTTTCAAAAGTGGAAGACCAAGATAGGTGCAAGGCAACTGTTCCTGTTTATACACCTTGGTCTGAATGATGTTTCTTTCCAACTGCTGGGGCACATTGAAAAAGAAGACCGCAGATTTCTCTTTACTTCCTTTCCTAAGACAGCAGCATATCAGCATAGGATATGTTCCATTTAATATGCTTCGCTTCTCTTTACAGTTCATAACAGCATTGTATCATCAGCAAATTGCTGATGTGATACAGTTGGGAGAGAGATAGTAACTGTAACACCCTGAATCAGATACCTAGCCAACCAGGGATTCAGGCATTATAATGAAAAGAAATAATGTAAGATTTCTCCTTGCTGAACACCCCGAGACTTCTAAAAACCCTTCCAGGGAGCCATTCACCAATACTGAAAACCTTGGGGTTGAATTCTCATGTATGTACATGGAAAAGTGGTTAAATAATTTTCATTTTTAAAGAGGGGAAAAATTGTAATACCATTGAACTAAGCTGCATAGTAGCATACCCTTGTCCCCAAAACTGGTATTTACCATGCAAGCATTATACGAAGTGCATGACTTAGTATTTTATCTTATCTGATTACTGATATTCATCATATCTATAGCAATTATTTTAGGGATGCTTTAAGTATTTTGCAACTAGCAGAAAATAGACAAGGCCAATATACAATGAAAGTTCTTAAGAGGCTCAATGACTGCTGTATAATGTATATGTGCTCAAGTAGTACTCTGGAAACATGCCTGGCTATTTACAATTTTAATATGAAAACAGACCGACAGAAAATGATACAGTTTCATCTACTTTGGAGTTCATTGAAAATGCTTACCACATGTATCTGAGTAACAATGTGTTGGTAAACAGATTGTCCTTTGATTCTACTCTTGAATGCCCAATATTCTTGAACAATATCTGATTACAACAGTTGGGAAATCATAACTAAGTGATTGACTTACCCTCTGAATTCTTAGGTACAGCTCTCTCAGATTTTGTGATTTGCAATGAATCTTGTTTGCTCCTGAATCTAAATGGCATTTGTTCTTGACTAGAAAACAGGAGAGGTAAACCAAGTTGGGCCTAGATAAGAACTAAATTAGGTGAAGATTTGGGTCCTAAAACTAATTAAGTCCATGAACTCACAGAAATTGATGAAATGCAAATGAATTCTATTTGTGAATTAACTACTAAGCTGAAAGCTTCTAACTCTAATAAGGAAGAGACTAACTTGAAGAAGAACACAAAACATAACCTCTTTAAACTTTCGATAATACTATTACTATCTACAGCTTACTGCATTGAACAGGGGAACGAAGCTTTGTTCATTCCTCAACTCAATTCAACGAAAAGAGATATCCTAAGCTATCATAAAATAATGGAACAGTAAATAATTGATACAAAATGCATTCAACTTGTCTATGCAATTTGAAGTATCTCACATCAAAAATTAGCTGACCTTCTATTAATCTTTCAATTAGATACATATAGGATTCCGAGATGACCAGTACAAAATGAGATTCAAATCGGTTCATCTCCTCAAAATTGACGAATGGCAAGGAGCCAATTGTTAGTTACAATCATTACATCAAAATATAAAAAGGTGGGATAAGAATCATTTCGCCATCTTTCCCTTTTTTGACTTCATTCTAAAGGCTTTGGTGGCAACAATGATTGGGATCAACTCGTCATGTCTATGAACATGAACGTTAGTGTATCTTAAGAGCCACTTGGAATGCTCTTTGGCTAGATCTTTAATGGCATTCAACCGCTCTTGTATTTCCTCCATAGCCACGTGTATACACCTACAAGGTTTTTGAAGCTTTGACACTTTGTTCTGGTGATTAGAAGATTTCTCTATTAAACTATCCAGATAATTGGAGAAATTCTTTTGCATGACAACTCCAACTATCCCTTTCCCTTGTCCACTAGCGTGGGAATCTATATGTAGGCCTCTTAGTAACTCATAGTCTCTATCCTGATCTTTCTTAATTTTGACCTTCGTTTCCTTTAATCCTTCTTCTGGTACTAGGATCATTTCAGATTTGAATTGCATGCGTTGTAGCCATTCAAGTAAGGGCTCATCTCCCTTAGAATCTTTGCCTCTACAACTTCCTTAGCCTTCACATGGATGATCTTTGTCAATAAGGAAATGCAATCCTTGCTCTTGGCTTTCTCTGCTACCAGGGTAGCTCGATTAGCTGAGATATTATCTTTCTCTATTTCGAACCTCAGTACTACATTGTTGATTTGCTCTATAATTGCAAGTCCCTCAAACTTGAGTTTTGCCTCCACTCTCTACCAATTTGTTCGAAGTGCTTGTCTTATTGTAACTGGGAGATGATAGCATGAATGTCAGTGGTTGTAGGATCACTAGTGGTTGACGTTCTTGAGATGCTTGCCAACGGGGTGACTAATTGCCTGATGAAGCAATTAAATTCATGAATCTCTACCTTCATTTTGACTTTAGCTAGCTTAAGGCTTTCAAGTTGTCCTTTTATCACATCATTTGTTGACTTCCACAAGCCCACCTTATGTCATGTCTAAAGTCTCCAAGATCCACATAATGTAAGGCAAAATCCTCTACAGACATGTCTTCAATCCTCCCTTCATAGTGGGCTTAACAATCTCCATTGTCAAATGCCCTATATCAAGATCTTGTCCAAGAATTGACATGTTCTTCTACTTCTTAACTTCACTCAATGCTGATCCAGAACAGATAGCTAGAGATAAAGTTTCTTTGTTGGGGACTCCCTCTTCTTTCATCTTCCTCTTTCTGTCCAACGTGTCTTCCAACCATGATTCTGTGCCAATCACCTTGGATGCAGTCCGGAGTGTGTCTATAGTGGAACATCTTTCTTTTGACTGGGGTAAATGTCTTCATAGCTAAAGAGAAAGGGTTCTTTGGGACCTGGGAAATGAGTTTTGAAGATTTAGGGCCTTTCTCTATTTCCGTATTCTTCTTTGCAACTTCATCAGACTCAATAGACTTGCTTTCGCTACTTCCACCATCTCTAAGATCCACCACTTGTACTTGGGGACTACTTGGTAGGAGTAGTGCAACATTCACAGATGGGATCAGACTACTATGGGGTGAGAGAGGTATTGTGATTGCGTTGTCTTTCAATTCCTCCGCCTTCTTCTTCTCAACCTCTATTTTAGTTCTGATTATTAGTACTGAACCATCCTGACAAGTTTTATCAAGGGGGATATTCTTGTTAGGAGGTTGGTCACCTCTACTGGCTAGTTGAACAGGCCCTTGAGTGATAGGTAAGACTGTGCCTGAGGCACCACTTTGGGAAGAGGAGGTTGCAGTTACACTCGGAGATGCTTGGGTGGCCATGCCTTTGCTCTTGCTTTGTTTTGTCATGGTCCATTCGATCCATTTTCCAATTCTCTTGTAGATTCTAGCCATCATCATATCTAGGTCTTCCATTGTTTCTTGGTAAGGTTCAAAACTTATTGGAGTACTCCTTAGCTTAGTCAAGTAAGTGTTGTTATACATGTTCTAACTGTGGCCTTCAAATCCTTCAACATCAATGTTAACGTTATACATTTTCACCTGGTTGACTGTGAGTCTCGCAAAGGCTCGATCACAGCTCTCAAACTCATTTTTGCAATCAGCCCAATAGTCTTCAATGGTAGTAATGTGCTTTATCATGCTCCCTATTTGCAGAACATCTTTGGCATACCCATTCGGGTTGAACATGGGCCTCAGGACTAAATACATGTCTAGCTTATATTTCTTCTTGAACACCTTCATCATGTTTTTAGCATCAGACTTGGTGTTGCAGTTGAAGGCTCCGACATTCATGGGAAATTTGTATCTGTTCTTCTTCAGACTCTTGCTCAGTATATTCACTTGTAGGGCTTGCCTTATGATCTCAATCAACATGATCATGTTGCTTGGATACCTTGGTAGCTTTAGGGGAAATCTATCAAATGTTGCAAGAGGCAAATATGAAAATGATGAGAACTTAATGAAGAAACATCCAAATTGACTAATGGTGGCCATTGCTTCTAGGTTGAATCTCCTTTATGGGCATCCCTGTAGCTCCCTGCAATCCCTCATAGTAAATGCATCATTCAACTTAACATAATCTGAATAACTATTCTGTAATTGTAGTCATGGATAGAATTCATAAGATTTAACATCATTAGGGAAAGTTTCTAATCTTGGGAGGCCAGGTCATCATTGTAATGAGGCCAACATGCAAATCAAGAAGAAAGACATGTAGAATGTATTATAGAACTTAGCTGCCCGGAGAGCATTGGACAAAATTTCACTTACCTCTTGAGCCCAATCAAAGTATTGGGTATTAGAGCAAACTACTTGAACTAAAAAAAAAAACTACTCCATGAAATTCAAAGCCTCTACCTCACCTTTCAACCTATGCAAGAGGACCAAAATATCAATGATTTCTAGCTTGAGGTTTGTCTCAAACAAGGTTTTTGGAACTTTACTCTTATCACTTTGTGGTTTCTGGAACCATGTCCCCATGATTTGTTTCCTCCAGATCATCTTTTTAGCTAAAAACTCTGAGATGACTCCACTAATGTTTAAATCAAAGAACTCCTCTCACTTTGGCACCTAAAGGTATTTCACCGCTGTTTGCCTATCTATTGAGATTAGCACTATATGATCAGGTAGGACAATTTGTCTGGTCTTTGGATTATAGTGATGAATGAATTCATAAATCAACTCAGGGGCTTGGTTGGGACCGGGAAACTAGCTACCCCAACTAAACTGTATCCTCGGAGCTTCTCGGTGATGGGATGAATTCGTTCAGCTCTCAACCTTTTCTAGAAGTCTACCATGTCAAAGGAGTGAAGAGAAGTATCTATGAAGTTCTGCAATGCCAACTTGATTCCAGTTAATCCATCAAAACTCGTGAACTTGGTTGTCTAGTAGAAGATGTATTTCATTTTTCCACCAACATCTGTTCATCAAAGAGTCATACGCCGTGAGCGAATATGAGGCATGATTGGTCATCAAATGAGTAAACTCGATCTCTATTGGACTAGGTATTAACTTACTCGACAATTATACGTTAAAATAAACAGCCACTCAACAAAAGGGAAAGGGAAGGCAAAAAGAGAAAATCCAATAGAGATCACTTAACCATAGGAACTTAAACCTAGACTCACATACGACCGAGGAATATAATCACTTTCCCTACAAAACAATACTCATTTTTGCCAACTGGTCCAAAAACCAAAAGTGGGCAACAACTGGCTCTGTCTGGGGAACTTGGGCAATCCATGTCCAAGCAAGGAATTCAAGATGTCTAGTTTCACAAAAAGCCAAAAACAAAAACAAAAAGAAGGTGGCTACATAATAGAACTAAAGCAGGAAAAAGCAAGGGAAACTAAACTAAGAAAAATAGAAATAGGAACTAAACGTAACTATGATATAATAAATGGGTAACCTATTTTCAATTTGGGACTTGATAGAGCTTTAAGTCTTGTTTTTTTTGAAAACCTGATGAATGGTGAATGGTCCTTTCCATAGAGTATCAAACTTTCCATGCATGCCCTTTGGTGCCCTTCGTTTATCCCATAGCAATACAATATCTCCTATCATGAATTATCATGGTTTGGTCTTCTTATCAAACAAGTTTTTTACACACATCTGATGTTGTGTGATTTGATTCACAAGTTCTTCTCTTTGTTCTTCGAGCTTGCTCATATATAGTATCCTTTTCTCCAATCCATCTTTATAGATGTCATCTTCAATTAGTGTCCTTAATTTGTTTGTAGCCAATTCCAGAGGTAAGGGAAGATTAGCCTCTATTTCCTAGACTAGTTCAAAAGGGAAATTCCAATTGCCCTCTTTGGAGTCACTCTATTTGCCCAAAGTGCCTCATGACTCTTCTTGTGCCAGGACCTCTGATTATCTGATACCATCTTTTTTACAATCTTCACTAAGTTCTTGGTCTTGGATTCGGCTTGACCATTCCCTTGCAAAAAATAATTAGACGAGTGGCTGACTGTTATGCCATATTCAAAACAAAACTTGGTGATTATCCATTACCAATTTAATGGGTACAACAAACTTGACTAGTATATATTCTTTTATGAATTCACAGACTACTTCGGAAGTGGTCTTCTTTGAGGCCTTCGTTTCCACCCATTTTGTAAAGTAATCAGTTGTAGTGATGATGTAGGTGTGACTGACATTGGATGTTGGCTTAATAGGGCCAATGAAATCAAGACCCCATTGTTGGAAATGACCTTCAATTACCATGGGTCTGAGAGGTAGTACGGCTAATTGGGGCCTACCTATGAACATCTTACATTTTTCACATTTGGAAACCCAGTAGCAGGCATCTTTAAACATTCTAGGCCAATATTAGCACTGTCGCAATATCTTAAAAGCAATGACCGAGGATGAGAAATGCCCATTGCACGCTTCATTGTGAAATGTTTTCAACAATCTTTCTTGTTGTTGTTTATCTATGCACTTGTAGAAAGTTTTGTCTAAAGATCTTTTGAAAAGTTTGTCATCCCAAATCATATACCTAGTGGCTTTTAATTTGAGGTCTCTTCTTTTCTTTGCTATCAATCTCTCAGGACACTCACCATATGTTAGGAGGTATGTAATATTTTTGAACCAAGGGTCTTGTAGACTCATTGCCAAAACAAATTGTTTTTCATCTTCTTCAACGTTTCCATTCTCTACTATAGCCTTGCATAAGGCATTACCTCTCACTAACCTCATAGGCTTAATTTTGATGTCATACTCTTGTGTTTTAGCCACCCACGTCCCTCTGGTATTGCACCCTACATCTTGTTGAGTCAACACACTTTTCACTGCTATGTCAAGTACATGAACTATAGAATGGGAGTGTAAGATATAAAATCTGAATTTTTTTAATGCTTTGACTACGACGAGAGCATGTTTCTCAATTTGAGAATATTTCAACTCATGATTCTTCAGGGGTATACTCATGAAGGCAATAGGAGCTTGTATTCCTTCTTTATTTTCCTACATAAGGATAGCTAACAAGGTGTGTTTAGAGGCATAACAATAGATCATGAAGTCTAGTTTGTAGTTAGGATGACATAGGATTTGAGCGTTAACAATGGCAGTCTTTATACTCTGAAAGGCTTGTTTTCTGACATCGTTCCATTTAAAGCTTGAATTCCCTTTCATCATGTCTACAATAGACTTAGTGGTTTTGGAAAAATTAGGTATAAACCTTTTAAGGAAATTAACTTGTTTGAAAAAATGACTTAATTCCCATCTTACTCATTGGTAGACTTAGTCTTCGGATGGCCTCAATTTGTTCAATATCAATTATGATACCTTCCAGTGATACTATATGACTGAGTAATTTTCCTTTTGTTATGCAGAAAACAAACTTCTTAGGATTCAAAGAGATTTCATGTTCTCGACACCTTTGTAACACCTTCTTTAGATCTTCAATGTGATTTTTTCTCTTCTTCGAGAATACAGTTTTGTCATCTAGGTATATAACGATGATTCTATCTTTTAAGTTAGCAAAAGATTTGTTCATACACCTTTGAAAAGTGGCACCGACGTCGATAAGACTGAATGACATTCTATAGTATGCGAACGTACCCCAAGGAGTGGTAAAAGTTGTCTTATGTTGATCTTTCTCTTCCACTTCTCTCTGGTTGTATCCTGAGAAGCCATCAAGCATGGACATCATTTCAGCTCTAGCTATTGTTTGTAGTAGATAATCCATGTTAGGAAGGGCATAATTATCCTTCAAAGATGCCTAGTTTAGATTTCTAAAATCCAAAAAGATCCTTATCTCTCCATTCTTCTTTAACTAGTACTATATTTACTATCCACATAGAGTGATGAATAGGGTAAATGATTATTTCCTTAAGCATCTTCTCGACCTCCTAGAATATGGCGTCTTTGGATTATAGTTCCTCTGCTTTTGTCAAAAAGGAGTTGCATCAAGTTTCAAGGGGATCTAGTGTTTCATTTTCCCGCCTCAGTAACTTTTCAGATCTTCATAGCTCCAAGCAAATACATCTTGATATTCTATGAAAAGTTGTCTAGTAGCCTCCTTTTCATCGAGTGACCAACATTTTCTAATGTTGATCATTTTGGGACTTTGGAGGTCTCCAATATTTGACCCCTCATATTCACCAGTGGTAGGCCCCTGTTCTACCCTCTTTCCTTTAATGTAAGTATCATGCCTATTAAACAACCTTTCTAATTACACAAAGTATGGGGAATGATATTACCTTATAGTTGTATTACATCAGTCTCTTCTTCTTTTTGCTTTTTGTGAGGCTCTTCTTGGTTGATTTCATTAGGATGACTTTCTCAAATAGTTCTGGCAACTTCTAGAAATAATTGTAGACTTTTGTCGTCTTCAAATACTTGCCATGCTTCTACATTGTCAGGGATGGAAGGTATGTACACAATTTCTGCTTGATAAGTTTTGTTCTTGAATTCTAGATGAGGAAGTAGTAGGGAGGCAAAAATGGCCAATAATCTGCTTTAGAATTCATTTCCCTTGGGACTAATTCAATTGAGAAAGCATCAAGCCCTTTGATTTCATCCCAAACCCTATTTCTGTAATTTTTAAATTTGTGATTCCTTACAAAGTACTACCCCTTGATTTGTTGTACAACAAGCTCTGCATCACCCTGAGCTTTCAGTATTTTTATACCTTTTTCCTTTGCAACTATTATCTCGAGTAACAAGGCTTCATATTCCAATGTATTATTTGTATTCCCAAACTCTAACTTGAATGCCATGGGTTCAAGGTCTCCTTTGGGTGATATCAATACCACCCCTACACTAGAACTAGATGAGGAACGACTTCTATCAAATTCTAGTGTCCATATTGATGATGATTCTTTTCTTTTCATAAGAATTTGATCTTCTTGCTCTTCGGCCTTTGTGTCACTTGAGACATCTTCAGTGAAAAGCATATAGTTACTAAATTCTAATTCCAGGTAGAGAATTGAGCTTTGGGTTCATTTGACTTCAAAATTGTAAACTTGGCTTTCTCATCAGGTTCTAACTTTACTTACTTGCTTCCTATAGGTATGACCACTTGAGACCAATCCAATTTTTTTCTCCTCCTAGGTCTCTACAAAAACTTTTACTTAGAAGCAATCCGTAGCTAGTTGGAATATTCATGACTAGGATAGTCAACAGTAATTTCTTTTCTAGATGGGAGGCCAATGCTACTTGAGCATCCTTGATTTGCCCAAGTAGGGGGACCTGTTTGGCATGCATAGAATAACATTTGCCACCCACTTAAGTAAGAGTGAGGCCTAGAGCTTTAGCTATAGGGTAAGGCATTACATTGTCTAAGGCATTCAAATCAATTATACAATTGCTTAACTTGAACCCATTAATATATAATGATATGTAGAATGGATCAAGTTTTTGTCTAAGGAAAGTCACTAAGACTATAGACTCTTCTTGATCAAAAATTTTAGATGTTAATGATTCATCTTCCTTTTTAGTGGTAACAATATGGTTCAAGGTCAAATTATCTTCTCTACAATGTTCTACCAATCTTTTTAATGTGGAAGGATGAGATTTCAAATAGTCTACTGGGGAAACTTGAAGCCTGGAGTCTTTACAAAATTGGCTAAAATCAGAAGGATTTTTGTCCTTACTTGATTGAGAGGTTGTGGCTCCTTTATCAATATGACTAGTACCTGAAGGAGAGGCATTGTCACTTCCCGGGTTATGGCTAGAAGACCGATTTTTGTGCTTTTGGCTTCTAGTCAAAACTGTGTATGAAGTTCCATCGATTGTCGTGTAACATTCACCTTGTCTTTTTGAGTCCAACTCTAAAAATAAATTCCCAGAGTCGCCATTTGAGAACAAATTTGACTAGGAACTAGAAGTTGCGATATTCAACTCGTTGGTAGACAACAATTGCATCATACAGGCTATTTCAGGACAATTTTTGTTATCATGATTTGTTGTTAAGTGGAAAACACACATGTTTCCTTTCTTAGGTGCAGCTTCTATAGCTAACCTCTATGGTGGACCAATAAGCTATGGAAACTTTCCATCGCTATTTCTTCCCCACTGACTTTGATACTTTTGTTGGTAAGAATTGTGGAATCCGGGAAGTTGCCTCTTCATAGCAACAAGTTAGTTTGACAATTTTTGTAACATCTCATTTGATGAAGTAGTATTACTAGAACTCCCTTTGGTTTGGAGCTCTCATTTCCATTTTCTAGTGGAGATTAAGTCATCCTCTAGTTCCACTACCTTCTTTTGAGCATCCTCCAAGTTTGTGGGATGGGATGTCCTTAGGTCATAGTTGATATCTCGTGGCATTGAGCTTATGAAGAATATTTTCAAATTACCTATAGTGGGTCTATCAATAGTAGGAATCCTACTATTGATCTTATTGAAATTAGCAACAAAATCACTCATACTTATAGTTTGTTGCTTCTTTATAGACGTCAATTTTGTTGAAAAGACATGTTCATCTTCTGTAATTTTAAATCTTGTTTCGAATGTCATTCTCATTCTATCCTAGTCTGTAGTTGAGGCATTGGCTAGATGATAAAACCAATATGTTGCATTCTCTATTAGAGTCTCTACAAACAGTCTTATAGCTACGTCTTCATGTGCCACTCCCAGGATCTAAGTTGCTATGAAAAAGGCTTTGATATGTCCATCAGTGGTGACTCTTCTATCGCCTGAGAATTTAGGAAAGTCCTTTCTTGAGCTAGAGAGGAGTGGATGATACGGTGTAAGCACTATTGGACCTGTTGCTATGGCCCAGGGGGCGGCCATAATTGTCCTAGCAAGATATGACGGAAAATTGATAACTAGAGGGGCACCTACTCCGTGTAAGGCTCATACCTGATAAGTGTTGTGTGATGAATTTTGATTTCTAGGGGGTGAAGGTGGCCTGCTCCTACTTTTCTTATCACCCTTTCATCAAGGTACTTCTAGGATGGGGAAAAAAAGTTATGTAAGCTTTTCAAAAACAGGGTCTTGCCCATGTTGGTCTTTGGTGCTTTTGAGAAACCTTGTTTGTTCTAGGGTGTTGAGTTAATTTCATCTCTGAGCTTCACAACCCGCTTGTCTTTTTGCTTTACAGAGTTCTCTCCTTTGAATAGTTCTTTCTAGTGCTTTGACTCTAACTTCTTCTTCTTCTAACACCTGGCTCGCATTTCTATAGTGCTCTATATTTCTCGTATTCCTCCAAACGAATGTAGTTTGGGATGAGATTATATCCTCGTGATCATCTTGGAATCCAAGATTAGGTTGGAGCACTAGGACTATGTTCTCATCAGGTAGCATCATCTTTCCTCATGTCATAGGTCTATTGGTCTAGTGACTATTCAAATGCCCATTAGAGTCACCAAAAATATTTTTGTAAATAGATTGTTCTTTTATTCTACTCTTGAATGCCCAATATTCTTGAACAATATCTGATTACAATAGTTGAGAAATCATACCCAAGTGATTGACTTCCCTCTGAATTCTTGGGTACAACTCCCTTAGATTTTGTGATTTGCAATGAATCTTGTTTGCTCCTAAATCTAAAAGAGGTTTGTTCTTGACCAAAGAACAAGATAGGTAAACCAAGTTAGGCCTAGACAAGAACTAACTTAGGCAAAGATTTGGGTCTTAAAAACTAATCGAGTCGATGAACTCACACATCTTATGAACTCATAGAAATTGATTGAATTCTAATGAATTCTATTTATGAATTAACTACAAGGATAAAAGCTTCTACCTCTAATAAGGAAGAGACTAACTTGAAGAAGAACAGAAAACATAACCTTTTTAAACTTTCAATAATACTATTATTATCTACAGCTTATTGCATTGAACATGGGAACAAAGCTCTATTCATTCCTAAACTTAATTCAATGGAAAGAGATATCCTAAGCTATCATAAAACAATGGAACAATAAATAATCGACACAAAATGCATTCAACTTGTCTCCGCAATATGAAGTATCTCACGCCAAAAATTAACTAACCTTCTATTAATCTTTCAATTAGATACATATAGGATTCTGAGATGATTGTTACAAAACGAGACTCAAATCAATTCATCTCCTCAAAATTGACAAAATAACAAGGTGCCAATTGTCAGTTTGAATCAATACATCAAAATATGAAAAGGTGGGATAAGAATCATTTCACCTTCTTCCTTTTTCTGACTTCTCCCTAAAGGCTTTGGTGGAAACAATGATTGGGACCAACTCCTCATGTCTATGAACATGAATGTTAGTGTATCTTAAGAGCCACTTGGAATGCTTTCTGACTTGATCTTTGATGGAATTCAACCGCTCCTATATTTCCTCCATTAGCCATGTGTATACACCTGCCAAGTTTTTGAAGCTCCGACACTTTGTTTTGGTGATCATAAGATTTCTCTATTAAACTAATCCAAATAACTGGAGAAATTCTTTTGCACAACAATAACTCCAACTATCCCTTTCCCTTGTCCACTAGCTTGGGAATCCGTATGTAGGCCTCTTAGTAACTCATAGTCTTTGTTCTGATCTTTCTTAACTTTGACCTCTATTTCCTTTAATCCTTCTTCTTCTACTAGGATCATTTCAGATTTGAATACCATGCTTTGTAGCCATTCAAATAAGGGCTCATCTCCCTTAGTTAGAATCTTTGCCTCTACAACTTCCTTAACCTTCATGTGGATGATCATTTTCAATAAGGAAATGCAATCATTGCTCTTAGCTTTCTCTATTGCTAGGGTAGCTCAGTTAGCTGACATATTATCTTTCTCTATTTTGAGCCTAAGTACTACATTCCCGATTTTCTCTATGATTGCAAATCCCTTAGACTTTAGTTTTCCACTCCGCTCTATACCAATTTTTTTGAAGTGCTTGTCTTCCTGTAACTGGGAGATGATAGCCTAAATGTCAGTGGTTGTAGGATCACTGGTGGTTGACATTCCTCAGATGCTTGCCAATGGGGTGACTAATTTCCTGATAAAGCAATTAAGTTCATGAATCTCTGCCTTCATTCTGACTTTAGCTAGCTTAAGACTTTTGACTTGTCCTTTTCTCACATCATTTGTTCACTTCAACAGGCCCACCTAAGTGTCATGTCTAACCTCTCCAAGATCCATAGAATGTAAGACGAAATCCTCTACAAACATGTCTTCAATCCTCCCTTCCTTAGTGGGCTTAGCAATCTCCATAGTCAGATGCCCTGTATCATGATCTTGTCCAAGAATTGACAAGGTCTTCTTCTTCTTAACTTTACTCAATGCTGATCCAAAATGGATTGCCAGAGATAAAGTCTTTTTTTTGGGGAGTCCCCCTTATTTCCTCTTCCTCTTTCTATCCAAGGTGTCTTCTAACCATGATTCTGTGCTAATCACCTTGGATGGAGTCCCGAGCATGTCTACAGTCAACACCTTTCTTTTGACCAGGGTCAATGTCTTCGTAGCTAAAGAGAAAGAGTTCTTTGTGACCTAGGAAATGAGTTTTGAAGATTTGGGACCTTTCTATGTTTCTGTAGTCTTCTTTGCAGCTTCATCAGACTCAGTAGACTCGCTTTTGCTACTTCCACCATCTCCAAGATCCACCGCTTGTACTTGGGGACTACTTGGTAGGAGTAGTGCAACATTCACAGATGGGATTAGATTGCTATGGGGTGAGAGAACTACTGTAGATGCATTGTCTTTCAATTCCTCTTCCTTCTTCTTATCAACCTCTATTTCAGTTCAAATTACTAGTACTAAACCATCTTGACAAGTTTTATCAAGGGGGATATTGTTATCAGGATGTTGGTCACCTCCATCGACCAGTTGAATAAGCCCTTGAGTGATAGGCAAGATTGTGCCTGAGGCACCACTTTGGGAAGAGGATGTTGTAGCTACACTCAGAGATGCTTGGGCGGTTGTGCCTTTGCTCCTATTTCACTGTGCCATGGTCCATTTGACCCATTTTCCAATTCTCTTGTAGATTCTAGCCATCATCATATATAGGTCTTTCAAAGCTTCTTCATAAGGTTCAAAACTTATTGGAGTACTCTTTAGCTTAGTCAAGTAAGTGCTGCTATACATGTTCTGACCATTGTCTTCAACTCCTTCAACATCAATGTTAACCTTATACAATTTCACCTAGTCAACTGTCAGTTTGTGAAAGGCTTGATCACAACTGTCGAACTTGTTTTTGCAGTCAGCCCAATAGTCTTCAATCGTAGGGATGTGCTTTATCACGCTCCCTATTTGCAGAACATATTTGGCATACCCATTTTGGTCGAACATGGGTGTCAAGACTTCATACATGTCTAGCTTATATTTCTTCTCAAACACCTTCATCATGTTTTTAGCATCAAACCTAGTGTCGCAATTGAAGGCTTTGACTTTCATGGGAAATTCTTATCCTTTCTTCTTTAGGCTCCTGCTCAATATATTCACTTGTAGGGCTTGCCTTATGATCTCGATTATCATGATCATATCGCTTGAATATCTTGGTAGCTTTAAGGGGAATCTGTCAAATGCTATAAGTCAAAAATACAAAAATGACAAGAACTAAATGAAGAAACATCCAAATTGACTAATCGTGGCCATTGCTTTTGGGTTGAATGGTTATCCTTGTAGCTCCCTACAAATTCCCATAGTAAATGCATCATTCACCTTAACATAATCTGAATAACTATTCTATAACTATCAACATGGTTAGAACTCATAAGATTTAACATCATCAGGGAAAGTTTCTAATCTTCGGAGGCTAGGCCATAATTGCAATGAGGTCAACATGTAAATCAAGAAGGAAGACATGTAGAATGTGTTATAGAACTTAGCTTCTCAGAGAGCATTGGATAAAATTTCGCTTACCTCTTAAGCCTAGTCAATGTATTGGGTATCAAAGAAAATTACTTGAACTAAAAAGAAATACTACTCAACAGAATTCAAAGCCTCTACGTCACCTTTCAACCTATGTAAGAGGACTAAAATATCAATGATTTCTGGCTTGAGGTTTGTCTTGAACAAGGTTTTGGGAACTTTACTCTTATCACTCCGTGGTTTCTGGAATCATGTCCTCATGATTTCTTTCCTCCAGATCATTTTTTTAGCTAAGAACTCTGAGATGACTCCACCAATGTCTAAATTAGAGAACTCCTACTCTAGCACCTAGAAGCACTTCACCACTATTTTACTATCTATTGAGATTAACATTGTATCATTAGGTGGCACAATTTGTCTGGTCTCTAGATTATAGTGATGAATGCATTCATAAGTGAACTTAGGGGCTTGATTGTGATTGGGAAACTAGCTGCCTCAACTAAACCATATCCTTGGAGCTTCTCGATGATGGGATGAATTTTTTCAGCTCTCAACCTTTTTCTGGAAGTCCTCCATGTCAAATAAGCAAAGAGAAGTATCTGTGAAATTCTATAATGCTGACTTGATTCTAGTTAATCCATTAAAACTAGTGAACTTGGTTTCCATGAGTTTGTGAACAAGATTTCAAGTTAAGAAAGTGAATGAGACAAAGAAAGTAACAACCATAGGTTTTTCAAAAGTTATATGTGTGGATAGAAAGAAGCATCAAAGAAAAAGTAGTAACTTATTCAATTGTTTATCTATCTATCTATGAGAGCCTCAATTCATCCGTTGATCTTCAGAATTCATGCCACACAAATGAATTTAAGGAGATACTTGCTGGGTAGTAAATGCAAGAGTTCAACAAACATCTAGAGGTCTTTTCACTATTCTGTTGAACTCAATGATGAATTTCTATATCTCCATTACTTACTTTCCTGTTTTCCTTTAAGTTTTGGAAGTTACCATTAGGGTACCTTGTTGAGGAAAATCCGTCAGATGAGATCTTTGCCATGTTTCTTTATCTTTAATTATTTGATCCATTCCAATATCATCCTGACATGCTTCACATCCAATACGAGGGTTGGATTTAATTGTTAACTTGATTTTCTTGAGAAATTAGAAAACTATCTTCATGGATTGAAAACTCGCTGAGGAGGAGAAATTTCCCATTTTTCCACTGTTGCTTCTTTCCAATTCAAATCTTCAACAAAAAAAATTTTGGAAGCTTGAAATGCTTGTTTAAGGTGTGAAGGTTTATTTGAGAGTCATTAAACATCTTGTTTTTCCCTTCAAGCCATCTTGCGGAAAATTGTCTTCATGGGTTGAAAACCCACCAAGCAGAAGACAACTTTAGATTTTTTGCCAAGGCTTAAATATTTGAGTATCAATGAATCTTAACAATGCTTAGGAATATTAACTTAGATTCAAATGATCATTTAGCTTAGAACCCTTCACCTTTGCATGTTTCCAATACATATACGTCTTCTTTGGTTTTAACAAGAAATTACCTTCATGGTTATGAAACTCGCCGAGGAGAAGATGAATTTCATTTTTCCACCAATGCCTATTTGTCAAAGAGTGGTACACCATGAATGGATATGAGGCATGATTGGTCAACAAATGAGTAAACTCGATCTCTATTGGACTAGGTACTAACCTACCCGACAAGTAGATGTTAAAATAAGTGCCCACCCGATAAGAGGGAAAGGGAAGGAAAAAAGTGAAAATTTGATAGAGATCACCTAACTCAGGGACTTAAACCTAGAATCAAATATGACCGAGGAATACAATAACTTTTCCTACTAAACAATACTCGCTTTTTCCAATTGGTCCAAAAACCAAAAGTGGGGCAACACAATGAAAACTTTGTTGGTGAAAAACTTACAAATAGTGCTCTATAGGATATTTTTTAAATGTCAAATCTTTCACAATATTAGACAAGCTTGAGATATCCCATTAATCAAACAAACTAAAGCTTGGACCAAACACTCTTGCCTAAAATCAAAATACATGACATTATCAAACCTTTAAAGATTTGGTATGAGCCAATGTCTTTGTGTACAACTCCAAATTCTAGAATCAATACTAGTATCTTGCTAAGTTATATATAGAAGTTATACCTATTTTAAAGGAAAAATAGTCTTAGATTATTTTAAAATCTAATGTACTGACAATGTTTAAGCAACTTTAGTGATTTAGTGTAAGAGTGTTGACCCTACCGATTACATTGGCATAATGAAGTAGAGTTGTTATGATTTTGTTTTTGCTAATTGGCAACTGGTCAATGAGATGATGTCATCTCATGTGTACCAATAGAAATCTTCACCAATCTACATAGGAGAATAAGACAAGGAAGTGACTATCACAGTCAACACAAGGAGTCATCACCATGACATAGCAGAATAGGTATGACAAGAATTCAAATTTGGTTTGTATTCTGACAAGAATGATGGAGCACAGAAAGGACAATTGAATTGAGATGAAACCCAAAGTAGATGGACTACACCACTAGTCTAGATCCTACATCATATGTGTCATGGGTTGCTCGTGAACCACTCATTACTTTGAATTCAAATTTTCAATAAATTGATTTGAGCGGGATAATCATTTAGGGTTTTAACACCCATAGATAAGAGAAGAATTCATGTATCCAAAGGTGTGGCTAGCATGAACATGCAAAAATGCAAAAATAGAGAGAGATAAAGAACCGGTGAAGAGAGCATTGAAAAGGTAGAATGTTGCACTAGGATAGTGAGAAGGAAGAACAAAATGATAGATGAAAGCTACTAAGGATAACATCAAAGACGAAGAGCCACATCTAACCACACATAGTAGTGTACAATGAAAACAAGGGTGATACATCAAGACATCACTGAGTGTGCATAAGCAACAAGAAGAATCACAACATCTCAAAAGGTAGACACTGGTTATCTATCAAGCAAAGGAGTGCTATATACCTTAGGTCACATTTGATTGCTTTCTAACAATTGTAATAATATTGTAAGCTCTTAATTGAGCACGCTTTAGCAGTAAGCATATGTTAAATCCTTTAAAAAGGTGCCTCTCAAGAGTGCAAAATTCTATAACTAGGTAGCCTTAATAGAATTATTGTAATCCTAATAGGTTATTGACATTCTTGATAGAATGTGTTCTAAGAACGAACATGTTGTAGCTCTTAACTAGCCAACCTTTTATCTACGATAAAAGGCTAGTGGGTATATTATCTCCATCTTGGTTTTCATCCTCACATTGAGGGTTTCTAAATACACAATTTGGGTGTTCAATGTTGAATGCTCATGTGTGAGTTTATTTTCTTTTATCTTATTGCATTCATGTTCATGTTGGAAATCAAGTGGTTGTTAGTTAGTATATTTGGAGCAATTGAAAAAGTAATCAGTTTTAGAATCGGTATTGATTCACCCTCTCTCTCAGTACTGATTAGGACCAACAATTTGTATCAAAGCTTGGACCTTAACATTTGCAAGCCTTGCAAATTGAGGGAAGATCAAACAATAGCTATGAAGTACAAGAAGTTATATGAAGAAGCTCTTAACACTATAGAAGACCTAAAGAAAAATTTGAAAGAGTCTTTAGCTAATAGAAAGAAGCTTATAAAGAAATTTAGTGAGAGCCATGAAAATATTGAGTAGATGGAAGAACAAAGATGGTTTTGAAGAAACTATCGTAGATCTCTTGAGTGACAACAAAAAGTTGAAAAAATTAGTTGCAAAGCTAAAGAGAGAGCTAGAAGAAGCTTCAAAGAAACTAAGTTGAGCACAAAAAGAGAAAAGCGATGTTGGATAGGCACTGGAGAAAGCTGAGAAAGCACTAAGTGAAGCCATGAAAGAAAATAGAGAAGATGAAGAGTACATCAAACTAAAGGATGAGTAGAGTCAAAGGCTAACTGAGGGATTGAGAAGTACCAATGAAAGAAATGAGAGCTGAGAAGGTTCAACAACAACTCTAAGAAGATAGATGAGTAACTCAAAGCTTGGAGAAGTAACAAGAACACAACTAGTCTTGGCTATGAAGGAGTCAGCAAGGCTTAAAGTGGAAAAACATATGAGAGCAAGACCTAGACCAAATAAGGACAAGGGAAAACATCATCTAAAGTTAAGAAACCTAAGAAACTAACATGTTATTATTCTCATAAAGTAGGTAGCACCTCAAACTATGTTGGCTCAGAAAGATTACATCTAATAAACAACATACATTCTATGGGTATTGTAACATTTTCCATTGCTATTATCACTCCTCTCAAGAATGAAAATCTCATACTCAGGAGAAAAGGTTTGATGGGTACTATTACTATTGTAACAAGTGTAGACACAAGGCTGAGGTATGCAGATCAAGACAATGGACAAATCAACAGTTACAGAGAACCTTCAATCTTGACTAGAAGAACAAGTCCAACACATCTACATGCTTAATTTGTTAGAGTAGAGGACATACAACTAAGCATTTCCAAATAAGAAATGGTCAAAGGAACCACTCAGGATTTTGGAGAGGAACATGCATGACCTGTTAATTACTACTGCAACAAGATAGGACATATTGCTAAAGATTGCAGATCAAGAATAATAACCCAAGTGCACAATTTGAACCACAAAGGGAAGAGAAAGGTAGTGGAAAAAGAGGATGTCATGATGGTTTTCAACAAGATATGGGCAAGGCAAGCAAACTAGAGCAAAGAGGCCTAGTCAGAGGAAGTAAGAAGCTTACTTGTTGTTGGCGAGACTTCTATGACTAACTAAGTTAACCTAATCTTAGAAGGGGAAGCATGGCAAAACACATACCATACATCGGTCCCCTATTCAAAATTGGTAAAAGAATGCATGGAGAAAGCATAAGGAGCATGTATTGAGGTAAGAGGATGTTGAGATTATGACCATTGATGCACAGGTCACTCTCATTAATTGCAAAAGGATAGGTAGGTAAGCATTATGCTTACCATTATTCATTAATGGTAACCTAACTATGGATAATCAAATATATAAATAGGTGAAAAGGGTCTGATTAACCACCTTGCAAACTCTAAGTCTTGAGTTGAGAAAAAATTGACAAAACCTAGGCTGAGCAATTGCACACCATTTTTTTTTTATAGCAAAATTTCCAAACCTATGATTTTGAAAAACCATATTTAGTGGAGCTAACAATCTCAAAAGAACAAAAAATGTATCATGGCAATTAACATTCATAAGATCGAACTTGTCAGCAATGAAGAACTTTCATAACTAGAATCTTTGGTTGCATTATTGAAGGGTGACACAAGCAATTAGGTAGCTGCATTGTCCTCATTTCCTGTAGATGTTCTACTTGTAGAAGATGTAGGTGTATCCCTGAAGGAAAACATTGTGGAATTGGAAGTAGATAAGGTCTACAAGGCATTTACCACATTTTTGGAAGATGGTGTGCTCAAGAAAGAGAGGCAACACCTGATGAACACAACATTGCACCACACAATATAAATTCATGATTTTATTCATGAGGACTAGGTGAGACTGGTATTGAGTAGAGTACACAAAAAATATATATGGCTTGACAAGGCCTATAAAATTACCAAATGAGTCACCCTAAGGGTTAAAAGACTCAAAGACACAAGGACAAGGCTAAATACCAACATGATCACACTAGATGAAGTAGCAAGGCTAACTAGAGAAAAGAAGGTAGGGAGAGCACTAGCCATTGATAAAATTATTGACCCTAAGATGAAGTATGCAGCAATGGAAATTGTATATAGACTTTACTTCTCAAGAAAGTCCAATAGTGTACCCTATGAAGCAGTTCACACAACCTATCAAATCACTCGCAAAGGTGCCCCACTTGACCTAGGTGGTTGGTTGTATGAGAAACTAATGCTAAACCTAAAAATGATTAAATAAGACCCCAAGGTACACCCATTCAAATTTGGATCTCTTCTGGTATGTATATTTTTCTACTTTGCGCACCAATTTTCGAGACAAGGCATAATCAATTGGTTTAAAGATAAGCCAATTTGTGAACAAGCCTGCGTGTCTTATATGATGTTAGGAGATGATAAGAATAATATGTTCATGAAATTTTTTGATAGATTTAGGAAAATAATGAGGACCCTTTACCCTAGTAGAGGAATATAGAAATGAGATATGTTTCCTAGCTTGGACAAACACATGCATGATACAGACTATGAAGTCAAGAACCTAGTGGCTCATAGGATTCTAGTGTGAACTAATAGAGGAGGCAAGGACTACCATAGAATTGTACTATCAATATCTATTGACAACAAGCTACCAACACAAGGTACCAATGCCTTAAAAATTAGTACAATAGATAGAATATAAAAGGATAAGGAAGAGATAGGAAAAAAGCTAAGAAAGAAAACTAGAGAAAGAAGACAACAAAAACCAAGGTGAAAAACCCTAGAAGGAGGAAAAGTGAAGAAATAAATATTGATTCAATAAAAGAGACAACCTCACTAGGAACAAAGCTAAGTGAGGAAGATGAGAAAAAAAAGAAGAAAATTGAATGAGTAATTAAGGAGAAATCAATGCCTGTATAGAGAAGACCGAATTCATCCATAGGTGAATCATCATCAAGAACGATTAAACTTGTAAGAAGAGGTAGAAATACCACTCCTTCACTCTCCATAAATGAGATGCTTAATGATATTGTTCACAATGAAAACTTTAACATGATAAGAAGTAGAAATGCACTAATGAGTGAAAAGGATAAGAAAAGTGTGATAAGTGCTGATGAGTGAAAAGGATAAGAACAATGTGATAAGTGTAGTATTGGTTAGCATGTCAACCTTTTTTAGAACATCTATCATGGTAAAGAAATTCCTACCAAAGGAGTTGGCAGAAGTCATTGTGACATAGTGCAAGGCATGAGAATCCCCAATGGAGATGTGTTAGCCCCCAACAATAACCACACAATGAAATATAAAAAATAACACAAAGATTTAGATTTGCAATAATGCCAACTCTCTCAATAGAATCATAATATTTTCATTCAACATGGTAGACTATAAGGCCTTCCAAATTATGACCAAATACAAAGCAATAAAAATGACAATTTTGCAAGACCTCACAAGATCCAAACCCTAGCTAGTCCAGATCCATGATCTGGTAGAAAAATCCAAGAAGAATCTAAACTTGTGCTTGCAAGCCACGAAGCAACCTTCTTGTTCTCTAAGCCAAACTTAGCTACTAGCTCTACTACACTTTACTGCTTCTTAGCTACCCATCTTCTCCATGTTGGATGAACCATGATTGAAGAGTCCATAAGACCCCTCTACTTATACCCAACTAAGCCACAAGTTGGCCTAGCAAGTTAAAAATTAAATAAACCCTTATATTAAATAGATATTGGAGCTACACATTAGCCTACAACAAATATTAAATATAAAACACCTTAATTGGCTTAAAAAACCCATTGAATACATGTTGGATAAAGATCAAAGGCCCAAATAAGTCCACACACATCTCCAGATCAATCCATGTCGCAATCACATGCTATGTGGATTAAATACACCAAGTTGACCAAGAAAATTAGCAAGATTACCAATCAACATGCCAAACTATCAAGCATCAACAAAACTCCAAGCATTGTCAAGCAATAATATATGTCGAGAAACACAATATAAGCCAAGCAACACACATATCAAGAAATACAAAATAAGTTGAGCAACATAGTGTATATCGAGCTCCTTTAGTAACTAAGCTCCTCGGCCAACATTACAACCAAGAACTACTCAATGATGACTGAGCATCAACCCTCCTACAACCAAGTCGCCCAACTCCAAGGTAAAAAAAACTCCTACATGTAGGATTGCCAACTTCCCCAAGATGCTCCTACATCACATTGTCAAGAAATGAAAAACTGGAGAAACAAAAATTAAAGCACTTCTCTGTGATTCACTATCAAAGGTTAGGTCATATTATACCTAATCAAAGAGACAAATGTATGTGGGAGTATACATCTCAGAATTTCTAACTCAAGAGAATGTTGCTTTAATAACATGTAAAGAAAGAGAAATGTTCAAGAGAGCAATTATAGACTGGATATGGATTGCAAATCAAATGAAGCTCATGTGTGCTATGTAGCCTGCAAGACAAACAAAGGCTTTAACTAGGGAAAATCCAAATGGTAAGGTAAAGTAAAAAGGATCACATCTATTGGCCCTAACAGATTACTAGAGTTTGAGGGATACATTGAAAAACTAGATGAAGAACCTGTCAACTTCAACCCTCTAACCTCCCCAAGAGAAGAAAAATATGGAACAACCAGAGGTACAATAGTTATAAAAAGTGAAATATCACCAGGACTGATAAAACCTCAAGACACTTTAGCAACACCAAGACCAACTAATGATCCCAAGATAATTTTGATGAAACCGACAACAAAAATAGAGAAATCATACACAACTCAACATGAAGAAAGAATGGAAGAAGGCAACTCTCAATTGAGAAAGCTAGAAGAGGCTCTATGCACAAACAAAGTCTCATCAATAGAGGTCACAAGAGAGGACATTTCCAAGAAACATCTACAAGAACAAAAAGATACATAGAAGGAAGATGAACAACTAGTCATACATTCAACACCAAAGAAATCCAAAAGCCTCATAAAGCCCACACCTACAAAGAGAAAGTTGCAATTGGGAAGCATTGAGTCAAAATAATCCAAAGGGAAAAGAATGAAGAGGAGAAAAACACCATCCTCATCATCATCATCTTCAAGCTCCGAAGATGGAGAACTATATGAGAGGCATGCTTAAGAAGTAGATGATCATGGGATAATTCAAATTGAATTGGACAAGTATGTTGGTAGAGTGAAAGACTTTAGCAATAAAAAACTTGATCACCACAATCACTTGTTGAAGAAACTCACAACAGTAAAGAAAGCGTGTCTATGGAAGAAATGTACACATAACTTGATCAAAGCAAGGACAGTCACATGAGTACTTGATGATATGCAATATAACCCTACTACTAATTTTATTGATCAAATAGGGCACATATTCAAGAATGTAAACATGAGTGAAGCAACGTGGCTGCTTACTATGAGGAAGGAAAAAGAAAATCTCAAGCAACTCATTGAGCATCACTCACAAGAACTTATAGAAGCAAGAAACATTGCAATCAAGTTATTGAAGAATATCTCTCCAATCCTTCACAAACTATCAAATTCACAAAACTTTCTAATCAATATAAATGACACTCTAAAAACTACACATGAGGAATCACAAGTCACTCAAACTGACTAGATTCAAGAAAAGCTTAACCAAATTAACTAGGTTATTGTAGAAGAACAAAAATAGAACACCACACTCTTCGAGATGCAATGCTTCCTATTTCCATAATAGGAACCATCCAACATCATGTTTAGGAAGCATATATGCTGATATCCACGAGCCTTGGAGACATGATTTAAGAAATGTCACAGTGCCTATCGATACTCACCAGTCTAACTATGGTACTCCGCCAACTACCAAATGCATGGAAGACCCTGTTGCACTCTACAGAGACCACATACCCTTTGGCATTGATGACAAAAAGGGGGAGACGAAAAGAGATCAACAAAGGGGGAGATGAAAAGAGATGAGATGGGGGAGATGTAAGATGGTTTAGTGGGGAGAGATGAACAAAGATATAAATAAAGGGCACATGAAATGAAGTTGAATGTATGCCAAATTGGGAGTAAAACAAAGGAATATGCAAAAAGGAACATAAAAATGGGAAGTCATTTACCAATAAAGACTCTACTGTTATCAATCCCAACAAAGATATGTGTTGGGACATCAATGCTAAAGGGGGAGATTGCTGATCCAACTAGTCACATTGGCATAATGAAGTAGAGTTGGTATGAGTATGTTGTCATTGATTGGCAACCGGTCAATGAGCACACATCATCTCATGTGTACTAGTATAAATCTTCATCGGTTTGCACAGGAGAATAAGACAAGGCAAAGGCTATCATAGTCAACATGAGGAGTCATCACCATGACATGGTAGAACAAGTATAAGGAGAATTCGAGTTTGGTTTGTATTCTAACAAGAACAATTGAGCACAAAAAGGACAAATGAATTTCTTAATGAAATCCAGAGGAGACAGACTAAACCAACAATCTAGATCCTATGTCATAGGTGTCATGGGTTTCTCGTGAACCACTCAACATTTCAAATTCAAATTTTGAATTCATTGATTTGAGCAGGATAATCATTTAGGGCTTTTACGCCCATAGATAAGAGAAGACTTCACACATTCAAAGGTATAGTTGGCATGAACATGTAAAAATGCTGAAATTGAGAGATAAAGAAGTGGTGAACAAGATGTTGCAAGGTAGAATGTTACACTAGGACAATGAGAAGGAAGAACATAATGATAGACAAAATCTACAAGTAGAAAATCTAAGATGAAGAGCCACATCTACCAGACACAACACTGTACACTACAAACATGGATGAATAGAGAAGTGAAAAGCTAAGTGATACAACAAGACATTTGAATTCAACTTAGCAATTCAAATTCAACTTAGTAGTTTGAATTCAAATTTTGAATTCATTGATTTGAGAAATATAACCATTTAGGGTTTTGATGCCCATAGATAAAAGAAAACTTCACACATTCAAAGGTCTGGCTAGCGTGAACATGTAAAAATGATAAATTAGAGAGTTATAGAACTGGTGAAGAGAATGTTGCAAAGGTAGAATGTTACACTAGGACAATGAGAAGGAAGAACATAATGATAGATAAAATTTTCTAAGTAGAAGATCTAAGACAAAGAGCCACATCTAGCCAGACACAATATTATACACTACAAACAAGGATGAATAGAGAAGTGAAAAGCTAAGTAATACAACAAGACATAACTGGGTTCTTACAAGCAACAAGGGGAATCGCGACATCTCAAAAAGTAGTCACTAGAGATCTATCAAGAAAAGAAGTGTTATATACCTTAAATACATTTGATTTCTTTCTAACAATTATAATCATCATGTAAGCTCTTAACCAAGAATACTTTAGGAGCAAGATAATGTTAAATCCTTTAAGTAGGTGCCTCTTCGAAGGAGTGCAAAATCCTATAACTAGGTAGCCTTAACATGATGATTGCTAATCCTAACAAGTTACTGACATTCTTGACAGAATGTATTGTTAGAAGGAACACGTTTTAGCTCTTAACCAAGCAAATTTTTATCTGCAGTAAAAGGCTAGTGGATATAGTATCCCCTCTATGGTTTTCATCCTTGCATCAAAGGTTTCCATGTACAAAATCTTGGTGTCCATTAATGAATACTCTTGTGTGTGAGATTATTTTCTTTTATCTTATTGCATCATATTTGTGTTGGCAATCAAGTGGTTGTTAGTTAGTATATTTGGAGCAACTAAAAAAGTAACCAATTCTAGAGTCGATACCGATTCACCCCCCCTCTCAATATCAGTTGGGACCAAAAAAGAGGTCTAGAAGAATAATTTTAATAATTTGCAATATAGTTAGGGGAAAAGACCAACTAGCCACCCAAGCTAACTTTGTGTACCTAGAACTCCTCAATTGTAAGTTGGATTTTGTCAATTTTTTTGGTTTACTTCCATAGGTGAGTGAAGAGCTTAAAGCTAAGGTTTCATCTTTTGGGTATTCAAAAAAAATTTTGTAGGGATCATGGAGCACAAAGTGGTAAAAACATGTCATTTTAAAATGTTCATTTGATATCTACTATGTTCATGTACCAATAGTTGCTCACTAAAAAAAATACCATGGCTAAATGTCCTAATAGTGGTGTGTAAATTGGTCAATCACCAACGAAAAAAGCTAAAAAATGCTTAAAGATGATTGACTATTAGTACATTCATGCTCATCTATTAGTACACATGTTTTAATTTTTGGGTCTCTTTTGAGAAGGGTAATTGGGGGAATCTATTGCAAAACTATCAATTACTGGGTCTCTTTGCCTATCAATGGTGAAGATTTATGCACTTTTACCTCACAAGACATTTCCTATTGCAAATATTGTAATTTATTGAGTTCTTATATACTAACCAATGATCATTAAGTATTCCAAATAAATCAAAGTTAGATGATGCTAATTAACAATGATTTCAAAACCCTAAACCATAAAGAAGAATGTCTCATTTTGAGCCATTGTTTTATTGAATTGGATTTTTTTATTGCCTGTATTACTTTTTTTTATTACTTGCACCCCTTGTTCTTTTAACACTCCTACTAGTTGTTCTAACTTCTTATATGAGTTACATTTAACTATTTTGCTCATTTACAAAGAAAAATTATTTCTTCTTATTTCTTCTCAAGAATTTTGAATTAGATTGAAGATATTTTAATTGATTTGAGTAAGCTAGTGATTAGGACTAAACTTTTTAGACCTATGGTTTATCACTATTCACTTTTCTTATTTGATCCCACTCATATGCTTCAATGCAATATTCATCTAGTTCATAGATTGTTTTCTCTTGAAAATTAGAAACACTCAGAAGCTTTGAGAAGCATTATTTACTTGTTAACCAATACTTAGAAATAAAAAATATGCATTTCACTATTACTTAGGCTTATATCAAACAAGCTCTTTCTAACATGTATTTTTGATAACCCTTATTTAATAATCATTTAATAACATGCTATTATATCAAGAGTATTTCCACTTTAAATGATGAAAATTATATTTCTATGTTAACTTTGATTAGTGTCTAAAATATAATAACTAGATTACAAGATGTGTATTTTATAATTTCGAATGATGTATGAGCACACAACCAATGTACAAGTGAATTTATGATTACAAACATGCACAATTGTTCAACATAGTTATATTAACTATAGTGTGCATGATATAGACAACACTCAAGTTCCTTTAGTAAATTGACAATACATACATTATGAAAAGAAGTTAAAGTGCTTTTATGCTCATTGAGGGATTATTCATGTTGGGGAAAGAACCTATTAGCCACATGACTATGATCAAGGAGATAGTAATGAATGGATATAATGAAGCTTTGTTGGATATAAGTCTTAAATGTATTTTGTGTACATAAGAAGTATGGGTTATAAAGAGACATTTAGAACTTTAGCTACATGTTTTGAGCGAGATTTAGGAATTGGTTTCTATTATGCAAGATATCCTAATGGCTCACAAATAGAAGATTTCATTTCCCACAAAATATTTGTAGGGACGATGATTTAGTAATGATATCAGTAGGTGTTATTTGATCCATTCTATGAGATTTTGGGTTGAGCTACTCAACACAATTTGTTTTAGATCTAGAAATGTTTCTATCATAGGGCAAGACACCAAAACATGATAGAATAAATACTAAAGGATGATACATGACAACATAGATATAGTTTACACAAATTGATATTTTTATTATTGTTATGATATTATGGATTATTTTATATATATACACTTGAGAAAACATGACATAGATTGAATTTTATTTGATGCAACCAAATGAAACAAGTATCTTTGTGCAAGATATTACTAGTTCAAACCTTCAACATGGAGTAGCCCTCTACCATGCAAGTTGTTATATTGTGGTGGAAGCAATTACTTCATGAATTATAGTGATAAATACAATAATATGAAGGTTGACATCATCAGGTTGAACCATAGAGAAAGGTATAATTAATTGAAAGAGGTTGTGATTGCTATGCTTGAAGTAGGAGAATCTAGTATTGCACATTTTGTATAAGGTAGACATAGAAAGTGGAAATTATGTGGTGTTGGTTGAGAAAATTTGGGTTGAGTGTGAATGGCTTATGATAGACAATGTCTAGGATGAGATGAGTATGTTAGAAACTAATCTAATTAAAATTGAAGTAAAGCATGTATATAATGATGGTGACCAATTGCATTACATCCCAAGATTGCCACCTTGCAAAGTTTGCACAAGTTAGAGGTTTTTTTGGAGTGATAGTGAGGACATCAAAATATAGAAAGGGGAGAGAGAAAATCCAGCAATAACCTTCGAGAATAAATATACATGTTTAGTATCCCATTTTTCTTTAAATTAAATGTTTAACAATTTAATACAAGCACATTCCACTATGGCTTATATCAAAAGAAAACATAGTTGATTTCCCATTATATGAACACTTGGAGGAAAGGTAATGTGACTTGTGGAGCTAAGAAAAATTTAAAGCAACATATCAACATGTTAATTCAACACATCAAAGTATGAAGGAAGAAGGAAAACATAGGACCACCACCAACATATATGGGGAAACCCTTTTATTTGAAAAAAACCCAATCCAAAGCATTGAACAAATAAATTTATCTACAATAGACAAGTTACAATATAGTTGCAAGATCATAACCTTAATACACAAATTTAAGTCTTACTCTTCTGTAGAGGGATCCATTAAGATGACCCCTATAATGAGAAACCCTCCTCACAACTCCTCAGAAAAGCTCTTGTATTTAAAAAAGTTACAACTTATAAATTAGAATTTTCCAAATCCAATGGCCAATCATGAAGAAGCAACATAGAAGGCACCAAAAAGCATAAACATTCAAACTAGTAACTTTCTAATTGTCAACACATGAAAATGTGCAACCATCAATTATTAAATATTACTAAACCAACACCTACTAAAAATTTAGAAGGTCTCCAAAGTTGCCCACTTTACATGAAAACTCAATACAAACTAGAAACTACCTTTATGCAAAACTCCATCAATAATAGCAACTCTCAAACTTGAATCCTTCTCAAGAAAACAACCTACCAAATTATAAAATATGTTTCTCCCTCTCGCACTATGTTTTCCTCCATTATGTTGCAAACAACTCCAATTTCATGCTGCCCAAGATGAGGTCTAATGTATTGACCCATGATGCTTTGTTAGATGGCTTGTAGGAGCTTGGTTTGCAATGGGGAGATTTGATAACAACTATTGTTGTCTTAGGTTCCCACTCATATCTTTTTGCCTTAATTCTCTTGATTTTGGACCTCTTTTGGGAGTGCAAGATACTACTCCACCTTGGGTATTTTGGGGGTTGTCCTTCCTAGCATAGTTGGTGGAAGGATCTATTTTGGAGTTGTAATCATTGGGAAATCTTCTTAGAGTATTGGTATTGAGTTTATTAAGGTGGTGAATGAGGGAATCACCACCCAAAGCCTTTTTCTATTACTCATGGATGAAGCTTTACTTGTGTAACCTAATCTACTATTGTTATTCTCTTAAAGAATAAATGCCAACCTCTTGCTTGTGCGAAGACATCATTTGTGGTCATTTTTGGCCTAGTTGTGGTGGATAATTTGGATTTCCATCAATATTGTAGGGTGGTTTGTAGATTCATTGGGTCTAGCCTTCTCTTTTGGATCTCCACCCCTCAGTCAAGAATTCTCAAAAATCCTTGGTTTTGGTTAACATTGAGCTTTTCCCTTGTGAAAATGAGTTTTTTATTGTTGTTTCTTCTATGAAAAATCTTCATTTTATGCAAAGAAATCTATGAATTTGGGGTTCACTCTCTCTTGACCAAAGTATGGATAATCTCCTTTAATTCTTTTACTAAACCACTTAGTGTGAATCTAGTGTGGGATTTTCTCCTTAATCTTCCTCTTCATTTTTTGGAGAATCCTTGTTTTGACATTATTTTCATTGAAAACTTTGATTTTTTTTTCTCAAATGTGAATGAGGCTACAACTTCTATGGCTTCTCTACGCATGCTCACATTTTGGTTGGCATTGACATATCTATACCCCTTTTAGAGGATGTGATTATCATGGTTAGAGAAATGGTATGGGCTCTTGCTTGATTCTAAATGAAGAAGATTTTACTATCCAAGATTTGATTATTCCTTAGACAATGAATCACATGATAGTGACAACTCCCCTTCGGATGAAGCTCCTACTATAAATTTGGTCTTTATTGTCCCTATGGATCCCACTCTTATTATTTCTAGTTCAATCACCTCTAGTCATGTGGACTTGTCTTCATTTGGTGCTACTCCATTTATTGGCTAAAAATGTACAACTCTTGAAACACTCTTCCCCTTATGATGAGTTTTTCAAATATAATTTCACCACTTGCTTCCTCTTGTGGTGGGGATCCTAGTGATAGTATGGCTTGAATAGTTATATGATCACATAGGAAAAATAGTTCTTTAATATCTCATTCTTCTCCCCATGTCATGGGTGAAGTGTTACAAGTGTGGTTTCTATTTCACCAAAAAATTGACCTATTAATGCTTGATACAACCACTGAACTTATAAGATCCGTAGTACTCCCTTATCATGAATCTTGAGGGGAGTGCTGACTATTTTTCTAACAATATCCACATCAACATTACCCAAGGAGATTCAAACCTATTACCAATCTTTGATACTAATTGTTAATATACTTAAGGTCAAAGATTACTAGGGGTGAACTAGCTATCCACTTGATTCAAACTTTAACCAAAACTCTACAAAACTGATCCATTATTATTAGATCTAACGTATATCCATTCATTCATTCCATGTTAACTTGTAAAACTATCAATAAGATAAATAATAAAAGAGTTCCACACTAGAACACCAAAAAACCAATATTTTTATTGTGGAAAACCTTTGTCAAAGGGAAAAACCATGATAGTAATTAATACCCACAATTATTTTGCACTCTTTTATAATGCACCTTGTTAAAGGCTTCACCCTGTTAGGTCCTTACAATGATGATCTATTAAGAGGAAAGCCTATTAGGAGTCACTTGATTACGAGATTTACTTCTAGTCATATTAGGAGCTTTACCCCATTAGGAATGACCTTGTGAAAAGATCTTTTCACTCAAATTATAGAGCCACCTTAATTTTAAAGAACTATCTTCATACATGTTTAGATCTTTCTCACCCTAATAAAAGTGCTTTGTTTGAGGCTATAAACTTGTGAACATGTTAGGATTAAACATGAAGAGTGATATGAGATTGACACTTCAATATTGCTTGTACAAATCCCATTCTATTTACCATCTACATCTTCTTACAAACATTCATTTACCAACTCCATTGCACAACCCTTTACAATCTCACTATCCACTCTCACACTTGAAAAAATAACAAATCAAGGTAACTTCATAATTTTCATTAAGTTAACATTTTCAAATTTAAAATTACAAACCAAATGTTGAAAAAAAATGATCAATTGTATATTGTCATTGATGTTACACAAATTTCATATCTTTACCAGTTATTGTTTGCCAAGCTCACTCGAGTGATGAAGATAGTTTCCTAGGTCTGTTGAGCATTCTAGTGTTTACCAAGTTTAGAAGACAATGTGTACTGAGTTCACCCAAGCACCAAAGAGAAGTTCACAAAAGCTAAGTTTTAATCGATCTCACTAGGTTAACAAAAGAAAGTTAGATGGAACTATTGGCTATTTTTGCCCCCTATTCAACCCCTTATTTATAATTGATTTGAGAGATCTTCAATGGCCTAGTTTCTTTGACATGGGTTAGCATGCAATGTGGTTGGTGTTAACATTTTGTGTTAACTCGGTCTCTTCATTGGTCAAGCTAGTTTAGTCTATTCTTTTGCCTAGTGAGCTCTGTTTTTCCATGCGTTGAGTTGTGGGTTAACACGTGCATATGTAGGGATTAACATCTTGTGTTAACCATTTTTGCTATTTTGAGGAGTGACTTTTCTTACTTTTGCAAAATCACAAATTGCATGCCACCTCTTCAACTGCGTATTGAGGAGTGTGTTAAAAAATGAATTAGTGCCAAGTGGTGGATCTTTGTCTTGCTAGGATGTTTTTTATCTAATGGTGCTTGTATTTTTGTACCATTTCTTGGGCCTTTTGTGAAGATTCAATGGTCGTCAAATTTAGATGCATCTCTAGGAGATTCCTTGCTTCATCCTAGCCATCCATTTGATATAAAGAAAATCTTGATTGGGGATTTTCTTGTAGTATCTGATCCATCCAATTCAAACAAAGAGATCTACATCTATGGTCATCTTTTTTTGGGTAGATCTAATTTATCCTGCATGGGTCAACTCTATAATTGGTGGGTTAGCATTGTGTGTTATCCCATCTCATATTTTTTGATAGCAACACAAATGGAATTTGTTGTGGCCATGACACGTTACCAGGATTCTTCATGAATGAAAAGCACTATTTGGGCTTTGTAATGCCAATGATGATTCCCCTCCATGCCTATTTAATGGTTTTGCAATAATGATTATCTTTTTAGCTGCCAAATTCTTTCTTTGGCCCTTCCTATTACTTCACTACAAGAAGTTGATTTCAAGGTCACATTTCACTCTTATATTCATTTATTGTACTATGCAACCTCAACTCTATTGTTGTTGGAGTTTGAACTCAAGGCTATATCTGGGTTATGCTTGCACCCTATAAAGGCAAGTTTTGTTGTTGTTCTCAAGATCTCTCTTTTTTAGTTCTTTTGTAGATTTATCCTCTATAAAAGCTTTTGCCTCTTATTCAATAGAAATTGCTACTTTCTCATCCATTTGTGCAACCTATTATGTCTCATTTTCTTGGATGCATTTTAATGATTGTAGCACCTTACGTATATGTTCATTATAATTATCTAACCTTTTAAGTGAACCTATGTATTCCTAGCATGATTATGTTATTTATTGGCTTTTTATGGTGTTAAAATTGAAAGAATATAGATAATGATATGTCTTGTGAAGTCTATTGGATTTTAGTGTAGTTCTTGAAAGAAGTAGATCAATAATCTATTTGGTGCATCACCACTTTTCCCTTCAACATTTTAAATTTATGTTTCATTCTCCCTTTTCCTTCTAAGTCTTAGTTAGGTGCACCCAGATTGTGAGGAAGTCAGCCTTCTCTATAGATTCAATCTCTAATTGCAAAGTCCCACACTTTTGAGATTGTTTCCATGTTACACAAGGTTGCCTGACAAGCATTCTCTTAAGCTAGGGTGTAAGATTTTGTGTCAATAGTTTTTGGTATGCATGGTGAGACTAAATTCAAGCTTACTATGAAGTAAACTATTTTGCTAGTGTCAAAATAAGGACTTCAACTTCTATACTAAGAAGATAGTGCTGCTCTTAGCATTTCAGCCTTTGAGAGGCTCACATTCAAGCACTTGGTGATTCCATCTCTACATATTAGTTTCCAAACCAAGGTTATTGAGATTCATGCTCAAAGCTCACACAAGGGCATCTTCTAGAGGTATATTTCAATATACCATTTGAATAGATCACTTTTTTACATGGCCCAACCTAGAGTGCATACTTTTGCCACCTTCAATGGTGGGAGTCCCCTTATTTTAGCTTAAAGGCATGATATCCCAGTGTCCGCTCTTGAAAGTATACCAAATTTTATAAGTGAAACTTCCACTCCCCCTTGGAGCACATTTAAGAGATTTTCGATGTTTGTAATATTCATGGTATCACTGAGGATGATGTTTCTGTTAGACTCTTAGCCTCATCATTTAAGGGAAAGGATTTACAACAATATAGGTGATTGCCTCACAACTCCATCAATAATTGGGATGAATTAAGAGAAAGATTATGCAAACACTTTGAAGACAAGAGTGGCACTTTTTCACTTTTGGAGCAAATGACAACAATTAAAAAGCCCCTCATGAATACATGACTAATTTTAATTATAGATTTCAAAAAACATGGGATAGAATACTTGCTACAGTAAAACATTCCCTGGTAATGCTTTATGTATTACCTAAGAGTTTTCAATCAAAGAATTGCTACCACATTGCAGACCTTGGGAGGAAATACTCTACCAACTGCATATGAATTCATCATAATGATAGAAAATACATTGATCCAAAGTGGGGAGCTAGCTCCAAGGCCTCCAATGTCTTTCTTTCTTGGCATGCCCAATCATCAGCCTACAGTAGCCCCTATTCCTACTACATCTACATGCCAACCTCTTGTCATAACCCCAATAGCTTCTACATCTTCCAATGGAATTGATGAGATTAAGGCCATGATGCAGACTATGATGGAAAATATGGATAAAATTAAGGATCACAATTCTGATATGGACAAAAGATATCATGATGCAAAAAATGAACAACAAATTGGTGACTTTGGAGAGACAACAAGCTCAAGGTAGTAGGCCTCCTCAACCTCATTATCAAAACCCTACACATAGGCCCCCAAATCAAAATTAGGGTTATGCTCCCTATAATCAGAATTGGCCTATTGGTAATATCTCTGCTACAAATGCAAAAACAAACCTCAATAGGGCTTTAGTCCCTAGGAATAATTTGGCCCAAGATCAATACTTTTTTGCTTCTTGTAATTATTCATATGGTTTCAGTATGTGCCAGAAGGTAGAATCATTCCTAGCAACAACTACACATTATCAAACAATAGGACAACAATATAGTGCTAGTCAATATGTTGATACTTCCCATTTGTAGCAACAGAGTGATTGTTCTTTTATGAACCATCAGGTAGAAGAACATTGTCATGTTAACTATGATGTCATAGCTCATAATATCAGGAGCAAAAGAAGAGCTATTGAGAGTGATACACCTTCCCCACCAAATCAGGCCTCTACTTTGGGTGTTGCTCCTCATGTGCTAGTTATAAATGTATAGCCAAATGTTACCCACCAATAGAAGTAGAACATAGGCAATAATAAGTCTATTGAACCTCAAATTGTCTAGTTTCAATCATCAATTCATGCTGCTCCTATGGTTCTTGCCAAATTAGTTAGTACTCCCTTCAACATGATGGATCAAATGAAAAGAACTTTTGTTAATATCTCTATATGGGATGCAATTACCACCATGCCACCATAGAAGAGACTACTCCGATGAGAGTTAGAGAGCATAGGGGTGGATAATCAGTCCGTCACCTTGAATAATGCAAGAAGTTTCGTACAACCAATAAAGGAACGAGATAAAAGTAAGAAAAATAAACCTCCTCCCTTTTATGTCTCTTTGATTATAGGGGACAAACTAGTTCATAATTGCATGATTGATTTGGGAGCTAGTAGTTCTATGATGCCTAAATTTGTAGCTGACCTCCTTGATATTAAGCATGAGCCAATGGTTAGGGATGCACTTTAGTTGGATGGTAGCTCTGTTAAGACAATAGGAATCCTAAAACATGTAGAAATGACATTACATCCATGCCCTAGTTGTACTATCACACTAGACATATCAGTAGCTAAGGTTGATCCATATTTGCCATCTACCTTTCTAGGGACTTCATTGCACAGATAGGTGGTTATATTGCCTCAGATTGGTCCTGTAAGTTCTTCAAGACAAGTTCTGGAACAAAATCCTCCCTAAGAGTAGAACCTTTAGCCCTTAATCATATAGAAAATTATACTCCCAACCCCATAAACATGAATTTCACAATCCTAGAGGAAGACAAGGAATGCATAACTCATGAACATGATACTTCCTTTGTAGAGGTGCCTGATTACCTTTTAGATGAGTGGGCTACTGCTTATCAATTTGATCCAATTCAAGAGGATACGGAGATAGGTCTTAGAACATATTGCATATTTTAGGAGATTGTTCCTATTCCTAATCTCATGAAAACATAAGAAGGTGTGAATGGATTGTGGAGTATGTTCTTTGATCGATCAAGAAAAAAAAATGGTTCAAGTGCTAGTGTAATGTTGGTTTCACCTAATTTGGAGAAATACTACTTTTCATATGGACTCCAATTTAGTTGCACTAATAATGTGGCAGAATATGAAGCTTTGATCCAAGGTCTCCAACTAGCACAAAGGAGAGGCATCAAGATCTTAAAGATATTTGGGGACATGAAGTTGATTGTTAAGTAAATTAGAAATTAGAATGTCATAAAGAACAACCTTGTCAAATCATGTAAACATAGAGTTTGGGAGTTACTTGAAGGCTTTCAGGCTGTCAATGTTTAGAGTGTCCTAAGAAATAAAAATACACATGTTGATAGGCTTATAGTCATTGGTGCTTATTATGATATACCAGAGCATTTTGCTGATGAAAAGAAGCAATAAATAAGAATTTTTGTAAGGCCTGTTGTCTCAGACAATTGCACAAATTGGTAGGTATTTGATTCTGATTTACAAGTTATTAATTTCTTGCAAAATGAAGCACAATTTTCTACTAGAAATTAGTCCAAGCTACAAAGTCAATATGCGGACTAGATCATGAACCTAAAATCCAAAAAATTGCCTAAAGGTCTAGTCACCTTAGAAGGAATTTTTGACTCTGATGATCAAGCAAGAGGCAAAGGTTCAAACCTGACCACAAAGAGGGATGACTACACACCTATCACTATTGTTGGTAGAAGGACTCTTAACTTGGGAAAGGTATGCACTGATGTTGAACAAGAAGTTTTTATTAATTTATGTCAAGAATTCAATGATGTTATTGCTTGGACATATGAAGACTTAAAGGGTTTTGACCCAAGTTTATTTTAGCATACCATAGATTTAAACCATAATGTTAAGCCTGTCAGGCAAAAAAAAAGGCCAATTAACCCTAAGATTGAACCATTAATGAGAAAAGAGCTATCCAAACTTATAGAAGCCAATATAATTTTTCCTATTAAGGATACTTCATGGGTAGCCGATCTTGTTTCTGTTAGAAAGAAGAATGGAGAAATTAGATTCTGTGTAGATTTTAGGGACTTTAGTAAGGCTTCTCTTCAAGATCACCATCGCCTTCCTTCTATGGAACAAATTTTGTCCAAGGTTAGTGGCTCAGAAAGATTTTCTTTCTTAGATGGATTTTTAGGCTATAATCAGGTGTTAGTCCAAGAGTTAGACAAATATAAGACATCATCCACTACCAAATGGGGTACTCATGCTTATTGCAATATGTCATTTGGACTAACCAAAGTAGGTGCCACAGTTCATAAGGTAATGAAGATGGCCTTCAAGGGTGTACTAGAAAATTTTGTGCTAGTTTATCTTGATGATATAATTGTTGTCTCAAAACATGTAGTAGATTATTTTGATCATTTGAGATAGGTATTTGAAAGATGCAAAGAGTATGGTGTGTCCCTAAATCCCAAGAAGTGTGTGTTTTCCATTGACCAAGGAAAGCTCCTAGGACATATTGTGTCAAGAAATGAGATAACAATAGATCCAAAGGGAGTAGAAGAAATTCTCTCTCTCTCTCTCTCTCTCTCTCTCTCTCTCTCTCTCTCTCTCCCTCCCCCTCATAAGAAAGGATTGCAAATATTTCTTGGTAGGATCAACTATATAAGAAGGTTCATCCCTGATCTTACCTCCATGGTAAAGCCTCTCATAGCTATGTTGAAGAAGAACCTGGTGTTCACTTAGACCAAAGAAGGGAAGGCTAGTTTTGAAGAGATCAAGAAATCAATTATGTCAGCTCCCACTCTTGTCAATCCCAAGTTTGACAAAGACTTCATCCTTTACTCCCTTGGAGGAGGATCAAGTATATCAGTTGTTCTAACACAACTAAATGATGAAAATTTGGAGCAGCCCATTGCTTTATTTAGTGAGGGGCTTAAGGATTATGAAGGAGGATACAACTATGTAGAGAAATAGGTCTTTTCTGTTGTAAGGGCTCTCAAAAAATTTAGACATCTTTCATCTCATAACAAGGTTCAGCTCTTGGTTCCAAATGCAACTGTAAAGGAGTTCCTACTGAGCAAAGATATCAATGAAAAAAGAGCTAGATGGATCACAAAAGTCATGAAGTATGACATTGATATTAAGATCACCAAGCTCATGAGGGGTAAAGGATTGTGTGAGAAAATGGTCTCCTCTTTTGAGACACTCAAGAAGGCTTCCCTCTTGGTATAGGATGAGCAACTAGCAGAGAATGAAAATTAGAATGATTGGTTGTACGACATGACTACTTTCTTGGTAGAGGGAAGATATCCACATGGCCTAAATAGAGCTAAGAGAAGACAATTTAGATTGTAGTCTATCCAATATGTCTTGGTGGATGGAATACTATTCAAGAGGGATTATAATGAAGTCCTATTGAGGTGTATCAAAATAGATTAGATCAGTAGGCTATTAAAAGAGTTCCATGATGGGCCTGCTAGTGGTCATTTCTCAACTAGGGTTACAACAATGAAGATAATGAGGGCTAGTTATTATTGACCAAATCTTTTCAATGACTACCACAAGTGGGTGAGGAAATGTGAGAAATGTGCCTTTTTCTTACAAAACAAAGCTTGGTTTCCCTCCCTCTAAATCCTATTCAAGTTGACCAACCATTTTCTCAATAGGGTTTGGATTTTATTGGTCGAATAAACCCACCCTCTAGTGCTGGTCACAAATGGATCTTGGAAGCCATAGATTATTTCAAGAGATGGAAAGAGGTAGTCACTTTGAGAGATGTAACAAAAGCTTCAGTGGTTGAGTTCTTTGATGGGATAGTAACTAGATTTGGTGTTCCTTCAACTATCATATCAAATAATGCCAAATCTTTTGTTAGAAATCATATATGCTCTTGGGCTCTAGAATATGGAATATATTTAATCACTTCCTCAAATTATAATCCCCAAGGGAATGGCTTGGTAGAATCCTCTAATAAGAACCTCATCAGATTAATGAAGAGGACAATTGAAGACAATAAGAGGTGTTGGCATGCTAATTTTAAGAATGCCCTTTGGGATGATGAAATCACAACCAAGAGAGCAATTGGGAACTCACCTTTCATGCTTGTATATGGAAGGGAAGCAAGACTTCCTATTTCACTTGAGTTTCCTTCTCTTAAACTAGCTCATCAATTAGAGCTAGTTGAGGATGATGCTATGATAGTTAGCTTGGCTAAAATAATGGAATTGGAGGAAAAAAAAGAAGAAGCTTTGCATACACTTGAGGTAAATTAGTAGTAGGTCAACAGAAGCTTTGATAAGAAGTGAAAGAATTTTCCTTAGGGAAAAATCACCCAAGATCAAGGAACTCAAGCACAAGCACAAAAATAGACTGACAAGGTATGATTAGAATAACAATATCCAAAATTGATGTATTGTCATTAAATGTATAGTCATGTACAAGTACAATAGGAGTACCTGTATATAAAGGCCTCTAGAATGCTTCTAGAATTCCTAGGAGTTAGAGCACTAATAAGTCTTACAACCAGGCACATGTCCACCAAGTGTGGATTATCCTCCATTAAGCGTAGGAGTAAGTGTCATGGTGAGAGGATAAGCCTACAAAGGTGTAGCACATAAAATTATGTTATAGACACCATGTGCTAAAATAGGAGTGCGAATAACTATGTTGTCTACATGAAAACTAAGTTAATTATGCAAACTCTAGTGTTGTAGACACCATGTATTGAATTAGAGTTGCTTACTCCACTGTTGTCAACATGACAACTCATAAGAGTATGTAAACTCCTAAGTGTCAAACTAAAAAATAATAAAATAATGCATTTACCTAAGTAAACTTAAGTAAAGTGTAAATATTGAATAATTATTTACACCAACACCCCCCCTTAAGTGCAACTTAGGCGAATACACTTAAGTTCATGAAAGCTATTATGAAATGCAAGATGGGTCCCAGCTACTAGGCCATGTTAGGTACCCATGTACAAAATAAATACAATTTCTTATTAAGTGGAGAAAGAGGGATAACCTCATGGGAAAAACCCTCCCCCAAAAAGAGAGATAAAAAACAAGATGCATGGATGGATGGAGTAATCAAGACCCCCCATTATGATATACATCAAGTATATACAAAAGAGAAGTACGAGAAGGACAAAACTCTATAAGAGGAAAAACTCCCCTCCATAAAAGAGAAGAAGAAGGAGACAAGGTAGTCTGCCCCCTCCCCCACTAAATGTAGAGTGTCAATTAGTGAGAGCTACTCTAATGTAGAAGCTGATACATGACTGCTGAATAATGTTCCTTCCCTTTGGAAGAAACAATGGCAGAGGTACAAGTGACGTGCTTTCACTATGTGTAGAAAGAATGTTGATGATCAATGGTGCCTCTAAAACTTGCTTAACTATCTCTGTGTCGATACTGATGGTCACCCCTTCCAACATTGCTAAAAAGAACAAGTGTAGATCTAGCAAGGATGGATGTAGAACCTATCCCAAAGAACCAAATGTATCCTCAAATGATAAAGAGACCTCTTGCAACTGTTGTACATAAGGATCCACAATCATATCTACCTATGAAGATTGATCATGTAGAGAATGGACAGGAGGGTCAGAGTGAGCCCTCATGACAACTACAAAAGATTTTGCTTCATCAAAGAGAACATGTAGATCATCAAATATGTCTCCCAAATCTACTATGTGTGACTTCACAAACAAACCTTCAATGTCTGTCAAGAAGTCATTCGCTAATGCTAGAACTGGAAGACAAGGTGTACCCTGCTGTGCTGAAGTACATGAACCTATCATTGTGGCAACAGATGAAGTATTCACTTCATCAAAGAGAAGATGAATATCATTGATGATGTCTCCCACATCTTCAATGTGAGACTCCTCAAATAGACCTAAAATATATGGAAGGAAGTCATCCCATGAAGTTGAAGTAGGAAGACATGGTAAATCTTATTGCACTGAATCAGAAGCATCTATGGCTTGAACTAGATCACTACAAGCAATAGGAGCATCAGGAGGTGTGATGTCATTTAGAGAGGATGCAGCTACAACTGGAGGTAAAAGATCTTTTGGGAATGGAGGAATGTGTGAATCTTGATACATCTCCCAAAGATAGATCCAAATATCATATAAATCAGTTAACTTCATGTCATCAATTGAATCCATAACCTCCATATCCATATGTAGAAAGAGGGCATGACAAATGATGGAACCAATGTCACCTTATATGAAAGTCCTTTCGCATATGGCAATGCATTATGCTGACTAAGATAAGTGAGAACCAATTGACTTCACTGCTTATAGTTTTGTGTGGTCAAGGTAATTAAATCATCCTCATCCATGATGTACTAATCAATGTACCCCCCAAGATGCAAAAAAAAAAAAAATCAACCCCCCCAATGTATGATTTGGTGCTTTATAGGTAGTGCTTGTACAATAGGTCACTTGTCCAAAATGTATAAGGTGGGCTTCTAATTTTTCTATTTATAATTGCCTTTTGAGGCTTAAATTTGTCACTAAGCATTGTAGCTCAGATGTACAACAATTTTGAAAAGTAATCAAATTAATACAATGTAGAAAAGGCCCTAAGTCTAAAAGTGATATTTTTGTCCACAGAACCCTATAATCTAATTACAAATCTAGAAAGTAGACAAAAAATTAAGCACTCTCAAAAAAAATATAACCTGAAAATGTGTCTAGATGAGCCTGTACGGAGTGTTTCAAGTTTCCAAATACAAGATTGGATAGGTACAATCACCAAAATATGCAATTTATGACAAATTTGTCCATCAAAACTAGAAAAGAACAACACCACTAAAAATTTCAAGAAATTCTACCCAAAATTTTTTTAAAAATGCACCTAATTTGGAGTCTGAGTGATTGAGTTATGGCCTCCCAAAGTCAAACTATCAAATCAAAACTAAATCTAGAGAGAGGTCTGGGCAGCAAACTGCGAGGTTAAATTTGATAGTCAAATGGCTATCATAGCAATTCAAATTTGGCTAGAAATGATGGTCAAATATTCATCAAATTTAGCATAGTGATCTACTGACATCAGCAAAAATGGGTCCCTTGGATGACATCACTGTTGGCATTAGTGGTACGGTCTGTCCACGTGGCAGTGTATGGATGTATGAAAACTTGCAGACATGGCTTGTATGGTAGGTCTACATGTCTAATGACTAGACAATGTAGTGCTAAGGTGTCCAATAGTGATGTGGACTAAACAGTTGGCACCATGTGGCATTGTGGTGGCAGTGATCCTATGTGGAAGGGTACGACTTGCAGAGAGTATAATCTCTATGTGAAGGCTACAGGGTGAACCATGTGGTGTGTCATGGTACTACCATGTGGCATAGACTACACATGAGCTAGGAGGAATTAAGTCACCAAGGGCCAGTATTTGAATTGTTGGTGTTGAACTGTGTTAATCCCGATGACTGGTATTTGACTTGCCGTGCAGGCACACCGAATGTTTTAGCCGCTAGGGGCTAGGATCACATCATTGTGCACTAGAAAAACTAATGCATAGGAGCTGAAAAGTTTTCTTTGTAGGCGCTATGATTTTCCAAGAATTGCTTACATGTCTATTGGAATGGCTTTAGGTTAGCTTTTGCCAGAAATTGTTTTTAGTGTGGAGAATGACTTTTGCGAGGGTTTGCAAGAAGGAGGTGCTAGAAAATTTGAAATTGCTAGGAGGTTTAAAATTTTGATGCTAAAAGTGGGGATTTATAATCCCACATGCAATGTATAAACACCTACCAATGTGTTTAAAACACACACTATGTAGGATGTATAATGAAGTTGGCCACCAGTTATATTGCAGGAGCCAAAGTTGTATGTTACGGTCGGTAAAAATGTGTGTGGCCACTAGTTTGACTATGAATTTGTTGAATTTAAATACCACCGAGATTTAGTGCACTTTTAGGAAATTGCAGTGTATTAGCCTGATGTAGACAAAATATTCTCTATGGGGGTCGAGGTTTCACCATCCTGTTCCTGCAAAAAAATTTCTCAATGGGCCTGACAGGTAAAAAAAAATTTCCAAAAATTGCAGAAAAATACTAACAAAAATGCTAAAAAAATTAAAATGCCGATCTAAATTAAATTACAGATCTAAAACATGATCATACCGAATTTGCAAATTGGGCCTTTGGGTGCCAGTTTGCAAAAAAAAATTTCCTCAAATTTGACTATGGCCTAGGGTAGGAAAATTTATAATTGATTTTCACCGAATTGACATTTTGAATGCAATGGCAATGTCCATTTTGGTTCTAGATGCTCCCAATGACTGTGATACTCCAGATTTGAGTCAAGGTGTCCTCAAAGAGGTGAAGCAAGAAAATGGTCTTGAATAGCTATGTGAAGAGAAATTCCCTCAACTCTAATACCATGTAAGAATTTTCCTAAGGGAATAATCACCCAAGGTCAAGGAACTCAAGCACAAGCTCAATAGTAGGCCAACAAGGTATGATCAAAATAACAATATCCAAAATTGATTTATTGTCATTCAATGTATAGTCATGTACAAGTACACTAGGAGTGTTTGTATATAAACGCCTCTAGAATGCTTCTAGAATGCCTAAGAGTCAGCACATTGATAAGTCTTACAACTAGGCATGTGTCCACCTAGTATGGATTATCCTTCATTAAGTACAAGAGTAAGTGCAATGATGAGAGGATACTACAAAGGTGTAACACATAAAATTATATTGTAGACACCATGTGCTAAAATAGGAGTGCAAATAATTGTGTCATCTACATGATAACTCAATTAATTATGCAAACTCTAGTGTTGTAGACACCATGTGTTGAATTAGAGTTGCTTACTCCAGTGTTGTCAACATGAAAACTCATAAGAGTATGCAAACTCCTAAGTTTCAAACAAAAATAAAATAAAATAATGCTTGACCTAAGTAAACTTAAGTAAAGTGTAAATAGTGAATACTTATTTACACCAATAAGAAGGATACAACTAGAATCTTCAAGGAAGGAGACCTTGTCCTTAAGTGTGATGTTGATAGAGCCAATCTAGGAAGGCACTCCAAATTTGATGTTATGTTGAGTGGCCCATATATTATCACCAGTTACAAAGAGGCCAATAGTTTTCAACTATCTAGGCTTGATTGTGAAGTTCTCCCAATCCCAATCAATGGGATTCACCTTAAACCTTTCTTTTAGAGGAGCTTAAAGGTTTTTTGTACATATTAGAATAGTTTTCTTGCTTTCCAATAAGTGCACAAGCATAGTTTTCTCACTTGGAGTTGTTCTGAGATTTTTAGAGTTCCTAGAGTTTTTGTTTTTTGCTAGTTATAGACTTTTGTGGAGTTGCAGGTGGGATAATTCACCATTTCTTGTTTGTGACTCTATACCCAATGGATTTCTTAAGCCCACTAATCTATGTTTAGTAGGCAAGCATCCCATTGAATTGCCAAAAATGTTAGCCATTTCTACTACCTATTTAACCCATCATTGATAACTAATCTAAGAGATCTTCAATGGGCTAGTTTATTTTACATGGGCTAACATGTGATTTGGTTGGTGTTAAAAAAAATTGTTACCTCAGTCTCTTCATAGGCCGAGTTGGTTTAGTCTGTTCTTTGGTTGAGTGAGCTTAGTTTCTTCATGTGTCGAGAAGATACATGTTAACACACATATCTGCAAGGGTTAACATATTGTATTAACCATTTTCACTATTTTGAGGAGTAAGTTTTCTTCCTTCCATGAAATCAAAAAATTGCATGCTACCTCTTCAACCACATATTGGGGAGTGTGCCAAAAAATGAATTAGTGTCAAGTGGTGGATCTTTTTCTTGCTAGGATGTTTTTTTATCTAATGGTGGTTGTATTTTTGTACCATTTCTTGGGCCTTTTGTAAAGATACGATGGCCATCAAATTTAAATGAATCTTTGGGAGATTGCTTGCTTCATCCCAACCATTCATTTGATATAAAGAAAATATTTATCGAGGGTTTTGTTTTAATCATGTCTTGGGGATTTTCTTGCAGCATCTGAGCCATCCAATTCAAACAAAGAGATCTACATCTATAGTCATCATTTTTTGGGTAGATCTGATTTATTCTACATGGATCAACTCTGCAATTTTTGTAGTGGGTTAACATTGTTTGTTATCCCATTCTGCATTTTTTGACAACAACATGAATGGATTTGTTGTGGCCATGACATATTACCAGGACTATTTATTAATATAAAGCAGCTCTTGGGCTTTTTAATGCCAATGATGATTCCCATCCATGCCTGTTTAATAGTTTTACAATAATGATGATCTTTTCAGCTGCCAAATTCTTTCTTTGGCCCTTCCTATTACTTTACTATAGCAAGTTGATTTCAAGGTTAGATTTCACTCTGATATTCATTTATTGTACTCTATAACCTCAATTCTATTATTGTTGGAGTTTGAACTCAAGGTTGTATTTGGGTTATGCCTACACCCTATAAAGGCAAGTTTTGTTGTTGTTCTTGGGATCTCTCTTTTTCTAATCTTTTGTAGATTTATCCTCTGTAAAAGCTTTTCCTATTATTTAATAGAAATTACTACTGTCTCATTTGTTCTGAACTAGTTAAATTTGTGCAACCTATTATGCCTCATTTTCCTAGATGTATTTTAGTGATTGCAACACCTTATGTTTATGTTCATTATAATTAACTAACTTGTTAAGTGAACCTATGTATTCCTAGCATGGTTATGTTATTTCATGGCTTTTCTATGGTGTTAAGATTGAAAGAATATAGATAATGGTATGTCTTGTGAAGCCTATTGGATTTTAGTGTAGTTTTTGAAAGAAGATGATCAACAATCTATTTGGCGCATTGCCACTTTTCCCTTCAACATTTTAAATTTTTGTCCCCTTCTCCCTTTTCTTTCTAAGTCTTAGTTAGGTGCACCTAGATTGTGAGGAAGCTAACCTTCTCTAGAGATTCAATCTCTAATTGCAAAGTCCCACACTTTTGAGATTATTTCCATGTTACACAAGGTTGCCTGAGAAGTATTCCCTCAAGCTAGGGTACAAGCTTTTGTGTCAATAGGAACCAGTGTTAATCAAGCTCACTCGGTTACCAAAAGAATGCTATAAAGTTACAATGTTAACTAAGTTCACTTGGTTAACATAGGAAAATCATTTTAGAAGTTAGTGTCTACCAAGTTGAGTTGGCTAACAAAAGGATTTTCTTGCTCTGGAATAGTGAGTTTAACGTATTTGTTTGTTGGTTTGAGCCGACTAAAGAGATGAAGAATTATTATCATAATTTATATTCAAACTAACTTGAAAATGTATATGATATAAGCATAAGCTCAAGTTGAGGATTGAATGTATAAGAATGTGTGGAAGATAAGAAGATGCTTAGAGGAAAAGAATTGTAAGGATAAGAAGAATATCCTTGTTGGGCTACAAAGATTAATCTAATCAGGAAGGATCAAGTATTGGAGCCAAACTAAAATTAGAAATATAGTCACTTTGGCAATTAGGTTATATCATTATTACTCTATAACCATTGTAGTAGTGAATCAAATCTCTTAACAAAGTTAGCCTAATAGCTATTTGTGAATCCTCCAAAAAGGTGACATTTCTATATTGAAGTATCTAAAGACGTCTAACAAGGCCACTCATAATAGGGTGATTAAATATTCTAACACGATCACACCTAATAGTGTGTATTGTAACCTTTAATAGGGTTGTCTCCTAACAGGAATCACTTCAGAAGAGTGAAAAATAGTAACTAGTTGCAATTGGTGGGTTTTCCTAAATTGGGTTTCCACGTTAAATTTTGGTGTCACTTATGTTCATGCTATTTCTTTTGTGTGTATGCAACTAAGTTAATTAATTTTAATCAAACTTAATATCTTAAGATTTTCATGTTCAGTATTTGTCAAGTTATAATTGATATTATAGTTAGTATTAACTAAGTGCCTGTATGTTAACTGAGTGACAATAGTTTCAATATAGTTTATGTTTTGTATTGATATCTGAGGGATCTAGGATTTATTTTTGTGATAACTGATTGACCCCTCCCCTCTTAATTACCCCTCTTATATTTCCAAAAATTGGTATTAGAGCTTTTGGTGCTTGTAGAGAAGGTTTCAAGGACCTAAGCTAAAGATCAAGATGTCTTATAGGAGAGAGATTCCCAAGTTGAACAAAGATAACTTTGAGGCCTAGTAGGAACTTATGAAGCTACATCTAAAAAATATTATTAATTCAAGTCTAAAATATTTGAATACCTAGTATAAAGCTCCTACTATAACTTTGACTATGGAGGAGATTGCTAAAAAGAAGAATCATAACATTATGACTATGGACATTGCATCCACTCTTAACTATGTTGAATTTTATGAAGTCAAAGGGTGTGCTAATGATCATGAGATGTGGACCAAGCTAAAAGATATCTATGGAGGTGATGACAATGTGAGAATAGCTAATTCAAAAGGTTAAGAGGTCAGTTCGATTAGATGAAGATGAGGGAAGATGAAAACATTGCAAAATTTGTTGAGAGAATCAAAGCTAGTGTAAGTACAATCAAAGCCTTTGGAGGTAAAGTTGATGATGCAACAGTTCTAAGCAAGGTACTCAGAACCCTTCTTCCTATCTATGCAATTAGAGTGTCATCTATTCAAGAGATGATATGTGATCCCAATAATAAGAAAAAAATGGATGCTCTAGTGGGAATAGATGTAACTAGATTAATCAAATGAAAGTATTGCAAACCAGCCTAGTTATGCTATGTGAGATAGATTATAGTAAAGTAAACTAAGCCATTATGCAATATGATTCTTAGCTAAAATACTATGGATGTTAAAAAGTAGACAAGAATTAGAAGTTCTACACAAAAGCTCTTCAAGGATTCTAATGGTGAACCTACAACATAACAGTACTCAAGAGTGTGGATCCTTTGAGAAGGGTAGAGCTCTTTCTTTTAAATATGCATGGATGGTGGAGATCAAGATCAAATGATGAATGATCAAGGGTGGATTTTGAAAATGGGATTGATCCATGTGCATACACAAGTCAACCAATAAACAAAGAGTTGACTTTTCATATGAGACAAAAAGAGTCTTTTCCTTTAATTTGCAAAATAGAAATAAGACTTTATGTGTGAACATTGAGTGGGTTAGAAGAATGGGGTCTTTTATTTAACTAAAAGGGACATGTTATTTTAATCAAATAATGAACTTAGATGGTATAGTCAAACTATAGGTTATAATCAAATTAATTGATTTTTGGCAATTTGGTCTAGGAAAATGATTAATTAATTTATCCAACATGCTAAGAAGGGGGCTAATAGTCTAAATGAACATTTTTAGGTTATTACATTTGCCCCTCTTTAACTAATTCATGATGGATCTAGGAACACATTACATTAAATAAAATAGAAGCCAAGTAGGCAACAATAGATAGAGATATCTAATTCCAAAGAATGAAATGTAGAAAGTGATAGCAAATCTTGAATGTATAGCCTGATAGCAGTAGTGCTAAACACTAGGAAAGAGATAATGTCAGAACTCAAGAAGAATGCTAAGACCAAGAAAAGAAAATAGATTGAGAGCAAATGAGAAGATAAAACATATGCTCCTAAGAAATAGATAGTTGTAGCAAGTGATGATAGAGTATTTCTACCCCCTTGGGATCAAAATTGAAATGAGGTAAGAGGGATGCACAAATGAGGTAGATATGAGAAAATTGAGACATCAAAAAGTCCAAGATGATAGATATTTAATTAGAACCAAAGAGTGATCAATAATGAATGATATAATGCCCTAGTTTGACCATAGTTGACCATGAAGGGAAATTAGGTCAAATCAAGTAGAAAGATGATTTAGACATGAAAATATGAATTGGAGTAGATATGAAGTGTGGGAATGATGAAGAAATGAAGAAATGAATATGCCCCAACAAAGATTTGAAGGTTAGACCTTAAAAGGTTAGCTAATTGCATAGAAGAAGGTAGAATTTTGAAATGTGATTTTGACTATCAAGATGAATATGGATTTTGACTTCAATCTTGAAAATGGACCTAGGACATCAAAATTACCTAGGGGAACATTTTTTGTAAAATTTCAAGGAGTTTGAAAAATGAGCCAAAATGAGGTCAAAAGGCTATATAAGGGGTCCAAGATTCATTTTCAATTCATTTTTCTTTTGTTATTTTGAGAGCTTTTGAGTGGTTTGGAGAGAGAAACATGGTTTTAGCAAACATTTTGATCCACGTGCATTGTTTCAAGTGCAGTTGGCTACACAACCGATCACTGGGCTATGAGGTGCTAGTAAGTCATCAATATTTTATTTCTTTTTGGTGCATTTATGGCCTTTTTGTACATTTGTAGGGCTATACAAAAAAATATTGTGCGATATTTTAAAAAGTATCACATAGGTACTTTGAAAAATATTGCACAATATTTTGCATAGAAAAAAGTATCATGCGATGTGCAAACTTGCATCATATGGGCTACAAGAAAATCTCATGCGAGCTAGTGTGAAATATCACCCAAGAGAAAAGTATCACCTGAGTATAATAAAAAATTTCACATGATACTTTATCAACAAAAAGTATGACTTGCATATAACAAGAAGTATCATACAACCTATTTGCTGAGTATTTTGAGTTGTATTTTGTGTGTCTGATCATTTTTTTGAAATTACTAATGTTTGGTTAACCTTTTTTTGTAGATTATATTTTTGACATTTCACATCAAGGCCCCCAAAGTAGTGGGGTTTCATGTTTTAGTCATCTTACTAATGACAAGCAAGCCACTGTATCAAGTATGGGGCTGAAGTGGGTTACATGGATGCCCCACACATAGGCAAACCATAGGTTGTTGACTATGCTAGTTGAGTGATGGAATAGCAAGCACAACACATTTCACTTGCCTACCAAAGAGGTGACAATCACATTGGAGGATGTATATTGCATCATTCAAGTACCATGTTACGATGACCTAGTGAGTTCTATGGTTGATTTCTCTTTTGTGTTTTCAATGTCTGATATCTATGTGAGACATATTGATGTGAGATTTTGTTATATATCATAGGTATATTATAATCACACCCTGAAAAAGGGGAGAGTATCTATGTAGGAGATGTTCAGTGATGTCACCATCTTAGGCCGCCATTTGAGATGGGAGCATATTATAGATGAGTATGGTGATGAGCACCCACTACAACATCTACTATGTTCATTGGTTTCTTAGGCTCTGGTTACCAATAGGAGCTAGAAGGGCTTCCTACTGGGATGGGGTAGGTTGGTAGTAGATTTGATTGGGTGGCCCAAGAGGATGGCATCGGGATTGGCAATCCTCGTAGATATGTATCATGAGCTACATTAGATGGTATATCATGATGGGTATTCTTGGGCATGTGGGGTAGTGTTGGCTTAGATATGGGCATGGGAGCACATTGTCATCATTCGATAGTGGGTCTAGCTATGAGAGCATAGCCAATTGTTCATCTCTACATATACAGGGTTCATACCATAGAGCCATAGTGGAGATGTCACTTTTTATTGGTAGGTTTTAGATGAGCTTACATCATTTGTCTGGTGATCATATTGATAATATCATAGATGATATGGCTCTTGGGAGTAAGAGTATATGCATTATAGTCGACCATTGGTTAGGAGGCATGTAGACATAGTTGAGCAATTTGTGATTAGCTATGTATGGTGCTAGCTTGTAGAGAATTAGGTGGTCTTAGTAGAGACTGCTACTTATGTGTGGTACCATGGGGAGGAGGTAGATGGATGGCTACCTATTCTAGATTATTATATAGCCCTCTGGGAGACAACAACCTTGGTGTGTGATTCTTGGGATTATAGATCAGAGGTAGCAGATGTAGGTGCAAATCTAGTATACATATATGAAATGTAGAGACATCTATTCCCAAGGTTTACATGACTGGATGCCCCACTCATAGTAGTAGGATAGGGGGGAGATGGAGGAGATGGTGATAGAGGTGGTAGACATATGGAAGGTAGAAGTAGTTCTTGAGCAGGGAGGAGATGGACACAGGCCTAGACAAGACATGGGAGAGCTAAGTGAGTAGAGGTACGAGGAGAGAATCTAGTAGGGGGAGATGATGATTGAGATGCTAGGTTATGAGTTGTGGAGATAGAGTTACAAGAAGCTTGGGTGACTATTTTTGTATAGGACATACTACTTGTGGATGCATGGGCAAAGGTAGATAGACAAAAGCAAGCTCTAAGAGATGATTTAGTAGAGGCCTAATGAGAGGTGGAGTGATAGATAGCTAGGGAAGCTTACTATCATGGCATATACATCGATGCAGTTCTTGCAAATCAACAGGTACCTATGTACTCAGAGAGGGCTGGTAGATTAGATAAGCCACCATTGAAGGCACCAGTGGCTCCTCCTCTAGCATAACTGACTCATGAGGGGGGAAGCTAGTATTAGGTCTAGGCTGATGTTTCATGATAGCTTTTTATTGTACCCCATGTATTTTGAGATAGATATCTAGCTTTTGGATCCCATTGTATTGTGACACATTTTGATATATATGAGAGACTAGATTTGATTGATAGCCTTGTGTACTTGTCTCATTTTGATGGATGTTTCAGCATTTTATGTTTTCATGTGATGTTTTAGTTTCTTGCTCATGTATGTGATGTTTTATACTTATGTTAATATGTTCAAGGATCTCTCTCATGTATGATTTTTAGCTCACATATTTATGATATAGACTTATGTTTTGAAATATGTAACACTTAGATAGATTAGATGTGGTTTTTTGATTAACCCCTTATGATGATATGATAGAAAAGAGGAAAAGTGAAAGATCAAGAAGGTGAAAAGAAATGATCAAGAAGAAAGCAAAGAAGATATGAAAGTAGTTAGCCGACAATGTCCAAAAAAGATGAAGAGAGCGCTTTCCCCATATGCATGAATGCACAACAAAGCTAGAAAATGAACCTATAATGAAAACTAATATGCAAAGTAGTTTACTAGAAAGGAACACATAACATTTTGACTTTAATTTCATCATTGAACATTTATTAGGGACATCATAAGATCATACAACCATCACTAGTGTAACTATGAGGATATGTATATGATCAATATCATATAGGAATGTATAAATCCAATCTAAGTCAAGATGGCTATGTGATTAGATTCCCTAATTTTAATATAGAAATATTACACCTATATCAAGGCATAAACACTAGGATAACCCTTGAGTGCAGTCTTGCAAAAATAGTGAAGGATGATACATTGTGAGTCAAAGTGTCAAGTAGGACAAGCATGAATTCTCTAAAAATTGAAGACTAACAAAGTATACCCACAAGTAGAAAGCAAGTAATCATGCCCTTGTTAGCATGAATGTTGATACTATGGGGGAGTATTGTATAACATTGACATGATGTATAACTATGTTTGTCATTGATGACAACATAGTAATAAGTAAAATTGGTAGAGTAGCAAACTATGATTTTTGTATTAAGGAAAATACATAGTGCATCTGCTCATGTGCAGTCACCAAAATATACTACATCATGTATGTGACATGTGGGCAAGTGTGCAGAACTTGAATCGACTATGTATGGAAGTTATTAATGATTTATAGAGAACTGCAGGGAAACAGAGCATTGGAAAAATAGTTTCTATTATATGATCAATATAGCACATTGTATTTGGAATGAAGGGTTGCACAGTTAACCAGAGGTAGTACACCAACCACTGATGACATTAACGAGTGTGCAAGTATGGAAGTCACATGTGTGAAAGATTGTGTGTAACAATGAGCTAACAACATTAATTAAATGTGTATTTCATTTAATTAACTTATAACAAAGTATGGAGACAACTCAAGAAATTAATATTGAGTGTGGTATAAAGAAAATATGTTTTTTAAGTTTTAGATTATTATTGGAGATCAAGAAGCAGAGAAGAATTTTGAATTGCAAAGTAGAGGAGCAGAGTAATCTACTAATGTGTAACCTCAAGGATTACTGTTGATGAGTTCAGAATTCTAGATCTGACTACATGATCTAAAGGTGAAGAAGTCTGACATACTGGAAAAAGGAAGAAATTAAAGATTATTTCACATCTATTATTCTAAAAGGAATAGTACCAAGATCAATTGGACAGTAGATTCATTGATCTAATCTTAAAGTTGTTTGGATAGTGGGTTCAGTTGCCTTTTACAACTCCTAATAGGGTTGGAATGTCCTAACATGGATTCAAAGTCTCCTAGCAGGGACTATTTGTACTAAGTATTTTAATAGACTCCTAATAGGGTCCATCCTCTAACAAGGAATATTTAGATTAGTACATTATTTTGTGGGCATCATTCCCATCGGGGTTTTCCCTTTGATCAAGGGTCTCCCTAGTCAACATATTTGGTGTTATTGTGTATGCACATTTATTTGTGATTGTTGTTTACTTGGCTGAATATTTAAGAATTGCTCAAGATTAATAGATTAATATATAACTGATTCATGCCACCCACCCCCCCCCCCCCCCACACACACCAACCCTCTCAGTTATATTATTGGTTTACTATTTCTAATAATTGGTATCAAAGCTTCAAGTTTGAAGGGAAGTTTAATAACTTTGGGAGATCCATGGTGAATTTTTCTAGAAAGGAAAGTCCTAGATTCGATGGTACAAACTATGATAGTAGGAAGGGTAAAATGAAGACTCGTCTCTTGTGCATGGGTCTAGGATATTGGCTTGTAACCAAGACATCTAAAAATATTGCAAAAGAGGACAATCTTGAAACCTATACTAACGAATAGAGAGAAGAGTTTATGTGCAACATAAGGGCAAGAGAAGCAATACTATTAGCATTGCCTGAAAGTGAATACAATTAGGTAAAACAACTCAAAACATCTCATGAAATTTGGAAAACTTTAAGGCTAATTATGAGGGTGATACACATGGAAAAAGGGTTAGATTACAAAATTTGTATTGTGCTTTCCAAGATGCTAGAATGATGGAAGATGAATTTGTAAGAAGCTATGTTGGGAGAATATTTGAGATTGTTGCAAGAATTACATCTCATGATGGAAAGAAATCTGATCATGAAGTGATATGGAAGATTTTGAAAAGTCTGACATCACCTTTCAAGATAGTAGCACAAATGATTTAGCTAATGATACCCTATACTACTAATTTTACCAAAGAGATATTACTTGGTAGATTAGAAGCTGTAGAATTTGATATGAAATAGTCTAGAGAATTACCAAAAGTTGAGACAACATTTAGTGCACTAAACATCAAACCTAGTTTAGCAAGGAGCACAAAAGCGTAGGGAGACATTGCTAGCAGTAGCAAGTCGATTGAAGAAAATATCGAAGAAGGAGTAGCTCTTCTTGTAGAAAGAGAAAAAGATGGTAAAAATATCTTCAAATGTTGGACATGTAATGAATATGGTCATTATGAATCTAAGTGTCCTAAAAGAGAAAGAAAGTATAAGGGAATGTTCAAGTCTAGAAAACCTAGAAATTTTTTATATGCTAATGAAGAAGAAGAAGAAGAAGAAGAAGAAGAAGAGGAGGAATCTGATCTAAACATGAGTGAAGAAAAAATAGGATTCATAGCTATAAAGGAGGATGATCTTGACAAAGAAATTAGAGAAGAAAGTGTGCTAATCTCACAAATTGAAAAGAAAGGTTGGATCATTGATAGTGGTTGTTTACATCACATGATTGGTGATATGAACAAGTTTGTTAAATTCAGAAGCCATGATGGAGAAATTGTCAAAGTAGGGAACAATGCAGCCTATCATATTATAGGAATTGGATTTATCACACTTGATGGTAAAACATACATTGATGATGCTTAGTTTGTTGATGGACTGAAGCATAACCTATTAAGTGTTGGACAACTTATGGACAAAGGTTACCAATTACAGTTTGGTAATAACACATACATTATCAAAAATAAGGAAGGAAAACTTCTTGGTACTGGCACAAGAACTAGAGGTAATTTATTTCAGTTAAAATCTACTAAAATAATGTGTTTGGTAGCTAATATTGACAACAATTGGCTATGGCATAGAAGATTTTGTCACATTAACTTTGATAACATTGTGAAGGCTAGTAATACACTTTTTGTAAGAGATTTACCTAAGATCACTAAGCCTACTAATACTATTTGTAAGGAATGTATTTTGGCTAAGTAGAAGAGAGTCTCATTTCCTAGCAAGCATTTTCATACAACACAAAAGCCATAATTGATTCATACAGATCTGAGTGGTCCTGCAAGAACAAGAGGATACTATGGAGAAAGGTATTTTATGATTTTTGTTGATGATTGCACTAGAATGATGTGGATAGCTTTTATTAAAGAAAAATTAGAAGCATTTGAGAAATTCAAGATATTTAAGAAAAAAGTTGAGAATGAATCTAGAGTCAAAATCAAGAGCTTAAGGTCAAATAGAGGAGGAGAATTCACCACTAGAGAATTCAATATCTATTGTGAAGAGCATGGTATCAGGAGACAACTATCTTCACCCCATACACCTAAGCAAAATAGGATTGCTGAAAGAAGAAATAAATCAATTGTTGAAGCAGCAAGGGCTATGTTATTTGAGAATGATGTACCAAAGACCTTCTGGAGAGAAGCAATCAATACAACAATATACACACTGAATAGACTGTATATTAGCAAAGGTATGGAAAAAACACCTTATGAGTTATGGTTTGGTCACTAACCATCAATCAAGTACTTTAGGATATTTGGAAGCAAATGTCACATCAAAAGAGATGATGATATTGGTAAGTTTCATACAAGGAGTGATGAAGGTATGTTTCTTGTCTATTCATTAAAAAGTAAAGCTTATAGATGTTTCAACTATAGAAAAAAAACTATATTAGAGAGTGCAAGTGTTAAAATTGATGAAAAACTTTGCACCAAGGAGAGGATAATGGATTATAACTCTGATGGAGATGATTACTCTGAAATGACTAACATAAGTAATGAATTATTTCTCAAGACTAACAATGACTTGCAGAATAATGTGCAAATTGAAGATGTAAGAGAAGAACATAACACGATGCCTAAAATAAGAGTTGAAGCAACAAATTCTACTCCAAATAGGAACATGATAAGACATCATCCTGATGACTAGATTATAGGAAGCAAAGAAAAAGGAGCAATGACAAGCAGTAGAATTAATGAAGAACTATGTCTGATATCTCAAGTAGAACCAAGAAGTGTAGATGAAGCAATAAAAAAATGATCATTGGATAAGAGAAATGGAGGAAGAACTCCAGTAGATAATTAAAAATGACACATGGGAATTAGTTCCTAGACCTAAGGACAAAATTGTGATTGGCAGAAAATGGGTATTTAGAAATAAAATGAATAAATAAGGGGAAGTAATAAGGAATAAAACAAGACTTATATGCAAAGGCTACTCTCAGCAAGAAGGAATTGATTATGAGGAATCATATGCACCTATAGCAAGGATGGAAGCAGTCAAAATGTTCGTGGCATATGTAGAAGACAAGAATTTCAAGGTATATCAGATGGATGTTAAATCAACATTCTTAAATGGAGAACTTGAAGAAGAAGTTTACATTGAAAAACCTAAGGGTTTCCTTTTAACAAAAGAGAAGGATATGGCTTGTAGACTAAAAAAGGCATTATATGGATTAAAACAAGCACCAAGAACCTAGTATGCAAGGTTGGTCAAATACTTAGCAAAGCTTGGATTTGCTAAATGAACAACAGTTAGTAACTTGTACTTGAAGAAAATAGGAGATGATTGGCTAATAATCATTGTATTTGTTGATGATATCATTTTTGGTGGAAATGATGAAGCCAGTAACAAATTCTTAGAAGACATGAAGAATGAATATGAGATGAGCATGATAGGAGAAATGAAATTCTTCTTAGGATTGCAGATTGTTTAGAACAAAGAGGGTATCTTTATCTCTTAGAGCAAGTACTTAAAAGACTTGCTGAAAAGATTTGGTCTAGAAAATTGTAAACCTATTGGAACTCCCATGGTAACCAATCACAAGTTATCAAGAAAGGATGAGACACCTACTATTGAAAAAAAGAAGTACAAATCTATGACTGGAGGATTGTAGTATCTGGCTCATAGCATACCAAATATAGCCAATGTAGTCAGAATTGTGGAAAAATTTCAAGCTAACCCTAAAGAATATCACTATGCAACAATAAAAATGATATTTAGATATCTGAAAGGAACATCAGATTATGACATTTGGCATGATAGAGGTAATAACTTTACTCTTTGTACTTATACAGATGCTGATTGGGCTAGAGATAGGGATGACAGAAATAGTACTAGTGGAGGAGCATTTTTCCTTAGAGGAAGACTAGTTTCATGGCTCAGCAAGAAGAAAATTGTACCTCACAAAGTACTGCAAAGGTAGAATATGTTGCAATAACAAACAACTATAATCAAGTCATATGGATGAAGTAGATGATGAAGGATACTGGAATTACATTCATAGAACTTGTTATCATTTACTATGATAACACAAGTACTATCAACATGTCTAAGAATCCTATTTTTCATTCTAAGACTAAACACATTGTCATAAAATATCATGTGTTGAGAGAGAAAGTTGCTAAGAAAGAAATTAGACTGGAGTACATTAATACTAAGGAATAGATTGTAGACATTTTCACAAAGGCCTTGCCAAAGGATACATTTGAGTATCTGAGAGGTATGCTTGGGGTTATGTCCCTACCTAGCTCAAAATAGAAGATGCAAAAAGTGCATCAGTCCAGGGTATATAGCACAATTTTTAGACTAGACTATATGCTAATGCTTCCTCAATGGGGGAGTATCTGTGATGGAAAAAGTTAGGCAAGGACTCTTGGAAATAGGTAATTGATGTGCAACAATGTCTTTAGAAACTTGTGTTTTTTATACAACTATATGCAAAAGTTGTAAAGCAATAGACTAGCTTGTGGTTATGCTAATAGATTGTTGTATGTTAAATTTTTGTATAATCTTTGACATTCAAGTCAATGGGGGAGAGAGTGACACGAAAAAAATTAGAGAATGTTTTTACTATGGAGGAGAAGTGTTACAATGAAATATTTGCATGAAGAAACTTGTTGGTATTCTTGGAACTAGATGTTTTTCATCTATGTTGCCATCAATGCTAAAGGGGAGATTGTTAGCATGTATGTTGATACTATAGAGAAGTATTGCAGAACACTAACATGATGTATAACTGTGTTTTTTGTTGATGATAACATAGTAATAAGTTAGTAAAATTGTCATAGTAGACTGTGATTTCTATATTAAGGACAATACATTGCGCATCTGCTCATGCACAGTTACCAACATATACTATAGCATGTATATGACATGTGGGCAAGTGCACAAAACCTTAATCAACTGCTTATGGAAGTTATTAATGATTTATAGAGAACCCTAGGGAAATAAAACATTGGGAAAATAGTTTCTATTATATGATCAATATAGCAATTTTTATTTGGAATGAAGGGTTGTGTAGTTACCTAGAGTTAGTACACTAACCACTAATGATGTCAGCGAGTGCATAGGTATGGAAGTCACACATGTGAAAGATTATGTATAATTGCGAGCTAACAACATTAATTAAATGTGTATTTCATTTAATTAACTTATAAAAAAGTATGGAGCCAACTCAAGAAATTAATATTGAGTGTGGTATAAAGGAAAGATGTTTTCTAAGTTTTAGATTATTATTGGAGATCAAGAAGTAGAGCAGAATTGTGAATTGCGAAGTAGAGGAGAAAAGTAATTTTCTAATGCGTAATCTCAAGGGTTACTATTGATGAGTTCAAAGTTCTAGATCTAACTGCATGATTTGAAGGTGAAGAAGTATAACGTACTAGATAGAGGAAGAAGTTAAAGATTATTACACATCTATTATTTTGAAAGGAATAGTATTGAGATCAATTAGACAGTGGGTTCATTGATCTGATCCTAAAGTTGTTTGGATAGTGGGTTCAATTGCCTTCTACAACTCCTACCAAGGTTGGAATCTCCTAATAGAGACTCTTTATACTAAGTATTGTAATAGACTCCTAACAGGGTCCATCCTCTAACAAGGAATATTTAGATTAGAACATTATTTTGTGGGCATCATTCTCATCATTGCTCAAGATTAATATATAATTGATTCACCGACCCCCACCCCCCCCGCTCGAGTTTTGGTTTACTATTTCTAATAGCCCCATGCCCCTGGTCTTCTAGTCCATGAAATCCTTTAAAGACTAATAGGGAGGGAACACATAGCAAAGAAATCATCATAGGCAACACACAAAGAAGATAAACTTTGTCATAGCTTAGTCGTTTAAATGTTTAAGTGCATGTGTGTAAGTCACTTGGCCATTTCTTTAAGACTTGATTCTTAAAGTGAGAAATATCATGATATTTGAGACCATAGGTAAACTATCTAAAAAGTGTTGAGAAACACTTGATGTCAAGTGGGGTAGTGTTGAGAAATATTATTTTGCAAGTTTCCAAAGAAACCCTAATGCACAAGGAGACATCAATAGGCTAACCAGTTGCATCCCCAAGACAACGACAAGGAACAATGCCAAGCTAGGAAATGTATTAGAGAGTGGGTGATTGAGACTGATAAACGTAGGTGCAAGGGTCTCAACTAGTGCCTATTTCTAGGTTTTCACTACTTGGCTTTTTTTTTTATAGGACTTTTCTCAATTTTTTGTATTTGTTGATTTTTTTTTGTGATACATCAAAGCACCTACTATTATGCTTTCAATAAGATGATCATTTGTTCAAGACATTTTCTAATTTTTAGGATTTTTTTAGTGTCAATAGATATGTACAAATAGATGAGCAGTGAGCCTTTTAGCATAGAACTTTTTAAGATGTAGGACATTGATAGGATCCTCAAGTTGTTCCCCTTCTAGAGTAGAAATCTGATAAGCACTAGACCCCAATGCTATTGTGATAATGTAAGGGTCCAACCAGTTAAGCTCAAATTTTCCTTTCTACACTCAGTTCTGTTGATTTTTACAATTTTCTCTAAGCACAAGTTCACCCACTTGGAACTCATAGGGATGAAACTTCTTGTTAAATTGATTAGATATCCACTTATGATAAGCACTCATATGATCAAAAGCAACCTTGCAGAGTTCATCAAGAGTTTCTAGTTCTTGTACTCACATGGCCCTATGGTCTTCATCAATTATCAACCCATGTAAGGAGACTTGCAATGAGGGGAACTCAACTTCTAAGGGGAGGACAACCTTAGAGACAAAGACTAAAGAAAAAGGTCTAACCCCTATAGGAGTACCTATGGTAGTTTTGTAGGCCCATAGTGCCAGATTGATCTATAAGTGCCAGTCCTTCCTTGATTTGTGATTTGTTCTATGAAAAAACTTGAGTAATCTCTTATTAGAGGCCTGAGCTTGGACATTCCCTTGGGGATAGTAGATTGAGAACCAATTTTGTTTAATTCTAAATTTCTTGCACAACTATTTGAGGTCCTTATTCTTAGATTGTCCTCCATTACTAGTAATAGTGGAGGAAGGAATTCCGTAATGACAAATGATGTGATTAAGTATAAACAAGGCAACATGTTTGCCTATAACAATAGATAGTGGCACAACCTCAACCCATTTGGTGAAATACTCAGTCATTGTGATAATGAACTTGTGGCCACTAGATGAATTTGGATGAATTTTTCCTACCAAGTCAAAGGCCCATTGTTGAAATGACCAGTATGTAACAAAAGGTATAAGCTCACAATCAAGAGCATGAATCAAATTACCATGAAGTTGACATTTCTTACAAGACTTAGCATAACAAACAATTTTAGCTTGCATGGTTGGCCAATAGTAACCCTCCCTAAGCAATTTTTGAGCAAGTGCAAGGCCATTAGAATGTGCCCCACAAATGCCATCATAGACTTTAGCTAGTTTCTTTTTGGACTCTTCTAGTTCTAAACACCTAAGCAATGTTCCATCTAGACTCTTCCTATACAAATCACTAGAGACCAAAGTGTAATGTGAAGCATTGCGAAGGAGTTGGCATTTTTGGTTGCATGTGAGAGTTTGAGGAATCACCTAATCATGTAGTAGGAGAACATGGTATCATAGTAGGATTATTCATGACCTACAATGGTGCAGATCACATGGTTATCAAAGGAATCATAGGTAGGATGACATAGTTCTTCCACCAGGAACTCAAATCACACTTCATGTTCTTGCAACTAGACGATAGATGCTAGAGTAGCCATAGCATCAACAACCTTGTTTTTTGCTCTAGGAATTTGTTAGAATGTGATGAATGTGAAATAGTTTTGTAGAGCATTAATGAACTTATTGTAAGGTAACTACTTGTCATCTTTAGTTTGATATTCAATTTTTACTTGATTTATGACAAGTTGGGAATCTCCATAGATGTGCAATTCAATAATTTTCCATTCAAGAGCCATTTTGATCCCATTTGTTAAGCCCTCATATTCTACAATAATGTTAGTGCAAGGGAATAGGTGTTTGTAGGATTTTGGGATTGTATAACCATGAGGTGAAATAAATAGGATACCTGACCTAGGCCCATTCTGTGTATGAGAATCATCAAAGAACATTTTTCAAGTTCTCTCAGTGATGTACATAATTGAGGCATCTAGAAACTCAATCTGCATAGGCATTGTATCTTCTAGTGGAAAATCAGCCAATTGGTCATCTATGGCCTTCCCCTTGATAGCTTTGGGTTCGACATACTGAATATCAAATTTTGAAACAATCATCAACAAATGATTTGCATAATGCTTCCTTGCATCCAAATATGATATTGTCAACAAAAATTTTAGATAACAATACCTCATTATTCTTGCTTATCCATTTAGCTAGGCAACCAATAAGTGTAGCTTTACTTAACAAGTATTTTAAGGGGTCAATTTTAGTAATCAAGTGAATTGTATGTGCCAACATATAATGTTTGAGTTTTTGAGAAGCAAAGATCACTGCAAGACAATTGTTCCAATTTTGTTGTAGTTCATCTCACAGGCCACCAAAGTGTGATTGATGTAGTATATTAGACGTTCTTTTCTAGTCTCATCACTATGTGCCAATAATGATCCTAGAGAGGAATCTGTAGCTAAGATATACAAAATCAAAGGTTTTCTCAATATGGGTGTCATTAATATAGGAGTTTTAGCTAAGTAGCCTTTGATTTGGTCTAGACTTTTTTGATAATCATTGTTCTAGTTATGGGTGGAGCCTTTATGAAAAATTTTGTTGAAAGATTCAGACTTATTAGCCAATTGAGAAATGAATATTCTAATTGATTGCAAATGTCCTTGTAGACTTCTAAGTTGATTGATATTTGTTGGAGGGGGCATTTCCATGATTTCTTGCACTTTTTTAGATTTAACCTTAGTGCCTTTTGCTGATATAATGTAGCCTAGCAATTTTTTAGATGTGACACCAAAGGCACACTTTTTTGGATTTAGCCTAAGTTAAAATTGTTCCATACAGTCAAATATCAAATTAAGGTCTTTAAGATGTGTGTCTCATTTTTTAGATTTTGCTAGCATGTCATTAACATAATCTTCCATATTTTTATGCATCTATCATGGAAGATAGTGGTCATTACACATTGATAGGTAGTGCTAACATTTTTTAGCCCAAAGGACATGACATTCTAGTAGAAGGTACCCCATGCACATGTAAAGGTTATCTTTTGCTGATCAGTAGAAGAAATTTTAATTTGATTATACCCAAAAAATCCATCCATTAAGAATCATCACCTGTCATCATATGTACTATCATGTCTATGTTGGTTAGTGGAAAGTCATCCTTAGGGCATGCCTTATTTAGATCTCTAAAATCAATATAGACTTGAATGGATTTGTTATGTTTAGACATAGGTACAATATTGGAAATCTACTCTACATAATCAATAGCTCTGATGAATTTTTCACTTAGGAATTTTTCCAACTCCACTTTGACCAAGAGGGCTACATGTCGATGCATCTTTCTTAGTTTGTACTTAATAGGTTTTACATTAGGAGAGATAGATAAATGATGCGTAATTAGATTTGTGTCAAGTCCTGGCATATCTGAGTAAGTCCATGCAAAATTGATCATCTTTTCATGAAAGAACTTGGCAAAACTCTCCTTTTCTTTAGGTGACAATGACTAAGCCACATGGATAATTTTGGGAGATTCTTTTGTACCCAAGTTGATAGGCTATGTAGGTTCAATGAGAATTGAAGATTTGTCTTGAAAATAGCTTGGAAAACTACCAAGTACCTCATCTATAGGCACCTCAAAGAGGTTATCACCATTGGATACATCTTTATTTTTACTTTTTTTAGGTTCAGATACCACCACAAACTGGTTTTTGCCATCTGACTGGTTTTTTTTTCTTTTAATTTTGTGATTGAGGTACTTGATATCCACTTCTATCATGTTAACTGTGGGTTCATTAGTGGAAGAAGTCATAGGTTCAATGGTGTTAAGGTAGTAAGTGATCTCATAGTAATTACGAAAAGATGGTATTTCAGGTCTTTGATGTTGAAGTGACCAATCTATGAGATCAAGGTGAATCAAGGAGAGGGATGTGGAAGCTTCAAGGTTATTGATATGGAAAGAGTCATCTCCAATGACATGAGAAGTCAAGCCTATAGAGAAAGTTTCAAAGGAATCCAAATCAGGAATAGACCTAGAGGGACCAATGTGGTCCACTAAAGCAGTTTGCAAACCAAACTTGTCTAACCCTACACTAGACTGTTCAACTACATTCAGTCAATTTGCATAGGTGTGAATGACATCGAACCCTAATTCACAAGATGCATGTGATAAACTTTCCTAATCATAATCACAAGAATATGTGCTCTGATTCCTAGCAATTAAGCAAGAAATATTTTGTCTAATTCGTCCTCTATTTAAGTCTTCATAGTCAGATTCATCTTGTTCATATTGTCTAGAAGTAGAAGGTTCAACATCATTGTGGGTTGTGAGTGTTTCTTCTCCCCAAAGGAGAGAAATGAGAGGCATGAAATCCTCATCTTGCAAAGTGGAAACAATAAAGGGAGGATCATTATCCTCTACTTTGCTAGACATCGGAGCTCTTCGATCAAATGTTGGTATTTCATCTTCTATCCCAAAACCTAGGCCAATAGTATCTTGAGTGTTGTGACCCTCAGTATGACTTAAGGTTTCTACTAGAGATTTTTTGTTACCAGTTAAGGACCTATGGCCTTGATAGCCCATGTTTGAGAGAATTTTATATCCTTTTCCATAGCATTTAGGAGAGATGGGAGTAGTGACTATGACTTCCCCCTCATCTTCCTCTTCCCTATCTATATCCAATATTTGACTGGTTGTTCTTCTTTTTTTGCTTCTAAAGGAACTAGGGATTGAACAAAGGTGCCAAAAATAGTCATTGTAGAACCTAAAGGATTAATTTTGTCAAAAGGTTTCCCATAAGACTAAGGGGAAATAGGTAAAGCACTAATAGAGTCTAGAGTGCATTGGCCCATGCCTAGGCTCATCATTTTCATTTTATGTTCACACTCTCTAAATGATGGTGTCAGCTCATGAGAAGAGCGGTTATGTGGAACCAATTTTTCTATAGCAGATAGCGTATCGATAGACATTGAGCTATCTCTAAGGACAACTATCTCAATACCATTGAAAGGGAACTTGATACACTGATTATACATGGAGGCTACTTCTTTCATATCATGAATCTATGGTTGTCCCAACAACAAATTGTATGTGAGTGGTATGTCTAGGGCTTGGAAAATGACATCTTTTCAACTAGACCAACTCAAATTGGAAGCAAAATGAGACCTTTAGAAGGTCTTTTAACCTCATCATAGGATTTGATAGTAATCTTGCACCTTGGGTCAATGGAAAATTTATACATGCCTAATTGTTGGATCACATTCAATGAGATGATATTCAACCCTACACCATTGTGTATCAGGACTTGGCAAATGCAAGTATGAAAGATTTGGACTTCAACGTGGAAGGCAAGATTATGGGGATGACTAATAGCTCTATCATCTTCTTTAGAAAAGGTTAGATAGTGAGGTGAATAAATATGGCTCACCAAAGCTTGGAATCACTCTACATCAATATCTATGGGGACATTGGTAGAATGCAAGAATGTTTCAAGGATGTCCTTGTGCAAAGGGAATAGTTCTAACAACTCAAAAATGGATATTTGATCCAAGGTACATTGTAGCTAGCTGACAAGGTCATAATTGGAGATTGCTAAGGTAGTTTCTTATTTGGATGATGAAGCATTCTTAGGATTGTTAGAAACTTTTAGAACAACTTTAGATTGCTCCATAGTGAAAGTGTTAAGTAGCCCACTCTAGGAGGAGGAAGATTTTGCCACTTGAAGGACCACCTTAGGTAAGGTATTCCTATGTTGTTGAGGAGAATTTTTCCTTTTGAGGATACCCTTGGGTCATTCATCCTTAGCATCACATTTGGGTTAATTTTTAGAATTAGAATTCATTGTGCCAAGATACTCAATAGGTTTAATCATGTTTATAACATTATCAGTGTTAACATAGGCATAGTTGATCTTAACATCATAATTTTTCTTAGGAGCCTCAAAAGATTTACCTTTCTCATATTTGGGCAAGGGTTGTTTGAAAGCTTTATGGTCAAAGCTTTTAACAAGGCCATCCACGATAACTTTACCAGCATCTATAAGATCTTGAATGACATCTTTTAGTTTAAAATAATGATTAGTATCCTGGCCTTTGCTTCTATGATAGTTGCAAAAATGATCCTCTTTCTACCAATCAAGCCTAATGGTGTTTGCAATTAAGTGTTAGGATTAAACCATAGATAGAAATAACAATTACATGCAAATATAACCAATATCAAAAAATAATAGATCACATAGAAAAGAACATGAGACACCAAGATTTAACATGGTTCACCTAAACCTTGGGCTACGTCCACAAACTAGCAAGTCCAATATTTTTACGATCCAGTGATTACAACCTAATTACAATGTATAATCCCTTAAAACTCAATACCGCTGCAAGAACCAATTTCGCATCACCTGATAAAATAATCCCTAACCCTAAGCCCTTTTAGAAAAGTATTAAACTGCTTTAGGGTTATAATTAATAATTACATGTTGACCCAAAATCTTGATGCAAAGCATGTATAGGACTTTCCTGATTAGTCACCACAATATAACAATCTCCCACTTAGGGGCTGATCAGGCTCCACACTAAATAATAATCTCCCACTTGGAGATTGATCCTATAGCAATACCGCTACCACATGGGGCAACCACTAGATCAAACCACCCTAGACTATGTTGTTCATTGATGCCATTTAGTCTAGAAGACCAACTGAAGCTGAAGAGGAATTCAGCTTCTCCCTTGTCACTACCTTGGTAAACATATACATTGAATTTTTTCATCTATATGTATCTTGTCGAGCTTTAATTATCCATCCTCCAAAACTAATCGAATGAAATGGTACCATAATTGGATGTCTTTGGTCTTGGAATGTAGAGCTCAATTCTTTGCAAGATGAATGGCACTCTGACTATCTGTAAACAAATAATTATCCTTCTAAGGATGTCCAAATACTTCCAAGAAGAATTGAAGCCATATCATCTCCTTGGCTACTTCTGTAGTAGCAACATACTCTGTCTCTGTAGTGGATAATGCATTAACCTTCTGTAACCTAGAAACCCAACTCACAACTGCCCCACTAATAGTAAAGACATAACCTATAGTACTTCACCTAGTATCAATAACCCCTACCAAATTTGAGTCAACATAGCCCTATAAATTAGTAGTAGAGCCCTCAAAGTGTAAACACTTATTGGGCATTCCTCTCAAATATCTAATAATCCATTTGACTGCATTCCAATGCTCAATTCCTAGATGACTCATATACCTACTAACAACTCCCACTACATGTGCAATATATAGCCTAGTACATACCATAGCATACATCAAGCTTCCTAAACTAAAGCATAGGGTACCTTGGACATCTTATCGTCCTCTTCTTGTGTCTTGGGACACATCTCCTTAGTCAACTTCAAATGACCAAGTAAAGGTGTGCTAACAGCTTTAGCATTCTCCATAGAGAAATGTTGCAACACCTTCTCAACATAATCAACCTGAGATAGCATCAATTTTCTGTTCTTCCTATCTCTACAAATCTTCATGCAAAGGATTTATTTTTCTGCCCACAAATCCTTAATAGAAAATGCATGTGCTAACTAGCATTTCAACCCCTTAATCTGATCCATGTTAGACCCAGCTACAAGCATATCATCAACATATAAACATAAAATAATGTAGCTATCATAATCCAACCTCTTAAAATAAACACAATGATTTGAATGACACCTATTGTATCCATGCTCATGCATAAAGCTATCAATTTTTAGATAGCATTACCGAGATGCTTGCTACAAGCCATATAAACTTTTCTTCAATTTACACACTAAGTTCTCCTTACCCTTGACCACAAATCCCTATGATTAAGCCATATATCTCTTCATCCAAATCACCATGAAGGAAGGCTATTTTAACATCAAGCTGCTCCAAATACAAATCTTCAGTAGCCACAATACTTAAAATAGTACGGATAGAAGTCATTTTAACAACAGGAGAAAATATCTCATCAAAATCAATGCCCTTTTTCTATGCAAATCATTTTACAACTAACCTAGCTTTAAATCTTTTCTTACCTCCTTCATCTTCTTTCAACCTATAAACCCACTTATTCTGTAAAGCCTTTTTAGCTACAGGCAACTTGCATAAATCCCAAGTCTTATTTTTCAACAAAGAGTCCATTTTGTCTTTCATGGTAGACTTCCACTGAATCTTAGTATCCACCTGCATAGCTTCATCATAACATTCAGGTTTGCCAACATATGTTAGTAAAATAGAATACAAAGAGGGAGAAAAATCTTTTTGGAGGTCTAATTTTCCTTGTTGACCATCTAACATTCAGTGGTGCGTGTGGTATTTTTTGTTGTGGTTGTTACACATCATGAAGAATGGCTGGAACATCATCTTTTGGAGTATCATCCATAACTATAAAAACCATCTTCTTTCTTCTCATGTTGTTGCAACAGATCTTTGTCAACACTTTGTCATTGAATATGACATCTCTGCTTCTTACAATTTTATGATTTTCAAAATCTCAAAGCCTATAATCAAATTCATTCATGCCATATCCAAAAAATACACATTTCTTTGACTTAGCTTATAGCTTGGTTCTATTTTCAGAATCTATATGAGCAAATGCTTCACAACCGAAGGTTCTAAGAAAAGAATAACTCGCCTTCTTACCAATCCATGCTTCCTCTGGAATATCACAACCCAAAGGATTAGAGGGACCTCTATTAATCAAATATAAAATTTTATTGATAGCCTCCACCCAATGTGCAAGGGCAACCCAGCATGCAACCTCATGCTCCTTACGTGCTCCATTATAGTCTTGTTCATGCATTCAGCTACTCCATTTTCTTGTGGAGTCCTTGGAAAAATATTTTGTCTAAGAATACCATTAGTGGAGCAACAATGTTCAAATTCATGACTACAATACTCACCACCATTATCAGATCTGAGACATTTTAATTTCTTATGAATCTCATTTTCAACAAAGCATTTCCATTTCTTAAAAGTCTGAAATACATCAAATTTATGTCTAAGGAAATAAATTCATACCTCTCTAGTTGCATCATCAACAAATGTAATATAATAATGAGAGCCTCCAAGGGAAGATACCTGAGCCGGTCCCCATACATTGGTATGCACAAGCTCTAATTTCTCCTTTTTGTTTTCCTTCCTGGTCTTTACAAAACTCACTCTCTTTTGTTTTCCATACACACAACTTTCATAGAAATCCATATTAAAAAATTTTAGATTTGGTAAAATATTCTTTGAATGAAGTACTTTCATATCTTTCTCAGTCATATGCCCAAGTTTTCTATGCCATAGCATTGTATCAGAATTTATAGCAGCTATTTGTTCTCCCTGCTCAACTGCAGTAATTATTCCTGAACATTCATTTTTCTCTAAAATAATTAAAGGAGAAGGAAAAATATGACCTATACAAAGATATAAGGTGCCTACTTTCACACCTTTTGCTACTACAAGGGAACCTTTTGAAACCTTCCAATTTTTATCATTAAAAGTAATTACACAACCCTCATCACTAAGTTACCCTACTAAAATTAAATTCCTACTCAACCTTGGAACATGACTTACCTCATATAGTAGCCAATGATCCCATTCTACAGCCTAATCTTAACTTTTCCCTTTCCAACAATCTAATAGGGTTCATTATCCCCCAAATAAACAAGCCCAAAATCCCCTTGGACATAATCAATGAAATAACCTCAATGAGGTGTAGCATGAAATGAAGCACTAGAATCTAAAACCCATGAATCATCAACACTTTCTAAAGATAAAAGAAAAGCATCCTCTTCAAATTTTTTACTTACCACATTTGCCTCCTTGTCTCCATCTAATTTATCTCCTTCATTTTTCTTTCAGTTCAAACAGTCTTTATTTTTATGCCCTAGTTTCCCATAGTACCAGCAATCATTCAGTCCTCTAGATTGAGACCTCCTCCCCTTTGACTTTCCTCTTGATTTTTCATGATTTCCAGAATTACTTCCTCTCAGTCATTCTACCTCAACTTTGTGCATTCAAAGCACTTCCAAATGTGGATCCACATAAGGATTTCCTACGAGTTTCTTCACTCAAAATAACACTAATCACATCATCATATTTTAGGGTGCTAGATCTAGGAATAGAATTACTCATAGCCATTACCAAGCCATTCCAACTTTCAAGCAAAGAACACAAAATCAACATAACCATAATTTCTTCATCAAAATTGATACCCATAGAAGATAACTGACTATTAATAGTACTAAACTCATTTAAATGATCTATAATAGATCCACCTTCTACCATTTTCATATTAAATAAGCGCTTCGTAAGAAATACCTTGCTTGAAGTGGAGGGCTCTTCATATAGTGTCGCTAGGGTTTTCATCAACTCTTCTATTGTCTTCACTTTTGTTATATTAAATGCCACTAATGGTGCTAGGCATAATTGAATGCTTCCAAGTGTGTTTTTGTCCAAAATATCTCATTCATCATTTGACATAGATCCTTAATTCTTGGTTTTTCCTTCCAGCAGCTTCCATAAATCTTTCTGATAAAGATAGTCCTCCATTTTCATTTTTCATAACTAAAATTTTTATCCATTAAACCTATCAACCCTCAACTTACCCTCATCTACCATTGCTCTCACTCAACCATGAGACTTTCTTGTAGAATATAACTGAAAAATAACCTCGCTCTAATACCACTTGTTAGGATTAAACCACAGATAGAAATAACAATTACATGCAAATATAACCAATATTAGAAAATAATAGATCACATAGAAAAGAACACAAGACACCAAGATTTAACATGGTTCACCCAAACCCTAGGCTACGTCCACCAAATAGCAAGTCCAATAATTTTATGATCTAGTGATTACAACTAGATTACAATCCATAATTCCTTATGGCTCAATACTGCCGCAAGAACCAATTTTGCATCACCTTATAAAATAATCCCTAACCCTAAGCCCTTTTTATTAAATTATTAAACTACTCTAGGGTTATAATTAGTAATTACAGTCGGCCTAAAATCTCAATAAAATAGGGCCTAACTTTTTTTATGAAGTATGTACAGTACTTTCCTAATTAGTCACCATAATCTAACAATCTCCCACTTGGAGATTGATCAGGCTCCACACTAAACAACATTAAGATCTTTAAGACCAGGTCATAAGTTTCAACAATTGGCATGTAAAAACATCTTTTCTTAGTAAACTTGGTGTTCCTGTCAAATGTTTGTGGTTTCAAACCCTCTTGTTGTTTTGTACTGTAAATATCATTAGAAAGGTTGAACATAAACTCCTTAGTTTTAGAAGCATCCATTACTCCATCATTGACAACATATTATTTTTGTTCCAAGGTTTATTTTTGTCCTTGCCATTTCCATTGCCATTTTTATCTTTGCTCACAACAATGTCACCTCTCTTGATAGCAACATCGTCAATATGATATGCACTCTCAATGATTACATTAAAGGATGTGAAAAACTATTTTCTTAAGTCAAAGTAAAGTTCTAGTACAAGTATGTTGACAAAGATGTCAATTTTTTCAACCTTAGGAACTTGCCAATGGTACCTAGAGTATAGGGATCTCCATCCCTGAAAGTGTGTTGCAAAATGTTCTCCTCATTTTCGTTTAATGTTGCACAAGTCCAACATAATTACGAGATGTTGAATGTTATAAAAGTATTGTTGGATAAAATGTTGTGTGAGTTCATCAAATATTTTGAGAGGGGGAGTCAATTTTATGAACCACTCCATAGCTTGCCTTCTTAGAATCCTAGGAAATAATCACATAAGATAGGTGTCTTCATGCATGAAATCAATGCTAATAACATAAAAATGCCTCACATGATTGTGAGGGTAATCATTTCCATCACATTTGTCATACTTAGGAACCTCTATATCCTTAGGAAATGGAAGCATGTATAAAATCATATCAAGTTGGAGAACACATATTGACTCAATAAATGAAATTTTAGGTGGTTCCTTGGAAGTTTGTAATTTTGCAAGTTGTTTCCTCAATTCTTGTATTTCTTCTCTCAAGATTTCAGCCTTGGTGCGCTCTCACTTTTTGATTATTCATTGTACATCAAACTCTTTAGGGAGTTTCCATCCCTTTGTTTTCATTTGCTAGAAGTATTGGTCCCCATTTTTCTCCAAATCTTTGAGCATTAGTTTTGGAGTGACCTCATCTTGCTGAAATCTTATGACATTTTTTCTAATGATCTCATCATCACTTCTATGATGTGATTGTGATTATCTAGGCGGTGATGTTCATGCTCCCACATTGACTCTAGGATTCCTTGGAGATGTGTTGTTGTCATCATTTCCATCAAGGGGAATGTAATAAAATGGATTGCACTAATAGCCTCCTCTAGTTTCATCATTGTGTGTATGAGTGTTAGACTTAGCTTGTTGATAGCCTCTTTCTCTAGTGTGCATGGATTCCATTATTCTTTCATTTTCACACACTTGCTCTTCTAAGTAGTGTTTTATCTATTCATGATGCATGTTGGTCAAAATGTTGTCTTTAGCTGTAGGTGTGTTGAAGGGTGTATCAAATGTGTTTTTAAAGCTCTAAAGTATATTGTGTCAAATGTTGGTTTTTTGCATTTGATTGGAGTTAGGGTCTTCCACACAAGGTTATCCACAAGTGTAAGGTGGAGTTTCTAATTGTGTGAAAATGAAAGAGACATGACTACCATTACCAACTTAGAACCTAGTTGTGATCAAAATGTAAGGATGTGTCTTTGCTTAATAAGACAAGAGAAGTGTTTTAGATATGAAGCTCATACAATCAAGAATAATCACTTGTCAAAGTAAAATATATGGCTTGTCAAGAGTGTTCAAGAATTTACAACACTAGTGACTCAAGCTGAGAGAGCGAGCAAGAATCTCAGTAGCAAATAGCTAGTGTAGAGTAACTAGATATTTACAAGTGATCATCAATGACATTTTGAGACTTACATCTAACAAACTAGACTCATATTTTCAACTTAGGAAAACACCTAACATACAGATTTGAGACTAGATTTGGGAAGGAATGAGTGTTCAAGAATTTACAACACTAGTGACTCAAGTTGAGAGAGCGAGCAAGAATCTCAGTAGCAAATAGCTAGTGTAGAGTAACCATATATTGACAAGTGATCATCAATGACATTTTGAGACTTACATCTAACAAAATAGACTCATCTTTTCAACTTAGGACAACACCTAACATACAGATTTGAGACTAGATTTAGGAAGGAATGAAGTGAAAAAACCCTAGATCAATTAAAGCACACTTTAGACTCTATTTTGACAACAAAATAACCTAGGTGGTATTTTTCTAGAATCTAGGAAATAATAGGACAACAATTTGTATCGTGCGACAAAGTTTATAGTAACCAGGTGACACTTTTCTCTTGGGTGATAGATTTTCTTAAGAAGGGTGACAAAGTTCAGTATAACCAAGCAATGGAACTTAAAGTAATCAGGCAATACAATTTTGGAAAATAAGTATCGCATGATATTTCTCCAGAGATAGTGCAATAGTTTGCCAGTGAATTGTGAAAAAAGGATAGTTTTGACTCAAAATAATTTTGTTTTAGTTCTTCAATAAAGTAGTTTTCAGATTAGAGAGTGTGAGACTATAGTTTATGTCAAAGAACAATATAGTTTGCAAATAGTAGGGGTATTTAACATGTCTCAAACAATTGAACAAGGGACAAAACAACCTTGCCAATACACATTTGTGAAATTAGAACATCATTCCTACCAAATTTACTGAGATGTTTGATTTGTGAGAATGTTTACACACGTTAGCACATTTGAAAACACTTGCCAAGCAATCTACTTAAAAGTCACGATTCACTACTGAACAACTTGGCCCATGCTAAGTGCTCCTTCACCTCACACCAAGTGGTTGCCCACAAGAGATATTGGCTTTGTCATGGAGGTGTCATAGGAACAACCAAGGGAACATAGATGGTGACTCTAAAATCTTGGGGTGATCTGGGTAGTCCACTAGGATTGATCCTTGCACCAAGAAGTTGAGCGGCAAAAAAGGCTAGCTACTAACTTAAAATGTTTAGAAAGGGCTTCTATTTGTAATATTCCTCTTGTACCCAATTAATTGACACTCCACCTTGCAGTGGGTAATAGACCTTGTGTCCACAAGAGAACCTTAAGTATTCCTTCTTAGCATTTTCCTCATGGTCCTAATCTCACAAGTACTCACACTAAGTGAAGACAAACAAAACGTCTACCAAAGTTTTGTTTCCTTGATAGCCTTGAGTTTATAGTGGGTTGGAATAGTCGAGTTCACTTGTCTCCACTTGGGTAATTCCTCTTGGTTGCCCAAGAGCAGACCCTCTAAAGGATTCTAACAAAAAATAGATTAGATCCACTTTCAAGCATCAAGATTTCTGATTCACCATGCAGGTAAAGCGCATACTCTTTTATTTTGATCATTTCTCCCAAACACACCAAGAAGTTTCAATTATCCCCTTGCTTTTGAAATCCAAAGGTAAGTCAAGATTTTTTATTTACCATAGGGGTGAAGAGAATATTCTTTTATTGCCAAAGAATCCCAATCACAAGTTTAATGTGCCTATGAAATGAAAGAAACTAGTAGAGTGTCACACATAGAATAAAAGAAAGACAAGAAAGTTTGATTTTTGTGCTTTGGGAAATCTTGAAAAAAGGTGTTAGTAGCCCTTGCACATTTGAAGCTTTTCCATGCATTCTTTTTGAGGTAATTGTGCAAGTGTTTTAAGGCAATACCCTACAAGCACAACCATTAGTCCCACAAGTTAGTCCTAAAATAGCATAAAATCTGCAAAATAAACCTCTATCAAATAGTCACAAATCTTTAAAATCTTAAAAACAACAAGAAACAACTAAGAAACTAGCCTAATAACCCAAACAACAAAAAAATTCAAGCCAGGTGACAATTTTTGCTAGAAGACTATTGTACGATACTTCTCAGTATACCTGTGTGATAGTTTTCCTTCATGTGATATTTCTTCTTAAGTTGGGCAATAAAACTTACTATACTGAGGTGATAAAGTGTAATAAAGGTGTGTGATAATTTTACTAAAAAAGTATCACCCGATAGTACAAACAACTATCGTATGATAATAGAAAATTATCACCCAACATTACAAACACATGTCGTATGATACTGGAAAAGTATCGCCCAACACCTATGACTATAAAAAAAATGTGAATAGAAGCTAAAAATGCAGCAAGATAAATAGCAAAACTAGGATGTTCTACTCGATGGTGGGTACCAAAAATGTACACTCAAAAGGTGTCATACTCTAAACCCTTCTATCCAAGTGATTCCATGAGATCAAAATGCTTGGATGTCAGCTTAGAGCTCCCTATCCACAAAGTGCAAGAAAGTATGTTTCAAGTATATGAGGGTTCTCAGTCAAACTTTAGAGATATGTTTCTTGCTAGTAAACCATGAAATGAGAGGTTTCTTTGAGACAAGATACAAGAATGGAAGTGTCCACAAAGGGATTCCTCAAATATGCAATGCAAGCATGAATCTACTCTAGAATGGAATCAACAAATGCAGCTAGATTAATCAAAAGAAAGTATTACAAACCAGCCTAGTTATGCTATGTGAGCTAGATTATAGTAGAGGAAACTAAGCCATTATGAAATATGATTCTAAGATTAAATGCTATGGATGCTAGAAAGTAGACAAGAAGTACAAGTTCTCCACAAAAGCTCTTCAAGGATTTGAATGGTAAACCTATAACATAACAATACTCAAGAATGTGGATCATTGGAGAAGGGGAGAGCTCTTTCTTTTAAAGATGTATAGATGGTGGAGATCAAGATCAAATGATGAATGATCAAGGGTGGATTTTGAAAATGGGATTGATCCATGTGCACACACAAGTCAACCAATAAACAAAGAGTTGACCTTGCATGTGAGACAAAAAGAGTCTTTTCCTTTAATTTGCAAAATAGAAATAAGACTTTATGTGTGCACACTGAGTGGGTTAGAAGAATGGGGTTGTTTATTTAATTAAAAGGGGAATTTTATTTTAATCAAATAATGAAGTTAGGATAGCATAGTAAAACTATACATTATAATCAAATTAATTAATTTTTAGCAATTTGGTCTAGGAAAATGATTAATTAATTTAGTCAAAATGCTGAGAAGGGGGCTAATAGTCTATACAACCATTTTTAGGTTATTAAATTTCATACAAACCTTTGTGGACCTATTGACATAAAGAGATACAATGGAGATAAGTATTTTATTTTATTTGTTGATGATTATTCTTGAATGATGATAGTAATGTATCTAAAAGATAAGTCTGAATCTTTTCAAAAGTTCAAGTGGTATCTGACTAGAGTTGAGAAAGAAACATGAAATAAGCCAAACTTTTTAAGATTAGATAGAGGAGGTGAATTCATTTCTAATTAATTAAATGAATTCTTCACTGATAAAGGAATCAAAAGACATGTATCAGCTCTTGGTACACCTCATCGAATGGTATAGTAGAAAGAAGGAACATATCAATCATGGACTATGCAAGGACCTTGATGATAGAAAAGAATGTTGCAATCATATATTGGAAGGAATAAATTAGTACAATAGTTCATACCTTAAATAGAGTACAACTAAATAAAGATTCAAATAAGACTCCTTATGAACTATGGTATGGCTATAAACCTAATGTAAGTTCAAAGTATTTGGTGGAAAATTTTATATCTTGAAGGAGACTAGGAAAGGTAAATTTGATGTCAAAAGTGATGAAGGCATATTCCTAGGATACTCCAACAGAAGTAAAGCATACAAATGTTTGAATCTAACTACTCATAATATCATAGAAAGTGCACACGTGAATATTGATGAGTTTGCAGAAAAGGGTGAAGAAGAGAGCAATAAAGAACCTGAAGACTACAAAAAGTTTATTTATTTTGAACCTAATACATTGTCTAATCCAATTGGAAGTCAAAAAACTTTACCTCCCAAGTCACCAAAATCTCCAAAAGCACTCGAGTTGCAACTAGTGCAACTTGAGTCACAGTTTGAAGGACTAGAGTCACAGTTAGAAGCTACTGAGTTATAGCCACTACAACCTGAGTCTAAAGGACTCAAGTCACAAATAGTGGGACTTGAGCATGATGAAGAAGATCATGGTTAGGAAAGTGAAAAAAGCTCTAAATCCAAAGTGCCTATACTTGCAAGATATGTCAGAAGGCACATTGCACCTAGGAAAATCATTGGAGACAAGTTAGAAGGTACACTGACAAGGAACAAATTGAAAGGTACATTTTTGCTTACAAAATTTGAACCTAGAATAGTTAAAGATGCTTTGAATAATGAAAGTTGGATTGAAGCAATGAATGAAGGGATAGAATAAATAGAAATGAATAAGACTTGGACTCTTGTTCCTAGACCCAAGGATAAGAATGTAATTGGTACAAAATGGGTGTTCAGAAATAAGCTGAATGAAGATGGAGAAGTTTTAAGAAACAAAGCAAGGTTAGTATGCAAAGGTTATTCTCAAGAGGAAGGTATTGATTATGGTGAAACTTTTTCTCTTGTTGCAAGATTAGAAGGCATTAGGAATCTACTTGATTATGATGGACATTAAGGATTTAAAGTGTATCAGATGGAAGTGAAATCTACATTCTTGAATGAAATTCTAGAAGAAGTCTACATAGAGCAACCTAAAGGTTGTGTAATTCCTAGGAAAAAAAGTATATGGTTTGTAAACTGCCCAAAGCATTATATGGTCTCAAACAAGCTCCTAGAGCTTGGTATAAAGGACTTCATAATTATTTTATGAAGATTGGTTTTCAAAGGACAAATGATAACGACAATCTATACATCAAAGAAGGACCACACAAGAAGATTGTGTTCATAGAAATATTTGTGGATGATAAATTGTTTACTGGAAATGATGACTTGTGCCAATCTTTTTCAGAGGAAATGAATAAGAAATTTGAGATGTCAATGTTTGCAGAAATCAAGTTCTTTGTTGGCTTGCAGATTCAATAGAAGAAAGATGGTATCTACATTACTCAATCTAAGTATATCAAGGAGATACTAAAGAAGTTTGGAATGGATGATTCAAGACTATTTGGAACACCTATTTCTACTAGACATAAGCTTTCCATAATTGATGATTCCAAGGAGAAAAATTAGACCACATATAGATCTATGATTAGAAAACTTTAGTATGTCGTACATACTAGGCCTGATATTGCTCTTGCAGTTGGTATGGTGGCAAGATTTTCAGCTAATCCTAAAGAAAATCATATGATGGAAATAAAGAGAATGATGAGGTATCTAAAGGGCACTAAAGATTATGGATTATAGTACAAGAAAGGAGGCAACTTAGATTTGAAAGCCTTCACTAATGCAAATTGGCCAAAAAGTGTTGATGACAGGAAGAGCGCTAGTGGTGGAGCATTCTTTCTTGGTAAGAGACTAGTTTCTTGGATAAGTAAGAAGAAAAATTGTATCTCTTAGTTTACAAAAAAGGCATAATATGTTGTAGTAGTAGTCAATTGTTCCAATATTTTTTGGTTCAAACAATTGTTGGCAGGTATGAAGGTAGAAATCAAGGATCTAGTGGTTATCTTTTGTGATAACACTAATGCAATTAATATATGAAAGAATTCTATGATGCATACCAAGACCAAGCATCTTGCAATAAAATATCATTTTCTGAGAGAATTAGTGCAAGACAAAGATGAGATTGGAATATGTGAATACTAAAGAAAAAATTGCAAACATATTCGCCAAGCCATTATCTAAGGATGCATTTTCATATCTAAGAGGTAAGCTAGGGGTTAATCCCCTATTTGAAGCTTACTAAACAACATTTAGTGATGCATCAACAAAGTATTCTTGAAGATCAGTCAAATTGATGCAATAATGAAAGGGTAGATTACATATGAATCTATACATCAAGAACATTGAAAATCACTAAATATTGTCTTTGGCATAAGATATCAAAGAGGGAGAGTTTGCTATCATATCATAGAAATTTTGTAAAGAGAGGGTTTTCTATATTAGAGAAATTTATTTGAATACTTGAAGATGTTAAAGAGGAAGAGTTTGAAAAGTTTGGTGATAGAGGGAGAAACTCAAATCAGTGGAAGAGATTGATGTCAGAGGAAGTTCACACTGATAGAGAGAGTTCTCATGGTCATAGAATCATAATGAAACTAAGGATATTATCCTTATTTTTATTTTTCTCTAAAATTTCATTGTATTATGACATGTTGTGTTGCCATCAATGCCAAAGAGGGACATTGTTGAAAACAATTGATCAATTGTATATTGTCTTTCATATTACACAAAATGTCATATCTTTACTAGTTAGTGTCTATCAAGCTCACTTGGGTGATGAAGATAGTTTCTTGTGTCTTTTGAGCATTCTAATGTTTACTAAGTTTAGAAGATAGTGTCTACCAAGTTCACTTGGGCACCAAAGAGAAGTTCACAGAAGCTTAGTGTTAACCGAGCTCACTTGATTAACAAAGGAAAGTTGGATGGAACTATTGCTAACCAAGCTCACTCAGTTATCAAAGGAAGTCTATGAAGTTGAAGTGTTAACTAAGTCCACTTGGTTAATATAGGAAAATCATTTTAGAAGTTAGTGTCTACCAAGCTGGGTCGGCTAACAAAGTATTTTCTTGTTTTGGCATATTGAGTTTAATGGATTTGTTTGATGGTTCAAGCCAACTGAAGAGATGAATAATTATTATCATAAGTTGTATTCAAGCCAACTTAACAATGTATATGATATAAGTATAAGGTCAAGTTGAGGATTGAATGTGCAAGAATGTGTGTAGGATAAGAAGATTCTTAGAGGAAGCGAATTGGAAGGATAAGAAAAATATCCTTGTTGGGCTGCAAAGATTTCTGATTAGGAAGGATCAAGTATTCAAGCTAGAATTGAGATCTAAAATCAGCAATAAAATTGCATTAGCAATAAGGTCATATCATTGTTACTCTCTAACCATTGTAGCATTGCATCAAATCTCTTAATAGAGTTATTGAAACAACTATTTGTAAATCCTCTAACAAGGTGGCATTTCTATATTGAAGTGTCTAAAGACCTCTAACAATGCCACTCCTAACAGGACTATTAAATCCTCTAACAGAGTTACACCTAATAGTATGTATTATAACCTTTAACAAGGTTGGCTCCTAATAGGGTTCACTTCAGAAGAGTGAAAAACAATAACTAGTTGCAATTGGTGGTTTTTCCAAATTGGGCTTCGACGTTAAATCTTGGTGTCACTTGTGTTCATGTTATTTCTTTTATGTGTATGCAACTAAGTTAATTAAGGTTAATCACACTTAATATCTTAATTAAGGTTAACTAAGGACACTAAATATATGCATTTTTTCAAATTATATAATTTATTATCATAAAACTAAGAGATTAGTTACATACTGCTAAAAATTTACATACTTATTCTTTTTTCTATTTCAAATACTAAGGTTCTTTATCAAGACCCATTTTTTTACATAAGTTATAGATGGATGCTAGAGAAAAAAGAAAGACCATTTTGTTAAAAGAAAACCAATTTTGTTGTAATAAAAAAGAGGCAAGGGGAAGGATTGCAAGATAATATATACATATAAAACCTCATAACTTTCCCTCTATTGTAGTCATCCAAACTCTATGTAGGTGAACACATGAATATTAAAAACATGATTAAAATCATGCAAGAAAAGGGGTATAAATTAGAAGACTAAAAATTAAAGGAAATTCCAAAATCTAGACTAAATCTTGAGAAAGTGCAAATGTTACTAAAGGAATATGTAATAATTTTGAAAACAATATAGAGATAGTAGCTAAATTTAAACAACTTAAAACAAGAACTAGAACAGACAAGATCAACAAGGAATGATACCTTAAAAACTGTCATAATTTACAAATGGGAAGATTTACTTCTAGAGGGGGGCAGTGGTGGGGGGGTGGGGAGGTGGGGGGGGTGGGAGTGAATCAAAAGTACCAAACTTTATCCTCCAAAACTTATTTAACTAAAATCAATCTCATGCATCTAACACATATAATTATCATAAAAGTAAAGACATGCATGAAAATAGATAACACAAGATTTGGTCACCTAGAAACCCTCCAAAATGAGAAGGTAAAACTAGGGTGGGGATGACACCTACAACTTATCACTGTATCAATATGTAATTGGTTAAGGTTACAAAGTTTGACCACCATTAATGGTCTACCCTATGAAAGGTCTGCCCTATTAAAGGCTTTACACCCTATTAAAAGCGAACTGTCTAAAGGATTTACAAACACTCACTTGGAATGCCACCCTGTTAAAGGTTCTACAAAATAGCTATTAAGCCAACCTATCTTCATAGGATTTTCATTCTCCTAATACAATGGTTAGAAAGTATAGTAGAATGCATTGACCCGATGACTTCAATCTTCAATTGCTAATTCCAGATCCTTGTTCTGTCCAATCTAATATGATCCTTCCTAATCTAATATATCTTTATTTTAAGTGTTGATGCTCTGTTCTGATCAACTTGATTCTACAATGCTGCTCTTGGACTCTAAGTCTTTACACCCCTTAAAAACTTTACTAGCATTCCTTCATGCATTCCCACATGACCTCTTACATGCACAAATTATGGGGTTTCAACCTCCTTATAAAGGTTTCGAGACTTAGGGTTAGGTATGAATCTACGATCAAGATTCATCCATCTTTTCTTGCTCAATTCTTTCCATATTTCTTGATTGGTTGCATGCTCTCTCCATTTTTTTAATTGGTTGGATGCTGATTATAAAGGGAATGTAATAGATTTGATCTTATCTTTTAGATCCTTTGAGATTCATCTTGAGTCAACTCAAAAATGGTTTACATATGACTTTGTGAGGGCACAAACTTATATGTTGATTATGTGTTACTCCGCACTTACTAATTGATGATGCTCAACACATATAGGAATTCTATTTTTCTCAACTCCTAGAGTAACTTTGTCTTGCTTGACACCTATACTTTACTTGGCACATATACTAGCTCAGCATCTATTGTCACTCGACACTTGAATAACTCAGCACTTGTTGAATTTATGGCTCGGCATAGACTATAGCTCGATATCTATATTATACTCGACATCAACTTAGAAATTTCTTAAGTGTGTTGACACTCAATTGTCAAAACCAATCTAAGACCAACAATTTCCCCCTTTGACATGAGTGTCAAAAACACTTAACTAAGCATTATGAATATGATCTCTAAGAGGAAAATATACATCTTGTTCAGCATATGTATAAAAGTTCAAAAACTTGTTCAAAATTTTGTAGAAGACTATATACCTCAAAAACTTGTAACTCCCCTTGAGCTGATGTGCCATTTTTGTATCCAAAAATCCTTATGCTAGATTTGTTTCATGCTGATTATTCTTATGCTCTTTATCTCTGCCTTGTCATTCCTTCCCTTGTCTACTCTATTTCTATTTGTTCTATTTTTACTCCCCTTTTCACATATCTTCCATTGCAATTTTTGCATCCTTTTGGCTTTATCTCCTTATCTCTCCTCAAAACTCAAAATTTTATTATCTCCCCCTTTGGGTCTCATTTATTATCTCCATAATGTATTATCTCCTTGGTATCTCCCCCAATTTATTAAATCTCCCCCTTTTTGACACTTACGTCAAAGGGTTCTAGGAATGAATTGAATACTTAGCCAAAAAAGATTTATTTACCTCCATAATGATCTTTAGAGCAACATCCCAATTGTCTAATGCAATTTCAAGTGCTTTAAGTTGGATGGTTGCCTTTGCTACAAGGTGTAGCATTCCAATGTAGAAAGAGTGGGATCTTTCTTCAAGACATTTTCTGCATAGGTCATTTCTTTGTGCAAAACTTCCATGTGAGGGGTTATGGCAGACTAGATTTGTATTAATTTGGCCTTGGTGTTTGTCTCATCTACTATGAGTATAGCTAATTCCTTTTGTGTATGAAGTGTTGTAGCAAAATGCTTCTCACTTTGAGCTAGATCCTTTGGTAGCTACATGTTAGATACTTTAAGGTTCCTTTCCAAGCTCAATATCCTTTAGCTAGTCTCTTGTATGAAGTATGAAGAATCACACAGTTTGGAGTACAATGAGAATATATTCTCAAGTACTTCTTTTACCTTCTCTATCTTCTTTGCCAGCTCCACCTATGAAAGTGCTATCTCAGCATATTTTTTCTCATTTACCTTCATCTAGAATTTATTTATAGACCATTCAAGCAATTTGCCATTGGTTTCTAAGTCTTTATTTTGTACCTAGTCCACTATGTTGGATAATTGCTCCATTATGGGCTTTGTCTCATCAGTTACTTGCAAGCTGAAAGCATTTAGAAAGGTGTCCTTACTTTCTATCAATGCTTGCCTTTTTCTATACTCATTCCTAAGTATCTCTTGCTTCTTCTTCTTCTCCAGTGCCTCTTACACTTCATTGATCTACTCTATGTTCATTGTTTTATAGTTATAGCTTGGAATGACTATCTCTTCATCAAGTGAAAGGTCTCCATAGTGAAGTACCCTTGCTACCTTAGTAGAGCTCAAGCCTAGTGCTAATATTTGTACAGGTACTGCATCAGTGCTTAGTTTTTGTGTTGTTCCAGTGGGAGTCCCTGTTCTAGGAAATTTTTCAATGTTTGAATTGCCTCTTGTTCCTTCTCCCTAGGGGTTTTCTCCTCTTCTTTTTTACCTTGATCAATGATTGTGATCTAAGTAGGTGCACCTTGTCCTTGTATTATGATGATAGAGGTATCCTTCTATTATATTTTCTCCTTAGCTTGTTTCTTGGCAATTGAAGTCATTTTGACTATGGTGTCAACCTTAGTAGATGCATCTTGTGCTGCTTGCTCTTGTGGTTGTCCACTTGTAGCTGTTGGAGTTTGTGAAGGTGGTTCTTGTGGATTCACCTTCTCCTTTATTATCTCAGCTATTGCCTTTTGAAGTTCCTCCACACTCACCAAGACTAGATTGGTTTGCAATTGTTCTTGTAGTGTGGTTTGGTGAAGGATCTTTTTAAGATCCTTTGCAATTAGTGGGTTGATGTTCTGACTAGAGGTGTCAAGAACATCCTTTACAATTACTATCTTTGTAGGTGTGGGTGTTACATGCGGAGGGCTAGGTGGTGGCATCTATGTGTCTTGCACACTCTATTCTTGTTGTTGTTCCTCAGCTATTGCCATATCACCCTTTTGTGTTTCCTTCTCCACTATAACTTCTTTCTTCTCTTTCTTTCCTTCTTCCTCATTTTCATTTTCCTCTTCTTCCTCATCATTATTCCTTCCCTCAAAGGGATCTTCTTGTCCTTCCTTAACTATTTGGAGGCCATAAATCACTTTCCACATGAGAGTGGACTTCTTCACAACATCTTTAATTTTATTTTGCAAAATGTTGAATGCTCTGTATTTGGGTACAAATTTGCTCCCATGCTTCTTACTTGCCTTGCTTATTTGACCTTTTGTGAGGTCAGGCATCACATGAGCCAATGTTGACTCTCTTATTTCTTTCTCCATGTTTAGGCAATAATTCCATTTATTTTCTACAATTGTATATAGCTCCTTAGGCATAGTATTATCCAATTCAAGTGGAGTATTCTTGAACTTGGCCATCATAGTGTAAATTGATTCTTCCACTATGTTTTTATGTTCTCTTGTTAGCTTATTAAAATTAATGCCTTTAAGCCTTGATAAGTCTGCATTTCCCTAATATTGTCACAAATTTTTTCCAAATCTAATTTTGTGGAGCAACTTACCACTTTGAACTGGTTGTTATCATCAAACTCAGTTCTCTCTTCATCTGACTCTGGAGGTGCCACATATTTACTTCTCTTTTTCTCTATTGGTCCTCCCTATTCTGTGGCTTTCTTCTTTTCTTGTTCTTTGGCCACCTTTGTTGTAGCCCTTGTATCTGCCATTGTGGTAGGCTTTTTTGGGCTTGGCTTAGCTATTTTCTTCTTGCCTTTAGGTTGTGTTGCAGGCTATTTTTGTGCTTTCCTCTTTTTGGGCTCTGCCTTAGGTGCTTCTTCTTCTTGCTCGACACCTTCTTCTTCTTTAGCATCCTCACCCATGCATTGGGTTAGTCCTAGTGGTTCTTGGTCTTGTTCCTCCTCCTCCTCCTCCTTATCCCCTTCTTCTTCTTTTGCCTTTGTTGTGCCTTCTCCAAATTTGGCCTTGAGCTTCTTCACTAGTTTAACCTTTTTTTTTAGTGTAGAAGTAGTCTTTAGCTCCATATCCACCTTGGATCTTACTACATCATATGTGCCAAAGTGTTGGGAACTTTTGTCTACTTCTTTTGCAAGTAGAGCTATTATTGTTGTAGATGCTTCATCAATATTTATCTCATACCCAAGTGGTCTAAGCCATCTTACCCTTGGTATGGCTGCTTGAATGTAAGTGTAGTCAATATCAACAAGAAAACATATATCATTTATATGCTACTCCACAAGTGAGACTGGAATCCTAACTCTTTGTTTCATTGAATTCTTGAAATCTTCAAAGTAGTTGGTCATGAGTGTCTCAAAATTGGCTCCCATTTGTTCGATGTATTCATTCACTTGGGCTACTATGCACCTATTTGTCTTCCAGCTAACCTTTCCAAAGAAGGAAATTCATTCTATACTTAAAAGAATATACATATCAAAATTGCTCTGAATTTGCATTGAGCTCCCTTTGTTCTTCTTATAGCTCCCAAATTTTCATTGATTTGTTGTAATTGCAGTTCTACTAGATCATAAGTATGATTCTTTTTAACAAGTTTATAACCAACATCCACTGCAATACATGGAACACTATTGAGTCTGCTTGATTGATAAAACTTGTGGGATATGACTCTGACAACAAAATCAACAAGAGGATCCTTAATAGTATCTATGGTCATGCCTCTCTTGTTCCACTTGGCTCTAGTATTCTTCTCAATAACTTATTTAGAGTCACTCCTTAGTGTCTTGGGCTGATCTAGGGTTGGATACCCTATTACCCTATGGATAATCCTTTTTGATATCTTAACTGGCCCATCTTTTAACCAAAAGCTACCATCATGTATCCTATTGAGTACAATTCTAATCCATTTAGTCTTAAAAATAGTAGGGAAATCTAGGGCACGAGTTAAGCCCTTCTTCTCAACGATTTGAAATTCTTCCTTCAAGACTCCATTTTCAAACCACTTATCATATGCCTTCCTGATTTCCATGTCTCCAATAGCACCTATTTTGCAATTATAGCATCTCGTAACATCTTGAACCATTACTACCTTAGGATGAATCATGGATAGAGCTCTAACTAGGTCATTCTTGTATGCAACTTCAGGGACAGGTAAAAAATTAGGTTGCTTAACTTCATTTGACACTAACTAAACTTCAAATAGCTCTTTATCCTAAGGTTTTCTAGAACTAGAGGCCATTTGTGCAATCTAGGGTTTCAACACAAAGAAATTTTGAAACTGTGTAGCTTAGCACAAGTATAAATACCTTGAATCATCAAAATTGTGTTGAATCCGTGTGGAAATCTACTCAAATGCTTGAAACTCTTTTTGGAAATCATTCAACTCGCTTCTCATCTTTGCTCTTTTGTTCACGATGGTGAAAAATGATTCAAAATGAAAACATATACCCTTGTTTCATAGCATTTAATGCTTAGTGCATTTAAAACTATCAAATTAGCTCCTTAAGCAATTATGCTTTACTTGGCTTTCATTGTCTTTGTAACACTTGTCATATACTAGAGTTTCCCTTACTTGGCTTCAACTAGAATTTCCCTTTGCTCGACATCCACTACTAACTTAGTTATAAATAACCACTTAGCTTCTACTAATTTTGGCAAACAACTCGGCATATACTATGTCTTTACTTGGCATCTGAAGGCAACTTTTCTTACTCGACAACATTTGTGAAAACTTGAAATTTTAACTTTGCATCTTTATTTATGTTGATCTCTCCTTTTCAGTACTTACTTGTCTTGGAACTAATGTATGATAAAGATTTGTATATTAGTTCCACATACCTTATTTTTCTTATTTGGTTGTAGTGTGACCACTTGACCTTTTAGGTGAAGTGATCCCTTCATTGGATGTGTTGCCTCCATCTTTCTTCTTCCATGTTTTATTCATCTCTCCTCTAATGTGTTCAACATCTACCTTCTCTTTTCCTTTGTTGAGCTTTGAGTTGGGTACCTTTAACCTTGTTGGGCAATTCTTGCTGATATGTCCAATCTTCAAACAACTAAAGCATGTAGTTTGGCTTAACCATCTGCTATAATTTCCACCGAAATGTGTTCTTATGCAATTTTTAGGGATGTGTCCATATTCCTGACACTAGTGATAGCTTTGCCTAGTGTTGTAGTCCCAATTGTAGTGATGTCCATAATTATTTTCCATTGTTGGTTGATTAGGTGTCCACATAGGCTTTGATCTAAACTCAAAAGCTCTATGTCCATACATCTTGCAATTGTAGCAGTGACCTTCAAATCTTGATTTTCTGATGGTTCTAGTCCTATAATCATGTGCATGATGTCCTTTCTTGTTGCACTTGTGATAGTGACCCATATTCTTAAGTTTGTCATGTTGATGGGTGTTCTTGATCTTGCACACATTAGAGGTATGTCCCTTTTTACCACAAAAATGAAAAGCAGGTTTAGTATTCTTACCCTTGTCACTTCTTTCTTCTGCAATCTTGGATGACTCTCCTTTTTCAGTGTTGGTGTATCTTAGTCCTAAAATGTCATTGCTAGCTCTTGGTGATTTCAATAGCTATTAAAAATACTTGATAGCCTCATTAGGTTTGTTGAAGCTCTCTGCAATCTCCTTTTCTCTTTTCGAGTCATTTTGTAGTTGTTTATTTTGCATCTTCGGTGTGGAGATCTCAATGTCCTTGATATGCATTCATCATCTAGCTTAGGGTGTCTAGTTGCATGTTGAAAATTCTTGCAAGCTCAATTGACTTTTCCTCCAATTTGTTGGCAAGGTTTCTCTTGTCATCTTCTCTCATAGCCTTATCTTCAATAGCTCGTTTCTTTTGTTTAATCACTTCACAAAGCATCATGGCTTGTGATTCTTGTTCAATCTTGAGAATTCTGATCTCTTCTGCTTGGGCTCTATTTTTCTCCATTAGATCTGCTACTGCTACATCAAACTCCTTGGAATCTCCATTTGTAAACACTTTTGAGGCGTCAATCTCCTTGTACTGTGTATAATTCTTAGCTATGACAATCTCTCTTTTTCTCTTTAAGGATTTTCTCCATTCTTCCCTAGCTTCTACCAAACAATGTAGAATGAGACGTATCTCAATCTCCTAGTTTTCTATGATCTTCCCAAGTTTGTAGACTTCCATTTCTAGATCTTTTTCTCCAAGCTGTAAGGCTTCTCCTTGTGAGAACTAGGCTATGATACCAATTGTTGGAAATTACAAGTGGGAAGATTTACTTCTGAGGGGAAGGGGGGTGAATCAAAAGTACCAAACTTTATCCTCTAAAACTTATTTAACTAAAATCAATCTCATGGATCTAACACATCTAATTATCATGAAAGTAAAGACATGAATGAAAATCAATAACACAAGATTTGGTCACCCAAAAACCCTCCAAAATGAGAAGGTAAAACTAGGGTGAGGATGACACCCACAACTTATCACTGCAGCAATATGTAACTGTTATGGTGACAAAGTTTGACCACCATTAATGGTCTGCCTTGTGAAAGACCTACCTTGTTAAAGGCTTTACACCCTATTAGAAGTGACCTATCTAAAGGATTTACAAACAATCACTTGGAATGTCACCCTGTTAAAGGATTTAACACCTTGTTAAAGGTTCTACAAAATAGCTATTAAGCCAACCTATCTTCATAGGATTTTCATTCTCCTAATACAATGGTTAGAAAGTATAGTAGAATGTATTGACCTAATGACTTACAATCTTTAATTGCTAATTCCAAATCCTTGTTCTATCCAATCTAATCTGAACCTTCCTAATCTGATATATCTCTGTTCAAAGTGTTGATGCTCTGTTCTGATAAACTTGATTCTACAATGCTACTCTTGCTCTAAGTCTTTACACCCCTTAAAACTTTGCTAGCATTCACTCATGCATTCTCACTTGACCTCTTACACACACGAATTATCAAGTTTTGACCTCCTTATAAAGGTTTCAATATTTAGGGTTAGGTATGAATCTGTGATCGAGATTCATCCATCTTTTCCCTCTCAATTCTTTCCATATTTCCTAATTGGTTGCATGCTCTCTCCATTTTTCTAATTGGTTGCATGTTGATTGGATAGGGAATGTAATAGATTCGATCTTATCTTTTAGATCCTTTGAGATTTATCTTGAGTCAGCTCAAAAATAGTTTACATCTAAGTTTTTGAGGGCACAAACTCGAATGTTGATTTTGTGTTACTCGACACTTATTGATTGCTGATGCTCGACACATATAGGAATTTTGTTTTTCTTGGCTCCAATAGTAACTTTGTCTTGCTCCACACCTATCCTTTACTTAGCACATATACTGGCTTGGCATCTATTGTCACTCGACACTTGAAACTTGCTTGACACTTGAATAACTCAGCACTTGTTGAATTTTTGGCTCGACACATACTATAGCCCGACATCTATAATATACTCGGCATCAACTTAGAAATTTATTAAGTGTGTTGATACTCAATTTTCAAAACCAATATGAGACCAAAAAAATAATGAGAATAATTAACACAACACAATTTGGGTAGTTCATATCAATGATGGAAGACATGAAGAGGCCAAATCTTGGGCTAAAGTATTAAATGAATCATCAATCAAGAAAAAGTAAAAACTAGTAAAACAAATCAAGAGACAAATAAGGGAGAAAGATACAAACATGATAACTTGGTAATATTATCATTAAAAGTTTTAAGGAATTTGGTGATAAGGATAGAACAATTATTCTAGCAAGGCATTTTCTGAAAGACAAATTGAAGTAGACATGTGATATTCAACAAGAAAATGGGAGCAAAAGGAAAATAAGAGAAGGGAAGGATATGCATGCAAGAGTTACTTTAAGAAATATGGGAGTTAAATCTATGATTCTAAAGAATAGGGATGCTTAGAGTTTCTCATTTTTAACATGATGAAGATTGTATAGTGCAACAAGAAGAATTGATGAAGGAATAGGAGAAAGTGAAATTAGCAAGAGATGTCAAAACATGGGTATGGGTGAAAAGTAGGAAAGATCAAACTACCAAGCATTGGACATAGAAATAATAGGGACTTAGGGCTCCACAAGAGTATATAAACATGGTAAGTTGGAATTTTAGTGGTTACCTAAGAAGAAGAAAATTGAGGTTGGTGCTAATAACAAAGGGAAAGGAGATTATTTTTCCTATAAAAATACACTGAAATGATGGATAAAGAGTAAAAACTTTGAATGCTACAATAAAACCTCTTTCTAGAATGAAGAGACCAAAAAAAGTAAATGACATGACAAAATAACAATCTTAATAAAATAAATGTGGGAGGGTATCATGTAAAATTGGAGAAAGATATGTAATTGCAAGAAGGAAGGAATTAATTTCTTCATTGAATCATGAACCCAAAGGATTTTGGAGGGAGTAATTTTTTTATAGAAAACATAGAGAAAACAATATCATATGAATTCAATGTTTGGATTATGTAAAACTCATATACAAACAAACAAATGAGAAGAATAACCCACCCACAATTGATATAATAGGTGAACTCTTTTTAGTGGTAGACATCAAAGAACATTTAAATAATTTGGAATGTAGTAAAGCATATGATATTAATGGTTTGCACAATTTTTAAAAAAAATGGGGAAATGGTCTCCTAGCTCCACATATCAAGGAGATATTTAATTGAGTTACTCAAAATGTCTTTCCAAATGAATGTACAACTAGTATTGTTATACCTCTCTGCAAAAGTGGTGGCAAGAATAATCCTTCTAATTACCATATTACAATGGCTAACCCTATTTTGAAAAATTATCTAGGAGAACAATAGAACATAAAATTAGTAGATAAGAAAAAAAAGGAAAAATTAGCTAGAGTACAAGATGGATTTAGGTCCAAGTACTTTACCATTAACCATTTCATGATTGTAAGATACTCCATTAAAAAAGCTAGGGCTACCAAGGGGAAGAAATGTTTTCCTACTTTGTTGACTTCAAAATGGTTTTAGACATTGTTCTCAGAAATTAACTTTGACAAAAAATGCAAGAACTTGGGTTCTCAAAATAATTTAGATCTTCTATTCATAAACACTATGTGTAGGCCAAAGAAAAAAATAACTAAAGAGGGTATGCAAAAATGTTTTTGATAGTGACATTTAAGTCAAATAAGGATGTCCTTTTGTTAGGATTAACCGTAGACATAAATAACAATTACATGAAAATATAACCAATATCAGAAAATGATAAATTACACAGAAGAGAACACAAGACACCAAGATTTAATGTGGTTTACCCAATCCCTGGGCTACATCTACCAAATAATGAGTCCAATATTATTCCTATCCAGTGATTACAACCTGATTAGAATTTGTAATCCCTTACAACTCAATATTGCCACAAGAAGCAATTATCACATCACACCTTATACAAAATTCCTAACCCTAAGTCATTTTATACAAATATTTTTGCCACTTTAGGGTGAAAATTAGTTACAATATGTTGTCTCAAAAATGCCAAAAAATAGCCCCAAAAAAATTCCTTACCTCGCTGACAAATTATAGAGTATGTATAGTACTTCCTTGATCAGTCACCACGAACTGATAATCTCCCAGTTGGGGATTGATCAGGCTCCACATAAACAACAATCTCCTGCTTGGAGATTGGTCTTGTAGCAATCCTACTACTCCATGAGGCTCCCACTAGATCAAACCACCCTGAACTCTACTGTGATTTTATTCTATTCAATCTCAAAGAACAACTAAAATCGGAGAGGAGTTCAACTTCTCCCTTGTCACTACCTTTATAAAATTATCTATTAGATTGTCATCTATATGTATCTTGTCCAGCTTTAACTTTCCATCATCCAAAACTAACTAAATGAACTAGTACCACAACTATATGTGTTTTGTCTTTGAATGTAGAGAATAATTAATTGCAAGATGAATGACACTTTGGTTGTCTAAAAAAAAATAATCATCCCTCTATGGGTTTCCCAATTCTTCTAGGAAGAATTGAAGCTATATCATCTCCTTAACTATCTTTGTAGTAGTAACATACTTTGCCTTTGTAGTGGATAAAACATTCACCTTCTATAATCGAGAAACCTAGCTCAATGTTGCCCGACCAACAATAAATACATAACCTGCAGTACTCCTCTTGTTATTAATATCCTCTACCAAATCTAAGTCTACATAGCCCTATAAATTAGTAGTAGAGCCCCCAAAATGTAAACACTTACTCAATTTTCCACTCAAATACTTGAGAATCCATTTAATCACATTCCAATGCTCAAGCCCTAGATGACTCATATACCTGCTAACGACTCCCACTGCATGAGATATTTTTGGCCTCATACATACCATCAAATATATCAAGATTCCTACAACTAAAGCATTAGATACCTTGGACATCTTATCCTCCTCTTCTTGTGTCTTTGGACACATCTCCATAGTCAAATTCAAATGACTAGGTAAAGGTGTGTCAACAACTTTAGCATTCTTCATAGAGAAACATTGCAACACCTTCTCAATATAATCACCTTGAGATAATGTAAATTTTTTGTTCTTCTTATCTTTACAAATTTTCATACCAATTATTTGTTTTTCTACCCCAAAATCTTTCATGGAGAATGAATGTGCTAACTGGTGTTTTAGCCCATTGATGTAATCCATGTTAGACCCAGCTATAAGCATATCATCAACATATAAATGTAAAATAATGTATTTTTCATCATCCAACCTCTTTAAATAAACAAAATGATCTGCATGACACCTACTATATCCATGCTCATGCATAAAACTGCCAAATTTTAGATATCATTGTTGAGGTGCTTGCTTTAATCCATATAAACTTTTCTACAATTTGCACACTAAGTTCGCCTTACCTTTGACCTCAAATCCATATGGTCATGTCATTAATATCTTTACATCCAAATCACCATGAAGAAAGGTTGTTTTAACATCAAGTTGCTTTAAATGCAAATCTTTAGTAGCCACAATACTTAAAACAATGCGAATATAAGTCATTTTAATAATAGGAGAAAATATCTCATCAAAATTAATGCCCTTTTTCTATGAAAATCCTTTTACAACTAACCTAGTTTTAAATCTTTTCTTACCTCCATCCTCTTCTTTCAACTTGTAAACCCATTTATTTTGTAAGTCCTTTTTACTGATAGGCAACTTACATAAATCCCAAGTCTTATTTTTTGGAAAGGAACCCATTTCTTCTATCATTGCAGACTCCCACTGAATCTTAGTATCCACATGTGCATCTTCATCATAATATTTAGGTTTACTGCCATCAATTAATAAAATAGAGTACAAAGAGGGAGAAAATATTTTTGGAGGTCTTAGCCTTGTTGATCATCTAGCATTCACTAGGGTGTGTGGTATTTGTTGTTGTAGTTATTGCAGATCATGAGAAGTTGCTAGAGCATCATCTTTTGGAGTATCATCCAACACTATATAATCATCTTCTTTCTTCTCATGTTGCTGCAATAGATCTTTGTACAATATTTTCTCATTGAAGATGACATCCGTTCTTCTTTCAATTTTATGATTTTTAAAATCCTAAAGCATATAAAAAAATTCATCAATGCCATATCCAACAAATATACTTTCCTTTGACTTAGTTTCCAACTTAGTTCTATTTTCAAAATCTATATGTGCAAATGCTTTATAACCAAAGGTTTTGAGAAAATAATAACTCATCTTCTTACTAGTCCATGCTTCTTCTAGAATACCACAACCCAAAGGAGTAGAGGGACCTCTATTAATAAAATATATAAAAATATTGATAGCCTTTGCCCACATGTTTAAGGGAAACCTAACATGCAATCTCATGCTCCTTGCATGCTCCATTATTGTCCTATTCATGATTTTAGCCACTCCATTTTCTTATAGAATCCTTGGAACACTTTTTTGTCTATGAATACCATCAGTGGAGCAATAATGTTCAAATTTATGACTACAATATTCAGCACCATTATCAGATCTAAGACATTTTAATCTCTTACTAGCCTCATTTTCAATCAAGCATTTCCATTTCTTAAAAGTTTGAAATACATTCGATCTCTATCTAAGGAAATAAACTCATACTTTTCTAGTTGCATCATCAATAAATGTAACATAATAATGAGAGCCACTAAGGGAAGATACTTGAGCCGGTTCACATACATATGTATTCACAAGCTCTAATTTCTCTTATTTTTTTCTTTCCCACTCTTCACAAAACTCACTCTCTTTTTTTTTCATATACACAACTTTCACCAAGTTGTCATGCTGAAATTAAATTCCTACTCAACCTTGGAACATGTCTTACCTCATGTAGTAGCTAATGATTCCCATTCTACAACTTAATCTTAACTTTTACCTTTCCAACAATCTGCTAAGGTTTATTATCCCACAAATAAATAAGCTTGAAATCCCCTTAGACATAATAAATAAAATAACCTCTATGGGGTGTAGCATGAAGTGAAGCCCCATAATCTAAAACCCAAGAATAATCAACACTTTCTAAGGAAATAAGCAAAGAATCCTCTTTGGATTTGTTACTTACCACATTTGTCTCCTTGTTTCTATCTTGTTTATCTCCTTTATTGTTCTTTTGAGTTCAACAATCTTTCTTCTTATGCCCTTGTTTTCCATAGTACTTGAAATCTCTTGGTCCTTTGGATTGAAACCTCTTCCCCTTTGATTTTCCTCTTGATTTCCCATGATTTCCATAATTGTTTCCTCCCTTAGTTGTTCTACCTCTACTTAGTGAATTCAAAGCACTTCCTCATGTAGATCCACCTGAGGTTTTCCTACAAGTTTCCTCACTTAGAATACAACCAATCACATCATCAAATTTTAGGGTGTTAGATCTAGAAACAAAATTACTCACAATCATTACCAATCCATTCAATCTTTCCAGCAAAGAACACAAAATCAAGAGATCCCTAATTTATTCATCAAAATTGACATTCATAGAAGATAACTGACTAGTAATTAAATCATACTCATTTAAATAATCTGCAACAGATCTGCCTTTTGCCATCTTCATATTAAATAACTGCTTCATGAAATACCTTATTTGAAGTTGATGACTTTTTATACAATTTTGCTAGTGTTTGCATAAACTCTTCCATCATCTTTGCTTTTGTAATGTTAAATGTTATCGATGGTGTCAGGCATAATTGAATACTTCCAAGTGCCTTTTTATCTAGAATCTCCTAGTCCTCATTTGTCATAGTTCCTTGTTTCTTGGTTTTTCCTTCCAATGGCTTCCATAAATCCTTCAAAAAAAGATAGTCCTCCATTTGCATTTTCCATAACTAAAAGCTTTGCCCATTAAACTTCTCAACCTTTAGCTTACCCTTGTCTACCATCACTCCCACTCAATTGTGAGACTCTCATTCAACCATAAGACTTTTCTATAGAGAATAGCTGAAAAAAAAAAAACCTTTCTCTCATACCACTTGTTAGGATTAACCACAGACATAAATAATAATTACATGCGAAATATAACCACTACTAGAAAATAATAAAATGCATAGAAGAGAACACAAGACACCAAGATTTAATGTGGTTCATGATGTAGGAGTATCGAGCTTGGATTTTGGTGGAGTTATCTTTTTCATGGTTATGAATGTGTTGGAGACACATTGGAGAACCTTTTCTCATGATTGCATAGAGATTGGATGGATTGAGTTGAAGTTTGAATTGTTTTTACCTTGCTACTAGAAGTTTGTTTTTTAGTTTCTAGGTGCTTGTTGCAGGTTGTATAACTACTTTTGTGCAATGAATGAGAGGATGTAGATTTTAGGGTTTGAAGAGGACCTAGAGTACTTCCTTTTATCAAAGGCACAAGTCCTAATTCATTATAAGTTGGGAGATATGACAATTTTCTTGGAGTTTCAATTTTTGGCAGTTTGCACAATAGATTTTTGTGCCTGACTTTTGGGATGGATGCCTATATATCCTTAATGAATCAGCCTTTACACCCTTAAGGAGTTGTAGAGCACCTAAAGTTCTACCTTTAGTTTGAAGCATAAGTTCTAATTTAATTGGGGCTAGGAGATATCATGATTTTTCTCGGGTATCGATTTTTGAACATTTAATCGCTATTGGAGGCTGACTTGTGGCTCTTCAAGTATTTAATGTTAGCTTTATTTAATTTGTAATTTCTAGGCTATCTTGTGGCTTAATTGGGTATAAGTAAGGGGTCTTGTGGAGTATTTTATTTCATTCATGGATGGAGTGATTCATTTATTCAAAAGAGGAGTGAGTGTGGAGAGTAGCTGAAGAGCGAGTTTTTCCTGAGTTTATAGATAGAGTTTCGAATGTGAGGTAGTTTACAGTAGGATTATAATAGATTTGTGAGTGTGTGGATAGAATGTCGAATGTGAGGCAATTTACACTTGAATCTTGGATCAAGTTTGAGAAGGGCTAGTAGTTAGGGCTTGGAAAGCAAGGAGATTGCTTGGTGGGCTTGCAAACACAAATTTAGATCTTCCTTGGAGGTTTCTACTAGAGTGTTATCTAAACTAGCTAGTGTTTGGGTTAGATCTTGAGGGATTTTGCAGAATTGTTATTGTAATTACTTTGTATTTGGCCATAACCAGGAAGGCCTTACTGCCTAACACATTGCATGGTATAGTTATTTTATGAATAAATTATTGTAATTTGGTATCATATCTTGCATTGTTATTGTGTTTTCACTGTGTGGTTGTTTGCTAGAGGTTAGGACATCTCGTTTGGGGATTCTCCTGCCTTGCATTGGATCAAGTGGTATCAAAGCGAAGGTTGTTCCTAAGTGTGCAGACAGATCGTTGAAGTTGTGGCAGTTTGCATTAGGACTTTGGGAGGACATGCAAATGGATCTATGGTTGTGAAGATGGAAGGTTGATCTTGTTTAGGAAGATTAATCTATTGGTGATTTGCTGTAGAGAGTTAGCGAAGATTTTGGAAGATGGCTCTAAGAGGATTAGACCCTGAGATGATTGAAAATCTTCATGATGTGCTGCAAAGGAGGTTTTTTGAGATGTCTACTTGGGTTGAAGCTAGTTTGGTTGTTCAAACTAAGAAGGTGGTTGCTTAGTTTGAAACTAGTTTGGATGATTGAGATAAGGACAAGATGAGGAAGGTATTCCATAGATGTTTGTAGAGTTGGAGTCTATTGATTCAGAAGAGAGTTGTTTGGCTGATTAAGAGACTTGTTTGTGAGAGAAGATGGCATAGCAAGATCAAGGTGGAAGAGGTTGGTTTTGTTGATCAGTTTGTGGAGCTTGATACAGAACCTATAGAATAGCTGGAGGTTGTTACTGAAGATATTCCTAATCTTGTTAGTGCTAGGATGGAGATTGGTTTTTCATGATTAGTCGATTGGTTTTGACATGGAAATTGTAGAGCACTTGGTCATGGATGATCTAGTTGCTATTGGTGATGACGAGTTACATGTTGCAAAGCATCTTGTTTTGAGCAATGAGATGGTTGGTGTTGAGAGTTTTGCATATGTTGCTAAGGAGTTACATATTGCTGCTAATGTGGAGTATTTTGTTGCTGGTGTGGATTCACTAGTTGCTGATGTGCATAAGGATTTGCTAATGAAGCATTATGTTCAGTTTGTTCTTGGGTGTGAGAATGTTGATTGGGTTGTTGATATTATTTGATTCTAATGTTTTAGTGGATGAAGCATAGATGGTTGATTTTCAAATTTTTTCTATTGACTTTGATGAAGTGGAAACCTTTGGTGAAGATGAAGAAGGTTGCAAATGTTTCTTTGGGCATTAAAGTATGAGACATACTTTTCTATTTACTTGGGGAGTTTGATGTAGGAGCATCGAGCTTGGATTTTGGTGGAGTTATGATTTTCATGGTTAGGGATGTGTTAGAGATACATTGGAGAACCTTTGCTCATGATTGCATAGAGATTGAATGGATTGAGTTGAAGTTTGAACTATTTTTACCTTGTTGCTGGAACTATGTTTTCTAGTTTTTGGGTGCCTGTTGTAGGCTATGTAAGTTTGCAATGAATGAGAGGATGCATATTTCAATGACTAAAGAGGGCCTAGAGTACTTCCTTTTATCAAAGGAGCAAGTCCTAATTCATTATAAGTTGGGAGATATGGCAATTCTCTTGGAGTATCAATTTCTAGCAGTTTGCACAACGAATTTATGTGTGTGACTTTAAGGATGAACGCACAAATATCCTTAATGAATCATCCTTTGTGCCCTTAAGGAGTTGTAAAGGACCTAAAGTACTACCTTTAGTTTCAAGCACACGTTCTAATTCAATCGGGGCTAGGAGATATCACGATTTTTCTTGGATATCAATTTTTAGACATTTAATTGTTGTTGGAGGCCGACTTGTGGCTCTTCAAGTATTTAATGTTAATTTTATTTAATTTGTAATTTCTAGGATGAATTGTGGCTTACTTGCGTATAAGTAGGGGGTCTTGTGGAGTCTTTTTTTCAATTATGGATGGAGTGATTTCATTCATTTGGAAGAGAATTGAGTGTGGAGAGTAGTTGAAGAGCAATTTATCCTCAAGTTTGTGGATAGAGTGCTGAATGTGAGATAGTTTACAATAGGATTATGATGGAGTTGTGAGTGTGTGGATAGAGCGCCAAATGTGAGGTAGTTTACACTTGGATCTTGGATCAAGTTTGAGAAGGGCTAGTAGTTGTAGTTTGGAAAACAAGGAGATTGCTTGGTGGGCTTGCAAGCACAAGTTTAGATCTTCCTTAGAGGTTTCTACCAGAGTGTGATCTAGACTGGCTAGTGTTTGGCTTGGATCTTGAGGGATTTTGCAGAACTATTATTGTAATTGCTTTGCATTCAGCCATAACCAGGAAGGCCTTACAGCTCGACACATTGCATGTAACAGTTATTTTATGAATAAATTATTGTGATTTGGTATCAAATCTTACATTGTTATTGTGTTTCTATTGTGTAATTATTTGCTAGAGGCTAGGACATCTCCTTTGGGGATTCTCCTACCTTGCGCTGCATCAGTTCACCCAATCTCTGGGCTACGTCCACCAAACATTGAGTCCAATATTATTACGATCTAATGATTACAACCTGATTACAATCCATAATCCCTTACAACCCAATATCGCCACAAGAAGCAATTATCGTATCACACCTTATAGAAAATTCGTAACCTTAAGCCATTTTATACAAGTATTTTTGCTACTTTAGGATTAAAATTAGTTACAACATGTCAGCCCAAAAATATTGAAAAAATAGCCCCAAAAAAATTTAGAACCTCACCAAGGAATTATGGAGTATGTACAGTACTTCCTTGATGAGTCACCACAAACTAACACCTTTATCCCCTTGTTGGTGTTTGAAAACACTGGAGGGTTTTCAATTGTCCCCATGAGAATATGACACATCTAGGGGCAGCTAACTCCCATTATCAACATATCATTTCAGACACAGGGCCAACTATAAGGCTAAACCCTTCTTCTTCTTCAGGCTCTGCAAGACCGAGGCGGGTAGATCTTAGATTCAATTGATACCATACCAATGCAAAACATATCCCTGAATCTATTTAATGCAGATGAAAACCCCTTATATCTCCTAATAACTCATGAAATGACACAAATCTACATTAGCTAAATGCAAATCTATGAATCTCATAAGTTGAGTGAGGGTTAACCAATTATAACTCCTTTAACATGAAAGGTGAAAACACTTTTGATTTAATAATGTTGAATTTCAACAAAACCTCAGATATGCAGTAATAAGACCTAATGATCCTGTAACTGATCAGTGCCTTGACCATTGGGCAGTCCCATGAATCAAATGCACACATATGGATATTTGATAGTTGTTTATATACTCAGACATTTGATCTATCTATTTAACTTGTAAATAGACATCAATGCTCAAATTAAATCCCATTCTTACATGAGATCTCCATCAGTAAACTTGCAACCCTGTTGATTTCCTGAAGCATTTACACAACCTCTTGGGTCATAAGCAACAATGAATAACATACAGCCTTGAGGGACTGCAATTACAACCTAAGCTCTATGTCAAAGATTGTAAAACATTGAAAATTAGCTGATAAAGGAGACAAGATTCAACTGAAACTCAACTTGTTGTTCTTTGTATTAATTTTCTTGAAACTTATACAGTCATATGCATGAAATGAAAAACATGAAACAACCTAACAGATCTAAACTATCTGTATTAATCTTCCTATTGATGTTCATACAAGAGAGAATATGCTGAAAGAAATGGTTTCGTAGTAAAACAATGAAACCCTGCTGGTATTGCCTAGAGAAAACTGCCAACCTACTAGTTTCTCAGTGACAAAGACTGGAACCCTTACAATAGATGAGAAAAAGAAAGATATAGGAGAAGAGTTCATTCTCGGATCTGATCTGAACATGACATCTGTCCACTTGGAAAACCTTCTCAATAGGTTAAAAACAACTCTCTAATCTCTCCCCTCAACTGGTGAATCAAATCTTCATTATTAGGCCTCTACAAAAGCACAAAATATCTGAGGTATTTGAAGAATAACTGATTTGATTCCTGATTTGAACTCATAACAATAGCATAAAATCAGTTAAAATTGAACTCCAGAAGGATGAAAACTTTTCCAAAAATTTTTTTGGCATCAAAAGACTCCAATACATGTTCCCCAACTGATTGTAACATTTCATGATGAATTCTACCCCTTTTACTGAGAATGCTCCAGAAATTACAAATTAGCCTATAGACTGAACCAGTGAAGACCTGTGCATAATTTGACCCCAAATTTGGAAAATTCAAATTCTCCCAGTTCCGACGGTATATTACAGTGCATATTTCAGACAAAAAATGCTCCCCTGGTAGCAATTTGAAAATTAGACCCCTAGACTGAATCATAGCATTAAAATGAAAAAAAATAAAATTTTATATAGTAAAACTATATAAAACCTTAAGCTTCATTTAAATTTTTCCATCTTTGAATTATCTATGTTTGAACTTTTCTGAATCTTCATTTCATATTTCACTTTTATTTTTACCCTTTGCCTCTTGTTGAAATCTGACTGGCTGCCATCTATTTGAAATATTTTAATTAATTAATTAATATTAATTAATTAATTCCACTTCCTTCTCGTAACATCAGAGCCTTCATATTTTATCTTCACACTCATATGCCTTTACGTTTTCATGGCCTGAGCATATCCCTGTAGCCCTTTTAAATTTTCTTTACGTGCATACACTCATGTGAATGCTTTAAATTTTCCTTTTACGCCCATACGGGTACCAGCGTACCACCAGAAGCCTTTAAACTATGCTTCACGCTCATATGGGAAACTTTGCACTTTACGACCATACAGGAAGCCTCACGCGTACCACCATGAGCGTTTAGAGTTTGTTTTACGATCGCACGGTGGAAGCATTCTCATAGCATCATAAAAATTTATACTCCACACTCCTGACCTTATGCTCACGTATCAACGTAGGATGTTTGGAGCTCCAAGTCAAAACCACGTTCGAATTTGCATGGCTATTAGTTGGATGGGCCCCTCCCTCGAGCATCACTTGTTTTGAAAAAGCAGAAATGAAAAACATTTTATAACTCGTATGCTCTGCTATAAATATAGTAGATGTCTCTCCACATTATCAATGTGGGATATCTCTTCTACACTCCCCATTTTTTTTAAAACATAGGCCTCCATGTGAATACTCTGTTGCAGGTCGCTAATCAATTTTCTCTCTTCTTGGAACATAGCACATTTCCTTCTCACTTTGGATGAAGACTCTTTATTCTTCTATGCGTAGGCTATTCTCTTGTGCATGGAAACTCCCTGCCTCTATCATGGACTGTCTTTCCTATACTGGCGTGGAACTGTGTTTAATGTGCCATTGTTTCTCTTTTGCATGGGCAGACTTTGCTATTTGGAGTTCCTCCCTCATGTTGTTGGCAGCTTCTTTTAGTCTGGCATGGGCGTATTCCACTTGATAGCACAAGTTGGGGACTATTATTCTTCTTGCCTACAAAATAACCTCACTCAAATCTGATGACTTATTGGTTGATATTTGATGAGACTTGCCACTACTGCTACTAATGAATTCAACACCACTAGCCTTCAGCTTTCCTAAAGAGGAATCAAAGACGATTCTGTTGGCTGTCATATTCAGGAGAACTAAAATGTTGTCTGGATTTGCATACTGTAGGAGATTTGCAGTTGTGTGTCTGGTCCCATTCTTGTAAAAAATGGTAGCACTAATCTTGGTGCCCTCCAAATTATCAAGAGTAAACCCATTGTAAGGAAGCACTCCAGCTTCCAAAAGGCCAACTCGGACAGCATCGCTCCAAACAAAAAGGTGATCAGGTTTGAAGGCATTCAATCTCTCCACCCATTCACATGACTCGTTTACAAGCTTCTCGTCCCAACCCATCTTTTGAATGAATTGAAGGCTTTCCCTACTATAGAACCCAACATTGATTGACGTTCCATTTCTATTGTTGGCTCCATTTTAACATGTTTGCACATGCTGCTTCCTTTGATTGGCAACGAGTTTTCATTACTTGGTGCTTATTTCTTGCCCAAGTCGTGGGCTTTGCTCCTTCAGTCGTGTGCCTTGAGAAAGGCTTTTTCTAATGCTACCTGCGTGATCTTCTCTATCACTACCGGCTTTCTTATGCATGGATCTGCATGTGCGTGTATTTTATTTGGCGCTCCTGCTCCATGCCTTGTGTGGGCTTGCTTGCTAAGACACCTCCTCTTCCTACTTGCGGGTTGGCTCCTTTAGCGTTAAACTCCTCTGTTTTAACTTCCTCCGATTGTCTCTTTCAACCTGCATCTTTTTGCTTGCTCTCTGACTTCTTTGCAATGTTAGCCAGCTCCCCTTTTATTTGCATAGGGTCCGTGGCTAGTGAGGAGGCTTCAAAATGCATTGACCCAGAAGGAAATAAGCTGAGAGTTGATGGTCAATCAACAGAGTATTGCTTCTACATAGCCATTGCATCTCCTTCAAGGTACATGAAGAGAGCTTGATCAAGTTCCACTAGGTCGTAAGCTTCAAGATTATCTTTGATGAAGTCTGATCCAGTGTGTGTCCTCATGCAGCTTCTTCTTGCATGAGTGCTCCTTGCAACTCTTTCCATTGAATTTCGAGGCTTGTCTTCTTTTCTAGCAAGGTTATTTAAATCCATTACTTTAGGATATATTCTATCAATTGTCACTCGAAATTCATTTCTTTGGATATTCCTACGACCTTGTTCATGGGGCCTTCTGGCATCTAGAATAGACCACAAACCCTCTGATAAATTTGGCGATGCTCTTAATCCATTTGTCCTCACTCCATGCATAGTTCTATTTCCCAACTTGATCAGAACACTAACTCCTTGTCCCTTTGATATTGTCATATTTCATGATGAATTCATGAAATGTTCTTTGATAGATTAGGCTGCATTTTGAAGCTGCAATCTTATTGTCATAGTCAGTAAGCTTTGCATGAGTTTGAGTTTCCAAATTATGACAAACATCCAATTCAAACATTGCTTGAACTCAAAATGTTACCGGCTAATATGACTTCTGTAATATAGACTTTCATGGCATTCTTTTCAACTTTTCCATTGCTAATATTACTGGGCATGTCCAACTAAGTTCATCAGGTGTATACTTTGACAGATCCACTCAATCTCACAAAGCTTGTTTCATATATTTAGAGTTTATAATAATCAGAATCATTATGATTATTCTTTTCAATACATCTCAAATCCTTACTGGCTGTCACAAATCTGATGAATTTAGCCGAGCCCCAAAGTGGGTCTAGCGAATTTTTTTTTTGTTTCTAGACAATTGAAACCTCAAACTGGCCCATCAATCATCTCGAACTAATTGAAATTGATTTGGAGCATTAATTTGATCATTAAAAACTCATTTACCCACTTTTTGCAAACTGTGAATTTGGTGCTAGGAGGTCCTTTGATTGGCCTTGAAAATTGATCCAAAAAGCTGACCGAGCTCTGAAATTTGGCACACTGAATCTCTGCTCTGCATACTTGTACCATGTCGAATCTCGTCTCATGACGAATTCAGAGTCAAAAGATACTCGCTGTCAAAGCTGACCACTTAAAAACACCTACAGATAAACATGTCAGAAAACAATAAATTGTGTTCAGATTTGGCTTTGAAAACTAGGCAAATGAGCACATGGGGAAATGAAAATTGGGGCATTGGTTCCTGTCATAAGGACATTATGGATATGCGAATTGGGCTCATGATGAATAACAAGGCACAAATGGCAAGCGGTCAAAGTAGACTACTTGGAAATACTGACTGGAAATAATGTCAGAATAAGTGTTTTTTGTAAATGGAAATGACCCGAAAAAGTGTGCAAATGGATTCGTTAAGATGTGAAAATTGGCACACTTAAAGTATTTTCAGAGGACAACACAGTGGTACAATCCATTTGATCTCACCTATCACAGATTAGGAGTTATGACATCCCGAACAAGGGTACCAAACAACATGCATTTGTTGACACTAGTAAAAAGTTACAAATTGCGTTGGAAAAGTGTGCAAACAGATTCTCACGAGGTGAAACTTGGAACATAACAAGTCTCTGACATCTACAATACAACACAAAAAGAATTTTAAGATTTTGGTCAACTGGGTCAAAGTTATAACACGTCAAACAGGGCTTCCAAGAATTATGCACAATTGCAAATGCATGAAAACAATAACTGACCAACTTTGAGGGATTCAAAACATAATCAAACGAACTCGAAAGGACTTAAAATCTAAAACATAGGTTCTTAGATATGGACACTAAACACTCTCAAAATGGCATGTCATGAAACAATTTTGGGCACGAGATATTCAATGACAAACACAGGCTCTTGTCGCTGTTTGACACTTGGGGTAAAAATGCAAAAATGACACTGGCTCAAAACAAGACTTCGCCAAATGACTCGAAATGTCAATTTATCATCATGGAATGCTTGGACACACTAAATGAAGGGTGCTAGAAACATTACACACCTTACGGGGCTTAGAGGTACAGTCGAGTACATATGCATTTAAAAGCATTTATAGGGCTCAATTTCTCAAAATTGCTCAAAATTTGGGCTGCAATTTTGAGTGCCAACACCCCCATCTCTTGTGTTTTATATATTGATAAACTTCAAGAGTGGTTGAACAAGACTATTGGAGAAGGTACTTAACTAGCAAGGTATATGGTGAAGCTACGTTGTACACATGTAGATGACCTTATTGTTATTGCAAAATTTCTACAAGGTTTGAGAGAGCACTTGAAACCTCTTGAACTTTTTTGTTAGGAAGTTGGAAGGCAAGTGAATACCAACAAGACCAAAGGATCATGATCTTCTCTTTGAAAAAGAAGATGCATAAGATTAATTTTTTCTTTGAGGGAAACCCCTTGGAGGTAGCAAGGGAATAAAAGTACCTAGGAATTGATTTTCACTATAGGCTTGGTTGAAGGACATGTAGATCAAAGAGGATTCAAGACAGGGGGACGATTATACACCTTCTTCAAAATAGGTATAGTAAAGAGGAGTTGGAGGAGTGGAAGACTAAGAAAACCTTGTTTGGTTTGTTAATAGTGCCAATCATTGTAAATGCATTTCCACAATCCATAATCGTAACCGTGCTTCTGAATTTTGATTGTGTGTCTTTTTTGAGCCAACATTTCGGGTCACACTCTGTGAACCATCATCAGGACAGTAGAGTAGTAAAGAGTTGGGAAGTATGTGATGGTTCACAGAGTGTGAACTAAAATATTGGCTCAAAAAAGACGCACAATCAAAATCCAGAAGCATAGTTACAATAGTGGCAATCGTTCTTTATGGGTTTGAAGTTTGGGGGAATAACATTTCAGACTACAAAATGATGACAAACATAAATAATTTTAAAACATCTAATTAGTAGCCGTCTTAAAGTCAAATCAACGATATATTATGAGATCCTTTTAGCTGAGGTGAGTATGTTCCTAATTGAGGCCTGAATGATCGTTTCGTTTTTTTGTTACTTAAAAAGGCTAGAAAAATAGATAAACATCACTTTCTTAAAGTTATTGTTGGAGAAGAGCTACGTTTTTATAAAAAAAAGACTTGGAAGAAACAAAATAGCAAGTGAATGAACAAGTGGGAAATAAAGTTGCATGATTGCCCCAACAAAAATGATGAGATTAAAAAGTGGGTCAAAGAAATTTTACAAATTGTGGACAAAATAGTTAGGTGAGAAAAAATGCCTACTATGTCAAATAATTTAATGCCACATGGAAGTATGATGAAAAAGTTTATTTGAGATCTACAATTAATAGAAAGGTCATCTAAGATGTAAAATTGTTAGATGGAAGGTACCAAAAGACAAATTGGATGAAAAGACTTTTGTTTACTACAACAAAGGGATGGTGGAATTGAAATTACATTTCATTAAAGAATGAGTAATTTATGTAACATTACAATCAGTTTGAAAATAATTTAAATGTAGACAATGAATTTAAATGTAGACAATGAATGAACCTTTCAAAGAGGCAAAACAAAATAAAACTTCTAATTTCTTTCTCAACATTCATATCCACACAACATTTAAATTTAAAAAATATATATATTTTGATCCCTTGAACAACATAATCTTCTGAACTTATTTGAGAACTTACGTTGAGAATGCTTAAAAATACTGATATCAAAATACGCATAAATACCTATAAATGTTTAAGCTGAAATTTTTGGTTTCCATGGCGGATAAATTTTCCAGCCTGAGCAAAAAAGATCATGCCTTGCACTAAGCAGGTAAAGTGTAAAGGGTTTTTACACTTTACCTCTTAAGATTTTGCTATGCAGGGTAATAAGTGTGAGATGCTAACAGTCAATCTCTTTCCAAGATCCCAATTGTGGGTTCCTCGGATTCAATAGAATGGCTATCCGTTGTCCATTTCATATGGAACTCTTGGCATGTACGCCTCGTGAACAATAAATTTATTGGAAGCGATGGGTTTTACGGATGACCTGAGATTTTCACTCCATAACAATGACTGCGACAGAATGTTAAAGCAATGCATTACGTTGAATAATCCGAGGGAGGGTAAGCGAATACATGCTCATTTGATCAAAACTGGACTTGGATTATGTATATTTCTCGTGAACCGCCTCGTGGAAATGTACGCCAAGGGTAAGAATCTATTGGATGCTCGTAATATATTTGACAGGATGCCAACGCGCAATGTGTTTTCATGGAATACCATGATAGCTGGATATTTCAAATGGGGTAGCGTAGGCCATGCACGCCAACTGTTTGAAAATATGCCTGAAAGAGATGACGTCTCATGGAATACCATGATTACAGGTTACGATCTGAATGGACACTCTCAGGAGGCTCTTAATTGTTATTGGGAAATGATGGCTGAAGGATTTGTGCCTTCCGCCATAACCTTTTCTAGTGTTTTAAGTTCTTGCGCTAAGTTGCCTGCTCCAAAACAAGGCAAGCAGGTCCACGCTCATATAATCCGAGTTAAGCGTCAGTCAGATATGGTTGTGGGTGTAGGCCTTGTTGATATGTATGCGAAAGGTGGATGCATAGAGGATGCCCGCCTAGCGTTTGACAGAATGAACGAACGGAATGTGGTCTCCTGGAATGCTATGATTACAGGTTATGGTCATAATGGGCTTGGTGAGGAGGCTCTAATGTTGTTTTATGAGATGCAACAACGAGGAATGAATCCCGACCAAGTTACAATCGTCAGTATCCTCAGTGCTTGTTGCAAAAGTGGGAAGGTCCAGGAAGCTCGTAATGTGTTCGACGAAATACCTCAAAGGAATGTGAGCTCATGGAATGCGATGATTGCAGGTTATGTGCATAATGGTGAGATTGAGCAGGCCATGAAGTTGTTTCTACAGATGTTACAATATGTTAGACCAGATGAAACCACTTTTGCGAGTGTTGTAACAGCCTGCGCTAGTCTTGCAGCTCTGCAACAGGGAAAGCAGGTCCATGGACTTGTAACTAGATTTGGATTAGAATCTAGTGTGTTTGTTAGCAGTGCCCTTGTTGATGTGTATTGTAAATGTGGAAGTACAGAAGATGGACAACAAGTGTTTGACAATATGCTAGAAAGAACTCGTGTGTCCTGGAATACAATGATTACAGGATATGCTCAAAACGGGCAGGGGATACTCGCTATTCAGTTGTTTAAGGAAATGCTAAAGACTGGCGTAGTGCCAGACCATGTCACATATGTTTGCGTTCTATCAGCTTGTAGTCACGCTGGTCTATTTGACGAGGGTCTGCGGTACTTCAATAATATGTGGGAAAAACACCGCATTCTGCCCACAGTATCTCACTATACATGCATGGTTGACCTTCTTGGTAGAGCTGGAAGGCTGGAGGAAGCAGAGAAACTTGTGGAGAATTCTCCATTTGATTCAAATGCTGCCATGTGGCTTGCATTGCTTAGTGCATGTAGACTTCACGGGAATTTGGAGTTGGCTGAACTTGCAAGTAAGTGCCTATTTGAAATGGAGTCCCAAATCTCTGGACCATATATACTGATGTCAAACATCTATGCTGCAGCTGGGAAATGGCTTGGTGTTGCAAAAATGAGAAAATTGATGAGAGAAAGAGGTGTTAAAAAGGAACCAGGATGCAGCTGGATAGATATCAAGAACACAATTCATAATTTTGCGGACTGAGATCATTACCCACAATTGAAAATTTTCTTCATTATGTTATAGCAGAGTCGAGGAAGATGAGGGCCCGGAAACACAAAAAGGGGAGCATGTTCTTAAAATCATAGAAATGATACATGAATAGAAAAGCAGCCCAGGAATAAGGAAGAGATTGATTAGGGTCCATTAAATTGGGGCACATTGATCTAGAACATACTCGACACTGTAGACATCGACAGAGGTCATCAAAGGGCTCTGGAAATGCTGTTTGTATTCATTGTGGATGCAATATAGGCAATCACAGCGAGAAATTGGCTTCTCAATACGTCTTATGCAACGCCTATATACATTATAGAGAACCTTAGTATAGGTGGGACTCTCATAATATAAATTAACAATGTTTGGTTCTCTTCTCCAATTTTTCTCCTAAAAAGGTCTGCATTTTCATTTCCTTTAATGCATTTCTTAGTTCTTTACATGTGAGAAGTTCTGGCCAGCAAGATCTATTTATATTTCTCTAAGTTCCTGAAATCCCTTCTTTTTGGCAGAGCTCAAAAACGTATGTGAATGAATGAATGAAAGATTTTAATAATGTCCACAAGGCCAAAGCATCCTATGGGACCCCAAAGCTGCATAGGTGATTTGCTTGTTCTGATAACTATGCCTTACCATCCAGCCTATGGGACCACAGATTGGATCTCAATGCTGCAACAGAGTCTAGTTTGACTATCAAAGAAGCTACAGGTACTAGTCTTATGATATCTGAATATATTAATGTGTTGTTGACCAGTTTTATGAGAGAATTTCTAGTGTGCGCCATTTGGTGCTATTTGTGTATAGTTTTATTGCTGCTTTCTAGTGGCAGAAGATGAAGTCATGTGCATTCTCATATTGGTGTGTAACTTCCTTCCTGGATCTAAGAAGACTTTTGGGGGTGACTGGAATATAGCCGCTCTTTCATACAGATTATATGATCTCGAAGGAAAAACTATAGGTCATGTTGGTGCTGGTTGAATTGGCAAAGAACTACTCAAAAGATTGAAGGTATTGTTGACATGTTTCTATTGCATTTTGAACGCTTTCTAATACATTCCAGTGATAAACGCGATATGTATTGCTGAAAGTGACTGATGGCCCTTTCAATTGATCTTTTGTGTTGATTTCACTCCTCAGCCCTTAAACTGTAAGCTTCTTTACCATGACTGTCTTTCAGTTGGACCAGAGTTTAGAAAGGATGATGTGCCTATTTAAATGTAGGTGGGCATGGGTACTGTTTCTTCAACTTTTTCCAATCTATAGAAAACTATGTTTAGTGTACGTGTCATTGTTTATTTCCACCATGCCCATGTACCTACTATGTTGGACCCCTAGCCGATTATTGAAAAAAAGATATTGCATAATGATGCAATGCAGAAACTCCAAACACATAAAAACATCGCTTTGGTGTCTATGTCTTGCAATTTTTTTAATTGATGCTGCTTTATGCTATTTTACTGTTCTTTCTGATTTCTATGATGTTTCTGATTTTGTTTGAGTTACTTTATTTTTTTAATTTAAATCTCAATATCTTGGATTGTTGTTTGGTTAAAAAATTATATTCTAGTTCTTTGCTGTTTTCTCTTAACTATTTAAACTAGGTAGTCTTTGTGGTTGTGTTTCAATGGGTGCATGTAGGATCTCATATGGTTCCTCATACAAATACTTTGGCTTCTCATTCTCATCTTAATAAGTTTGTTTAGCTATTTATATGTATAGTGGATCAGCATACTATGCTTAATAACATCATTACATTCTATTTGCGCTTGGCTTCAAAATAAGTTAATAACATTCTATTTATATATATAGTGGATCAGCATACTATGCTTGATAACATGGCTTGCTACAACATGGGTAGTTGAAGAGCTATCTACAACAAGGGTACTTGTAGAGCTGATGCAGTGCAAGGTAGTAAAATCTCCAATGGAGATGTCCTAGCCCATAACAAATAATCACACAACGGAAACACAACAACGATGCAACATAAATGCAAGATCTGATACCAAATCACATCTTTTTATTCATAGCTATAACCATTTACATGCAATATGCCCAATTGTAAGGCCTTCTGGGTTAGGGCCAAATACAACAGCAATTACAATAACAATTCTGCAAGATCCAACTTACAAGCCCAATCCCAACTAGTCCAGAACCACAACTGGATAAGAACACTAAGAAGAATCCACACTTGTACCCTCAGGTCCACCAAACAATTCTATGGTTCTCAAGCTGCAGCTACTAGCTCTTCAAAGTTCACACCTAGCCTTCATCCTCTTCTCCAAGCCGGATGATAATGCCTAAAGACTCCACAAAACCCCCTACTTATAACCAATTAAGCCACAATTCGGCCTAGTTCATTACAAATTAAATTAAATCCCTTACATTAAATATATGTTGAGCCACAAGTCGGCTACAACACAAATTAAATACCCAAAGTCAGCTCACAGACAACTCAGCACCAATAGGAACCAAGACCAAGCCGAGCGTCAGAAAGACCAAGCCGAGCATCAGTAAATTTTCAAGCAAGCGGAGCTCCTAGTGCATGCTGAGCACCACAGTGTACACTGAGCTCCTAGTGTACGCTGAGCTCCACAGATTATGCTGAGCTTCCTTCAATGACCAAGTTACACTTCCTTCTTTGACCGAGTCCACATCTCCAAGCCAAAATCCCTCCAATCATGCAAGATTGCAAGCAAACCCAGGATGGTCCTACATCAGATACCCCAGGTTTAAAAAGATGTTCTCAATAGCTGGAAAAACATCTTTCGGGATTCAACACATAAATCCCAAACTGGTTCTTCACATACAATTCCTCCAAGTCCTCAACTTTTACACTCTTTCCCTTGTTCCACTTCTGCTTCGCATCCATCCCCGGTGTTCGACAAGTCTACTTTCCATGTTGATCTCCAACCCTTTTAGAATCTACTAACTCAACTTGGCTACTGATACTCACGTTCCTTCTACTGACCTCTGCATTCTTCAAATGAATTAGGGAATGCTTCCTGCTACCTTTCACAATTGTAAACACATTCTTGACACAATTATGCACAGCCTTGCAATCATACTGCCAAGGTTTGCTGAGCAACACATGCCAACTATTCATGTCCACAATATCACACAACACTTGTTCCTTATGCTACCCAATCTCGAAATGAACAAGGCATTGCTCCCTCACTTCCAAAGCATGCACACCTTACAACCAACCAATCTTATAAGGATAAGGATGTCGGTACTACGTCTCTTTAGCAACAAGGTTATCAGTACTACCACCATCCACATTCACACAATAGGCTTTACAACTAGACTTACAACGAGCCCTTGAACAAGCTAGTCCTTTGACAATAATCCAGTGTTCTTTAACCAACTAGGACTCGCCGAGTTAGTAGACTCTCCTCTTGTTTAGGTTGACTATCTTGGACTGCAACCTCATTCACAACAGTAGCTTTCCTACCATGAGGACATTCAAAAGATCTATGCCCTTCTTCACCACATCTAAAACAATTACCCCTAAACTCACCTCCACCTATCCTTCTCTTCTAAATATTGAATCTCAAACCATTAATGTACCGCGCTACCTTCTCCCTTGACAATTCTCTATGCCCAGACCGAATAGTCAACTTGTAGAACTCCTCGGTATAATCTTTTAGTCATATTTTTCTGCTACAGATTTTGCACCTTCTTAAACAACTCAAGTTCATAATCAGTAGGAATGAACTTAGCCTTCAACTTAGTCACCATCAATCTCAATCTAGTGATCTTCATTTCACCTTTTTCTTCTTTGTCTCTTTGCAGTTCTTTCCACCAAAGAGCAACATGTCCTTTCAGTTTAGTTTGTGCCAACCTCACTCTGAGCATATCCTCAATATCTTCAAGCTCAAAGTAGTCTTCCAATTCACCAATCCAATCAATTAGGTCTTCGAGAGTCAAAGTACCTGAGAAATTAGAAACCTCCATCTTATGCTTTAGCTTTAACTGAGATCCAGGTCAAGCAAACTGACTAGCCCTAGTTCTAATAGGTCGCTCCATGCAATCAGTTATGTCCTCACCACTGGATCCAACAACTTCAAAGTCTTCAACAACTTCCTCATAGCCATCATTAGTACCCACATGCTTAGGTACACCACCTAAAACACTCATAATTTTAACAATCATGTCACTCTTCATCAATGCAATATCAGATATGAATTTTGCTCTAATCTTCTCTGAGATCCTTTCCTCCACAACATCACTAAGATCATCAATTGCCCTAGGGTCCAATGTTCTTGGAGGCATCTTCCAAAAATTTCGCAAACCCAAAGCAAGATATCCACCAATCCATAAGATCAATAAGCTCCACAAGATCAACTTTCTCCAACCCAAGATCCTGGTGCAAATTGCCTCAACTTCAGCAATAAGTTCACACACTTAGGAATAACCTTCTTTATGATACCACCTGATGTAGTGCAAGATAGTAAAATCCTCAATGGAGATGTCTTAACCCCCAGCAAATAACTACATAGCAGAAACACAACAATGCAACACAAATGCAAGATCTGATACCAAATCAGATGTCTTTATTCATAGCTATAACTATTCACATGCAATATGCCTGACTGTAAGGCCTTCCCGGTTAGGGCCAAATACAACAGCAATTACAATAACAATTCTACAAGATCCAATAAGATCCAACTTACAAACCCAATTCCAATTAGTCCAGGACCACAATTGGATAATAACACCAAGAAGAATCCACACTTGTACTCTCAGGTCCACCAAGCAATCCTCTAGTTCTTAAGCCGCATCTATTAGCTCATCAAAGTTCACATCTAGCCTTCATCCTCTTCTCCAAACTAGATGATAATGCCTAAAAGCTCCACAAAACCCCCTACTTATACCCAACTAAGCGACAAGTCGGCTCAGTTCATTACAAATTAAATTAAGTCTCTTGCATTAAATAATGCTGAGCCACAAGTCGATTACAACACAAATTAAATACCCAAAGTTGGCTCACAGACAACTTGGCACCAAAAGGAACCAAGATGAAGCCGAGCGTCAAAAAGACCAAGCTGAGCATCAGTAAATTTCCAAGCATTGCTGAGCTCCCAGTGCATGTCGAGCACCACAATGTACGACGAGCTCCTGGTGAATGCCGAGCTCCCATGTATGTCGAGCTCCTAGTGTATGTCGAGCACCGCAGGTTATGACGAGCTCCTTGTATTTGTTGAGCTCCCTTCAATGATTGAGTTACACTTTTGTCTTTGATTAAGTCCACTACTCCAAGCCAAAATCCCTCCAATCATGTAAGATTGCAAGCAAGCCTAAGATGCTCTTGCATCAAGAGCCTCGTAGGGAAGATGACACTCACTAATGCTCTATGTCGTTACAGCCACTTGAAAATTGTAATTTCTGTCTTGACATAATAGCTGTAGCTTAAGAGGTGCATATGTTCGCTTCTGCAAATGATCACTTTTCCTTTAAAAGCTTTGTAGAGTGAAGTATAAGATGATATCAATTCCATCTTGGAGATTATACCTATCTATTAGTTCTAATGATATGGTGAAATTCAGGGCAAGAGCCTTCAACATACGGTAAATTGTGAGCCTCTTATGGAAGAGGTTTTGGGGTCGAATCTACTCGTGCTTAATAAAATAATAATTATTAACAATACATAATAATTAATCTTGGCTTCAACCTCTTATCGATAAAAAAAAGATATGGTGAAATTCAATTTCACAAAGCAAATATTTCCTACATTGACAATTCAATTTATAGAATTGTAGTAGATTAACTGCCATCTTAAAAATAGTAAATGCAATTATGTTCTCAAGGGCAAACAAGAACTGTGGATATTAACATTCCACATGGGAAATAATCCACTTCATGATGCTCTATTTGATAGTCATTCACTGTTGCACAAATATAAAGCTAAAGCATTCATGAGCAAAGTTTTTAAAATGTGGGGATTCTTATAATTAAAATCAAATGACAGTAGTAGTGTTTATAAATGTAAAAAATGGTTCATGAGATTAAAAGTAAAAAGTAGAAATGAAAAGAGGGTGGAAGTTTAATTTTTGAAAATAAATATTAGAGAGAAATGAATAGAATCTTTATGTTTCATGTGATTGCTTTCTTTTTAACTAGAGTAAATAATGTAAAAGAGAAAAATAATCTTTCAAATGAAGCAATGTCTTCAATTAGAAGTAACAAAGGTCTCACATCTCCTCAAAGGACCCGAAAGCCTTTTTGATCTTTGTAACCCATGAAAGTATCGAAAGAATTATAAGCGAGTATTTAAAAGGCTCATGATCGTTGATTTTTGGTTTTATCAATCAGATCTCATAAATGCAAGGTTCTTAAGAAACATGGTAATAAATTTTAATTGAAAAGGTGATTGACCAAAATCTAAACCATACAAAAGTGACCCTCAAATAATGAGACAATTGAAACTTAGAACTTTGAGACTTGATAATCCCATCACCAAAATGAAAATATATATTATTGTAATGTTAAGACATCCAATATCCTAACAAAATAGATACTTGTTTTTCATATATGGTTGGATTGTTATAGATGTAGTATGCAAGAAAGTTTGTACTACTTGGTAATCAAGGTTTGATTACTGGTCTCCAAGTAATATGTTTTTAGTTGGAAACTACAATTGAAACAATTCTTGTATTGTTGTTGATGTCAATTCTACTGATGACACATGTTGCTATCTGATCTAAATGTCATATCTATTTGATTGATGAAGAGGATTTGAGAAGTTGCTTATAACAAAAGCACCTAGAGGGAAGGTTGAGTTATGAAAAAGAAGCTACAATGGACATTTGATTAGTTAGACTTTGATGAGACAAAGTGATTGGTTATATCATGTTGATGTTCAAATCTTTACAGTACAAGTCAAGATATAACACTTATGTAAAGCTTGACTGAATAATAGAGTAAAAGATCAAGGAACTTTGAAGTTTATGCCGAGTGATGCTAGTGTCAACAGAGACATGATAAGTGTTGAGTAAATTGAGTGTTGACCGAACATCAGTATCGATTGAGCAAACAAGTTGACGTTGAGCTAGAAGTTCTATAGTGATCGAACAATCTAGTGATGAACGAGTGTCAAAACTTAGTGATGGCCAAGTGATAATATTTTGAATGTGTATGAAAAATCGTGATTTCCAGCAGACTCAATTGATTTCTTGAGATATGTAAACCATGTTGAAGATAAGATTGATGAGTTGGATCATTTAATTCAAGGAGAGGATTATGTATCATAGCTAATGAATGAATTCGATGAGAAGTTTCTAGAAAGGAAGGAAGATGAGTAGATACAGTGAATCTGTTGGATCATATAGTAGACCCTAAGATCTATGGTGATTGTGAAAACAAAAGAGGACCAAAATTACCTATTTAAGGAGGAGCGGAGCCAAACTTTAGAGTATGAATGAGGGAGTGCATGAACAAGGTGATACGAGCATGAATGAGATATACAAAGATCTGTGTGTGTTTCCAGTGAGGTGGAACAAAGCTGCTAAGGTTGATAAGTTCATCTAAGAAGAAGGCTTAAGTTTGAGAAGGATGATTGCTTGAAGAGCTACCAAGCGAATCAAGGACAAAGGTGACAAGGAAGGCTTATTAGAGAATCAACACATGAACTGAATAGAGATATGAAATTGCAAAGTGAGTTCTAATCATATAGATCAAGCCCTACTATTTTCTTTCTAATCATTGTAAACAGTTTGCATTAAAATCCTTTTAGTCAAAGGTTCACCTAACAATCATTCACGATTTAACAGTCTGTGTAAATCCTTTAGCAAGGTGACATTCTAATGAAATGATCAAAGTCATCTTACAAGGTCACTCCTAACAAGGTGATTAAATCCTCTACCCATGTTACATTTAACACTGTGTATTGTTTAACATAGTTGGCTCCTAACAAGGCTCACTTCAAAAGAGTGAAGAAGTGGTGACATGTTGGTGGTTTTTCACAAATTGGGTTTCCATGTTAAATCCTAGCGTCAAACTTGTGTTGAATGTTTTATGATGTTTTACATTTACATGTTTACATTTAACAAGTCTATTATCTAAGGACAGTGAACTAGTAGTTAATTTTGTTATTGAGTTTTAAAGTAGAGACCAAGTTACAACAAGATAAGTAAAACAAATCATGTTTAATGTTTGATTGTTCAAATGATTCTTATGGACCTTGAGTAATTGATTCACCCCCCCTCTCAGTTATTCTAAACATTCTAACAATTGGTATTAGAGCATTGGTGCTTATAAGAGAAGTTTGAAGGTACTCAAAGCTAAAGATCATGACTCACAAAAGGGAGGTATCAAAGCTAAGCAAGGGAAACTTTCCTGCATGGAAAACACTAATGAGGCTACATGTAGCCAATATTAGTGATGCAACAATAAAATTTGTGGACAATGAATATATGAAGATAACAATTGTTCCTTTGATAAAAGAATTTGATAGTGCAAAATAGATGTGGGTCAAACTAAAGACCATATATGGACGAGATGACAATGTCTTGAGAGGCAAATTACAGAGAAATGAGAATGATGGAAGGTGAGAACATAGTACATCACTATACAAGAATCAAGGAAGTTGTCAATGCTATTTGAGGTGCAAATGGAATGATCGAAGATGAAACAATGATAAACAAGTTATTGGAAACTCTACTTCCTGTATATGCCATTAGGGTTTTTACAATATAAGAGTTGAGATGTACTCTAGGTAACACTTTAACTTTGGAAGGTGTAATTGGTAGACTTACTTCTTTTGAGATGTCCAATTTTGATAACTACACACCTGCTACTATTGAATTTGCTTTTAAGTCAAAACTGGTTCTTAGCAAAATAGAATACAAACATGTGAAGAGTGACAATGACACTTCTGATGATGAGCTTGATGAACTTGAAGCACTTATTGTAATTTTTTTTTGGAAGAGGTAGAGGTAAATTCAAAGGTAAATTACCCATAGTTTTTTTTTCATACAACAAGGTTGGTCATACAGCTGCAAGATGTCCTAACAGAGAAGACATGGATGAGAGAAAGAAAATTAAGTACAAAGAAATGAAAGATGACCGAGACTACAAGAAGAACAAGGATGACAAACTTAAGAATCTTGTTACATTGCTGAAGAAGAAACTAACACTAAATCTGAAAGCAATGATGAAGTTGTCGATGTTGCTATAAAAGAAGATTTTGATAAAGATGAGAAAACAACTTTAGTTTCATATGTGAACAAAAGCGACAGACAAATAATTGATAGTGGATGCTCTAATCATATGAATACCGATAGAAATAAATTTGAGGATATTGGACCATACAAAGGTGGTTGCATTAAATTTAGTAATGATATTCCATGTGTTGTGAAAGGAAAATGTACAATTCAATTGATTGACAAAATCAAGTCTGATAATGTTTACTGGGTGGAAGAACTTAACTATAATATGTTGAGTGTTTCACACTTAAACAAATAAGAATACAGAGTTGAATTCCATCACAAAAAGGCCATGATATATGATTTTGATGGTAAGATGATTGGAAGTGGTGACCAGACAAATGCTAACTTGTTCTATCTAGATTTATCTAATGAGACATGTTTGTTTGCAGCACAAGATGTTTGGTTATGACACAAAAGGTTATGTCATGTGAATTTTGACAATTTGGTAAACATTAATAAAATGTAGAAAGTAAAAGGGTTGCCAAAACTAAAGAAGCTTGACAATGCTATGTGTAAACAATGTCAATTGAGAAAAATGGCAAAGTCTAGTTTCAGGAGAAAAACATACACATCTAGTGATATTTTGGAATTGGTTCACACTAGACCTTTGTGGACCCATTGATGTTCAAAGCCATTGTGGAGATAAGTATTTCATTCTATTTGTAGATGACTATTCTAGGATGATGGGTGTGATGTTTCTCAAAGCTAAATTTGATGATTTCAGTTATTTAAGTGGTATTTGGTCAGAGTTGAAAAAGAAACAAGGAAGAGTCTTAAGTGTTTGAGATCTGACAAAGGTGGCGAATTCATTTCCAATGAGTTCAATACATTTTGCAATGATAGAGGAATTAAGAGACGTGTCAGCACCAAGGACCCCTCCTGAAAATGGGATAGCTGAAAGGAGAAATAGAGCAATAATGGATTATGTAAGAATGTTTATGATGGAGAAGAGTGTATAACAAGAGTATTGGAGAGAAGCTATTAGTGTTGTCTATACCATGAATAGAGTACAAGTCAAGAAAGGTACAAATCTACACCTTTTGAATTATGGTATGGATATGCTCCTAATGTGAAATATTTCAAAATCGTTGGAAGCAAATGCTATATATTCAAGGATAATAGGAATGGAAAACTTGATGCAAAGAGTGATGAAGGTATATTCTTAGGATATTCCACCAAGAGTAAAGATTACAAGTGTTTAACACTAACAAAGTTGTAGAAAGTGCAAATATGAAATTTGACGAATTTGTAGAAAGAAATGATATTGAATGTAAGGAAGAACATGAAGATTATAGTACATTCATATATATGGATGATGATGCTCCTAGCATTCCTACTAATCAAGCAAACAAAGTTGCAGTTTCTCAGCAGACAGGGCATGACGAAGTGGAACAATAGGTTGCCAAGTAGAAGATAGTGGGTGTCGAGCAATAGGTTGAAGATGTTGAGTTACAGATAGACAATGTTGACCATCAGATAGAGAATGCTGAGCATGCAAAATTAGAACTAGAACTTAAACAAAGAAGAGAAAATGAGCTTGAGATCATTTTTCAAGATGAACCCGTAGAAGAACAAAGAAGGAAACTACATGTGCTTGCCAACTATGCAAGAAGGCATCATAACCTCAACAAATCATTGGAGATGCAAAATTTGGTGTTATGACAAGAAAGAAACTCAAAAATGATACATGCTTACTTTGTGAATTTGATCCCAAACTAGTGAAGGATGCTCTAGACAATGAATATTGGATCCTAATAATGAATGAAGAAATTGAACAAATTGAGAAGAATAACACTTGGACCCTAGTACCAACAACAAAAGACAAGAATGTTATTGGAACAAAATGGGTTTTTAAAAATAAGCTAAATGAAAATGGTGAAGTTACAAGGAACAAGGTTAGATTGGTATGCAAGGATATGCTTTTGCTCTTGTATCAACACTCAAAGGAGTCAAAACTCTACTTGCACATTCAACCTACAAGAATTTCAAGGTATATTAGATGGATGTCAAATATGTGTTTTTAAATGGTATACTTGAGGAAGAAGTGTACTTTGAACAACCCAAAGGATTTGTGGACCTAGACAAGAAGAATATGGTATGTAAACTGAACAAATCTATATATGGATTGAAACAAGCTCTAAGAATATGGAATGAAAGACTACATAATTATTTGGTGAAGATTGGTTTTGAAAGGACAAATGATAACAATAATCTATACTTGAAGACTGGTAAGAACAATGAAGTATTGCTATTTGAAATATCTATTGATAACATTATATTTGGAGGAAAAGAAACATTATGCAAATTATTTGCTGATGAAATGAAGAAGGAATTTGAGATGTTAATGTTTGACAAAATCATTTCTCTGTTGGATTGCAAGTATATCAAATGAAGTTTGGTATTTTCATTACTTAGTTCAAATATATCAAGGAGATACTAAAAACTTTTGGAATGGAAGAGTCAAGACCAATGAACACACCTATGTCTACAAGACATAAGTTATCTAAAAATGACAAATTTGTTGATGTGATCCAAACACTATATAGATCAATGATTAGAAAATTGCAATATGTTGTTCATAACAGACCTAATATTGCATTAGCCGTTGCGATAGTTGCTAGATTTTCAACAAATCCTAAGGAGAACCGTATGATGGCAGTGAAAATGATATTGATATATCTGAAAGGTACATAAGACTATGGATTGTATTACAAGAGAAGTGATAGATTTGAACAGAATGTATTCACTGACTCTAATTGGGTGGGAAATATTGATGACAAAAAAAACACTAGTAGAGGTCCATTCTTTTTAGGAAAAAGATTGGTGTCATGGACAAGTAAGAAGCAAAACTGTATTTCCCAATCAACAACTGAGGCCGAGTATGTGGCAGCTACAGTGAACTGTTCAAACATTATGTGGATCAAGCAATTGCTGAAAGGAATGTAAGAAGAAATTATAGATTCAATGGTTATCTATTGTGATAACACAAATGCTACCAACAAATCAAAGAATCCAATGATGCACACTAAAATAAAGCACATTACTATCAAGTATCACTACTTGAGAGAACTAGTTCAAGACAAAGTAGTGAAGTTAGAATATGTGCACACTAGAGAACAAATTGTAGGCATATTCACTAAAGCCTTACCTAAAGATGCTCATGAATAACTTAGAGGTAAATTGAGGGTGATTCCCCTAAGCTACACAACTTAAGGAGAAATGGTACATTGCATTAAATGTGCTAATCAAAATATCATACACATTGATGCAAATAGTTCTACTTTAAGAGATGCCTAAGGTAGTCAAGTTCATGAAGAAGAAGAACTGCATAACAGATTAGTCATAGATAGATGACCAAATTCAATCAGACATGTAGATATCTACATAATCAAGATGTATAAAGTAAATCAAGCCAAGAAATCTAGTGCCTTTGGCATTGTTGTCAAAGAGGGAGAGATATACTATAGAGGGAGATAATTAATAAAGGGGAAGAGATACATAATGAAAGAGGGAGAGATTTGTATAAGAATGTAGAGGGAGTTTTTGACATTTTATGGATGAGAATCAGAATGAAACTAAGGATATTGTTCACTCATGAAAGTGAAATCTTTTGGATTGCATGGCAACAAAGAGAGAAACTATATACTTGAGATATTTTAAGATGTTGCCATCAATGCCAAAGAGGAAGATTGTTAGAAACTACAATTGTAATAATTGTTGTATTGTCATTGATGTCAAATCTACTGATGAGACATGTTTTTGATTAAGGAAAACAGGTTTTGAAGGGAGCCTGAAACCCTTTACAGATCAAATAATATTCAATGAAGCCCAAACATTATAACAACAAACCTTAGTAGAAACAAGTAACCTGACAAACCAAGGTAACCAGGGTGGCCTCACAGATAACACAGTTCTCTACTACCACCTAAACAGGTTTTAAACAAGAACTTGAAAACCCATGGTTACAAGATAAGACAATAAATCCAAGACCATGTCATAATACAAAACAATAGGCTAAAGAGACCAGGAGAACCAAAACAAAAAAGGGACAACCTCAAAAAGACTAGGCGATCAATAGGAAAAGAAAATTGAGCTTCAAGATTTACCTTTAGATCTCATCTTTTGAGAACATAAAGACCTATCAAATGGTGGAATGGAGGGCTTGATGTAACGCCCCGCCAAGGGACCCAAAAGAAATGACCTAAAGTTTTACTAAGTTTGCCAAATTTTTTTTTTTGAAGTAAGAAAGTATAACATGCACATCAAACACATAGTAGCGGAAGCAATAACATACAATCAACTAAAACATACATAACAGGTTACATTTCTTAAGGATCCCATGACGTTGAATTACATATAAATTTAATCTAAAATTAACTCTATCAAATACCACACCCATATATAAGAATAATCATAAAGTCCAATGTCCATTTAATATACATTTGTTCCAAATGCCTCTTGGCAAATTAATTCGGAATGCTCAATCATCCACTGTACATGTCATAGTGTATGAAAGGCTTAAAAGAATATACATGTATAGAAATGGAAATACATCATCCTCCCCGGATCTATGATACAAGTACAATGCAAATAAAAGAAACCATCTACCATACATGATACATCCATCCATCATAAAAGATATAACATCCATCATGAAATATGGAAAGAATGAAAGTAAAAAGAATGAAAGTAAATGCAGATAAGGAATGCTCTAGCCATGGTGACTACGGACAGATCTCAATGGTAAGAGTGAAAAAGCACTACCACCCGACCGCGTGGAACCTAAATGGCCCACTCTCACCACGTTGAGGAGATAGTCTCAAGTCCCAAATAGGATATCAAACCACATATCAAAAGTACACTCTAAGTCCAGGAAGTCCTAAAAGTATTCTAACTGAAACGGTTCTAAGATAAGTCGACATCTATACCCAGAGGCACCCAAAGATACGTAGGAAACCTACTATGTAAGCGGGCAAGTGTCATCGCAAGAATCACGCTAGAGTTACCTTGGTAGTCTCTCAGGACTCTGGTCCCCTAGTGATCCCTTTGCGGCCACTAGTATCCTCTTGTACCTACAAGGCATACTATAGAATGCAAGGTCGCAACCAAGTGTTATCTCTACTCCCATCCTAGTCTGTACTAACACTCAAGGCATGGGCGAGAAAATACAATTAACTCTTATTAGGTTCATTTTACTCTCATTTAGTGTAATGTTATCACTTATTAAACAACTTACAATGAGTTACTCTGGAAACCACTTAGGGCCCCGACCCCCATTGCAAGCCACTTCCTGACACTACATATAGATTTCCTACCCTAGGCTCATGAAATCACAAATCACAGAATCAAGGTAAAATCACTTCAGTCCTATACAAGTGACTGAAAAGCATCATAAAGATAATCGTAATTATCACATTAGTTCTCTACGAGCAACTGTAAAACATCAAAGATAAATCATAATATCCTTCGGTTCTCAACAAGCAATTGGAAGGTATCCCAACAAATACTAATCAAGTACTCAAAAATTCAAGTCAGGTATCTCATAGCATAAATCATGCTATCCCACAAAAACATTGAAACATAGTAACCAACAATTTAAACACACTCAACATAGAGCATACCATCACATACATGGTTAAGTAAAAGTAATTAGATCGAGTCAACATGATACCACACTCACAAAACTCCCGAGCCTCTGGTAGATGTCCTATAACTGGTCAACAATCTAGTCAACCCCTAAATCCCAACACAGATAGCATATAGAAACAAGATGCAAGTACATGTTTTAATTCGTTTTGAATCACAAGGTTTAAGTTATACATGAGGTTCCAGTTTTCGTTTCGGAGTTTGTTATCAAGTGAGAAGACTCTCTCTTTTACCCTATAGTTATCTCATATATATATTCAATTAAATTAAGGTTTAACCGCCGTAATATTTGATATCAACCTTTCTAAAATTTACTAAAGGTAAGTTATAAGCTCGTTTAGATTTGCTAAGTGAAAGTCATATTATTGTCCAATAAGATAATTTGTATTCCTAGTAAGTCGTAATTTGAATAATCTCCAACAATTGTACGAAAGTCTTCTATTTATCTAACACTCCTAATTTATTAAAATTTATTTAAAATAGACTAATATCCATTAATATAACATTAATTATAAGTTCATTTTAAATAAGTTAATGTCTTTTAAATATCATTTATTTATTATGAATTAAAAATCTTTAATAAGCTTAATTAATAAAAATAATATTAACAAATTATAATAATTAATATTTAAATCTTTTAATAAAATTAAAACTTTTTAATAAAAAAATATATTAAAAAAAATACATATTTTTTATAAGCTTGCTAGCTTAATTAAAGGGTCGGGCCTTGCATGCAGCACCTTGCTGTTGTAGGGCCTGCGGCACCAGAGTACAACATACTCTGTCTTCACAGTACTTGCGATGGTAGGTACTATTGCAAGGTGGTGACAGGGGGATACGGGGTAATTCCCTCCCCCTCCAAAATATATTAATTTTAATTTTTTTTTTATAAAACGTTTAAAAAAAAACCATTCTCATATATATATATATATAAACAAAATCTCCAGCCCTATTCTAATAGGGAAATTACGGCCAACTGGTCAATTTTTTATTTTATTTTTAAAAACATCTTTTCAAACAAACGTTTTTCCATGTAAATGTATTTAATCCCCACTTTGTAAATAAAGGATTTTAGGGCACAATTTTTTTTTTAATGTATATATATTTTTCTTATCAAATCCTAGAATTAATCTGAAAGAGGAATACAACATATCCATTTATTAAATTATTCCTCTAAGCAGATTTTCCATTTAAATTCAAACCCTACCAATAAATTTCTCATTACTTTAATCCACTGAAGAGGGTTATACAGATCCTTTGATTTCCCAATATACAGATGATCAATTATCCATATTAAGAATGCATATTATTGGAAACATTCGTCACAAAAATTCTACAGAAAACACTCAACAGGCACGATGAAGACAGGAAAGAAAAGAGCATTTTAAGATATATGAAAATCACAAGCGTCTACCTGGACATTGATGCTAATTGCTATGCCCTAGAAACAGTAGAGAAGAATCCCTCCTTTCAGAACCTCCTCTTTTTTGAAAATTCCTTCCTTATCCAAAAATTCACGGTGAATTGAAAAATGAACCCCCAAATTGTGATATGGAGTTCTCTCCCAAAAATCAAGGAACTAGTTGTGCGTTCACCCCAGAGAACTCCTTGCTCACAACTCTTAACTCAAAATTAACTTTTATTTATCTTTCCTTTTATCTTTTCTATGCACATTGATTAATGAATTAAATTACTTTATTTTAATTTTCACTTGACTCTTTTTAAATTAATTTATTAAATTTAATATCATGCACACTACATGCGATCATGAAATTTTAATAAATTAATTTCTTTTCCCACTTCTAAATTTATTTTTGAACATTAAATTGATAATTATTTATTAACTTAAATAATAATAATATTTAGCATTTATTTAAACAAAATGATCTCTAAATATATTATTATTAAATTAAATAAATATTATCACGTTCCAAATTTATACTTATGACTTTTATCTTCAAACTTAATTCTTTTATTTAATTAATTTCTCAATTAATTAAATATAGTTAAATATTAAAATATTATAGTAATTTTTCATTAGATTAAATCATTAATTTTAATCTTTTTAATTAGACTTAATTAATAGAAAATTCACCAAAGGCTCATAAAGTAAAATACAAAAATCCATCATGGTAAATCACATACAAAATCAAACTAAAGGGTTAAAATTGTGAATTAATGTCATCCGACGCATTCGAAGGGTACACGACTCAAATACTTGTCCTAATTGTCAATTAGAACAAATGACTCAAAGGTTTAAGATTTGGACTTAAGAATTTATCTCCCCCTCTCTTACCATTGAGATAATGCGATAGGGTACACTCATCCTGACAATTCAAGGAAGTTGATACCTAGTACCTGCAGGCTGCATAAAATCCACACATATACATACACAATATATACTAAGTTAAATAGGCAATGGCAGGAAGTGGTGCATCGTGTAGATCTCGACTAACAGGTGACTACGACTCCCTTCCTTAACCACATCAGAAACTCCATACATAAAGAAAACAAACATGCACACCATACACATGCAGTATGGGGTAAGTATCTATAATAAAACACATGCGATAATTGATTTACCTAAACATCATCAATAACTGAACAACATTGTAATAATCATCATGCACACATGAAATATAGTGTACCAAGTAATCTCATCATATATCAAGTGAGTTTGAAACAATATCTAATAATCTCAAGATAATGCTACTAATCATCAAACATAAAACTGACCTAAAAGAGTTTGGCAATGATAGCAAAAATGTAAACTAGGAAAATGTAGACTAGGGGCAGGCACTACACTTGACCTTTTTTCCCTTAACTATTGTCCATCCATCCTCCAACATTACAATAGCCTTTAGCCACGCAAAGTTATCCACACCACAAACAACTCCCAAATCTCGCTCATCCAGGGAAGAAGATTCACCACCACATGAAAGAGGGGCAACAATTTCCCTTGAAGCTAAAGCCACGTGAGGAATAATAATCGAAATAGCATTAGTAGCATCCAAAAGAGGAACACCAGTATTGGCCACCTCCAAAGGGGAAACATTTAAATCACGAGGAGCAACAACAGAGTCCGCCACCAACAAATCTTGAGGAGAATCAACCAACCCACCCCCAACAGAGGGAGCTTTCTGAATAGTATAGTGATCATCTGAAACTCCCATCCGCCAAGAAGGAGACTTCTTTGATCGAACCTTTCCAGAGGAGCAATGTGTTGTGAGGTGGCTAGTCTTATGCCATATCTATTTGATTGATATGGATTTAAGGAGTTGCTCATAACAAAAGCACCTAGAGGGAAGGTTGAGTTATGAAAAGGATGCTACAATGGACATTTGATTAGTTAGACTTTGAGAAGACAAAGTGATTATTTATATTATGTTGATGTTCAAGTCTTTATAGTACAAGTCAAGATATAACACTTATGTAAAGCTTGACCGAGGAACTTTGAAATTTATGCCGAGTGATGCTAGTGTCAACCAAGTCATAGTAAGTGTCTAGTAAATTGATTGTTGACTGAGCATCAGTATCAACATAGAAAATAAGTTGATGTCGAGCTAGAAGTTATATAGCGACTGAGCAATCTAGTGATGAGCAAGTGTCAGAACTTAGTGCTGGCCGAGTGACAGTATTTTGAATGCGTATGAGGAATCATGATTTCCAGCCGACTCAGTTGATTACTTGGGATATGGAAACCATATTGAAGATAAGATTGATAAGATGGATCATTTAAGTCAAGGAGAGAATTAGGTATCATAGCTAATGAATGAATTTGATGAGTAGTTTCTAGAAAAGAAGGAAGATGAACATATACAATGAATTTGTTTGATTAGATCGTAAACCCTAAGATCTACGATGATTTTGAAAATGACAAGGACCAGAATTGCCTATTTAAGGAGGTGTAGAGCCACACTTTAGAGTATGGGTGAGAGCACATGAAGGGGATATGAGTGCGAATGAGATATGCTAAGATCTATGTGCGTTTCTAGTGAGATGGAACAAAGCTACTGAGGTCGATAAGCTAATCTATGCAAAAGGCTTAAGTTTGAGAAGGGTGATTGCTTGAAGGGTTGCCAAGTGAATCAAGGACAAAGTTGACAAGGCGTATCAGAGAATCAACACATGAACTGAAAAAAGATCTAAAATTGCAAAGTGAGTTGTAAATATACAAATCAATCCTTATTATTTTATTTCTAATCATTGTAAACAATTTGTATTGAAATCCTTTTAATCAAAGGTTGATGTAACAACCATTTAGGACTTAACAGTCTGTGCAAATCCTTTAGCAATGTGACATTCTAATGGAATGATCAAAGTCCTCTCTAACAAGCGCTTTCTTAACAAGGTGATTAAATCCTCTAACCAAGTCACATTTAACTATGTGTATTGTAACCTTTAACAAGGTTGGCTCCTAATAGGGCTCACTTCAAAAGAGTGAAGATGTGGTGACATCTTGTTGGTGGTTTTTCCCAAATTGGGTTTCGAAAAAAATCCTAGTGTCAAACTTGTGTTGAATGTTCTATGATGTTTTTACATTTACATGTTTACATTCAGCAAGTTTTTTATCTTAAGATAGTGAATTACTAGTTAATTTTGTTCTTGAGCTTTATAGTAGAGATTGAGTTGCAACAAGATAAGAAGAACATATATTGTTTAATGTTTGGTTTTTCAAATGGTACTTATGGACCTTAACTGATTCACCCCTCTTAGTTATTTTAAAATCAAGGTTTGATTTTTAGTCTCTAAGTAGCATATTTTCAAGGACCTTTTTTATGGGGGATGAGATGATGGAAGTATGAGTTTTGGGGATGAGGAACTCAATGATTAAAGTCTGGGAATGGACAAGGGATGATAAGGGGACAATGACAAGGTGGTAGTGAGGTTATATAATTGAAATAAATATAACAATTGTTTGAGAATTGGTTGTAAAAAGATGTATAAGTATAAAAAATACAAATTTAATGTTTGCAAACTAGTAAAACTACTAAATTTTAAAGTTTTAAATTTAAACACAATACAATGAGTCTATTGAACATTTGAATTTTGAAGCCAAAATTAACAATGGAAATATTGAATTCAAAATATATTATTCAAACATTCATAATGATTTATTATAATGACAATTTCTCAAAATGACAAAAGAGTGAAGGAAGGCCTATAAACATTCCCGAACTCCTTATAACCATAAATACATATTATCTTTGACTTTGGTAGTATCACATAAACTCTTTTAGACTTGATTGCTTAATAGACTGTTTTCACACTTAATTAATGTGCATTATGGAAGTTAGACTAATAATTTAATAATTAAGTGATATGCATAGTTTTGACATTTATATGATCATTTCAAATATGAGAATAAAGTTATTTGTTATTATAAGGAATTTTGAACTATGGAATGAATTTGTGTCATATATGTTGTAAGTGTTTGATAAGAGTCAAAGGTAATATGGCTCAAGTCGAAGTCGTTAGCAATTTCAAAGGGGTTGGTTTGAAAGAATTCTAATTTCACACACTTAGATATAAATTCATTTTTGTTTTACAAGGATGTATCACCTTATTTGCAATTTCTTCTTTTTGAAATATGTATACATGTGTTGATTATCAATTTTACATTCACTACACTATTATAATAATAGTAATAATTGTCTTTTATTAAAAAAAAAAACATTGTAGACCCTAAAATTTAAACACTATGGAAAGAAAACTAAAAAATTAGTAGGCAACCTACTCCCAACAAAGTAGAAAAGAGAACCCCACAAAAGACCAAATGTTGCCACTAATAAAATAAAAATAAATTGATAACCTAAAGTATCCCTTTCTATTGAATAGTTCTTAGTATTTAATATGGTTTTCATTTTCTAATTTAAATTATATGTATATTTTAAATTTTAATTAAAATATGAAATCAATAAATAACAAATATGTAAATTCATTAATTTGAAAAAAATAAAAAAGAAAGAGTACCATGCTCCTATGCTGTAATGGATGTTTCTTACGAAACATTCACACCAAACATGAAAGAAATTTCAAAAGGAAGTCATACTATATATAAAGATGAAGGAAAGAAAATAGAGGGGTTGAAATAGGGTCAATCCAAAAATAAATCAATTAGAGGTGTTAGATAAGTGAAAGGGGAGGTGAATCAGTTATAACCAATTATCCTATAGGCCTTTGAACACTTTTCCACAATCTTTACTCTTTAAACTTTCATATCACTACCTCGGTAAAAAAATCAATTTTCACAATAACTTTCAACACAATCTTTCCAACAAATTGTTAACTTCTTATACTGAGTATTAGAGTAAACTTTATATGTAAACTAAGTTGCAAAAGCAAATAGTAAACATGAAATTAACATTCAACAAAATAAACATCCACATAATTTGACACAAGTATTTTAATGTGGAACCCTGTTAAGGGAAAAACCACCAAGGACCGAGAACCTAAAATTTTTACTCTTCTGAAGTGAGGTATGTTAGGAGCCAACTTTGTTAGAGGATACATACACATTGTTAATCTAACCTTGTTAGAGGATTTTCACCAAAGATCAACTAGACTTTATCACTTTTAAAATAACTAGAGTGGTCTTCTCTAAAGGACTTACAAAACATTCAACAAAATGTCACCATATAATAGATTTACAAATAAGATTGTTAGGTACACTGAATTAAGAGATATTTTTCTACAATGATTAGAGAGTAACGATGAAATGGAAAGAGGAGACTAGAAGGAACATAGTGGATGGGAGCGAAAGGACCATCCCAAAGATCTACTTTGCTAAGAGGAAATGAAGGTCCTATCCTGGAACATAAGGGGTCTCAATGGAGTCCACAAACAAGAGGTAATAAGAAATATGATTATCGATCATAGGCCCGACTTTTTCTTGATTCAAGAAACAAAAATGAGAAAGGGGGGAGTGGAAAGAATCTCTCTTAGTAGTATCGAAGGCTTTGCAAATAATTTGGAAGGAGCTTCAGGAGGTTTGTTCACCCTTTGTAGGTCTTATCTCTTTAAGCCTCAAGTTGTGTATGGTGAAGGTAATATTCTCCTCATTCTTGTTGAAAATAATAAAAACAAAGAATCTTGGTTTTTGATGAATGTTTATGCTCCTAATACTAAGAATGGCGAGAAAAATTTTTGGGGTAAAATTAAGAATGTTTTATCTAGATTCAAAGTGGGAAGGTGTATTATAATGGAGGACTTCAATACCCCTTTAAGTGAGGATGAAAAGAAGGGCGGTTTGCCTTCGGACCTAGACAGTCAGATGGACCTCTCAGATTTTATCAATGACTTGGTTTATCTTGATGTTGATCTCCAGGGAGGTCTCTTCACTTGGTGTAATAAGAGAGTGGGAAGATATTGTATTCAGGTCCACTTCGATAGGGCTCTTATTACTTTAGATTGGTTGATGTCGTATAATTGCAATCTCTCGTTATTAGCCAGGGTTGGTTCAGATCACTCTCCCATCTCTCTCACTTTAGATCCTATTGATTTAAAGTGTTACTTCCCTTTCAAATTTGAGAAAATGTGGACTTCTCACCTGGATATCATGATGCATATCTCAGAGTGGTGGAATATCCATGTCAAGGGATCTGCTATGTTCAAGGTGGTTAAGAAAATGAGAAATGTGAATTTGAATCTTAGAAAGTGGAAGAAGTTTGATTTTGGAAATATCTTTCACTCCAAAGCTTGGATCTCAGAGGACCTTGGAATCATCCAGGAAGAAATCTAGAAGGAGGGATATAATGATGAAAGGATGGAGGTGGAGAAATCTGTCTTGTCTAAGCTTCGTAATGTTATTAGTCAAGAAGAGACCTATTGGAAGCAAGGGTGGAGAGCTATCTAGCTGAAAGAGGGGGACATGAACATTAGGTTCTTCCACACCTCTTCTTTGAAACATAGAGCACATAACAGAATTAACATCATCAAGAAGGGGAAGAGTTTTTTGAAGAAGAAGATGAAATAGTAGGAGAGGCTATTTCCTTCTTTTCTGAACTTCTTGAGAAAGACGATAACCTAGTGGAACAAGATTAGAGGGAAATCTTATCTAACATCCCTTCTTTGATTCAACTCGAGAAGAATAAGATGATTGGGGCTATTCCTTCCCCTCTGGAAGTGGAATAGGCTATTTTCTCCCATGTTGTAGAAAAATCCCTAGGTTTGGATAGGTTTCCATCTTTCTTCTTCCAAATATTCTAGAAAGTGGTTAAATAAGATGTAACTAGAGCAGTGCGAGAATTCTTTGGAGCTAAAAGCCTTCTCAAGGAGATAAATGCCACTTCTCTGGTGCTCATCCTGAAGTTGGCAGGGGTGGACTCTATGGACTAATTCAGACTTATCAGCCTGTGTAACTCTTTCTATAAGATTATCTCCAAAGTGTTGGCTTCAATGATCATCAAAGTGCTCCCCTCTATAATAGCTTCCCAACAATCTGGTTTTGTCCTTGGAGGAAAAATACTAGACTCAATTATGACTATTCATGAGGTGATGCACTCTTTGGAGGAGGGTAAGAGAGAAGGGTTTCTTCTAAAGCTTGACTTGTCTAAGGCTTATGATTGTGTGGATTTTACCTTTCTCTTTAATGTTCTCAGGGCCTTTCGGTTTAACTCTAGGGTTATCAATCTTATAGGCTAGTTGGTTACCACTACTTCCTTGGCTATGCTGGTTAATGGTTCCCCTTTGGCTTTTTTAAAGCCTTCTAGAGGTCTCAAACAAGGAATCCAATATCCCCTATTCTTTTCATTATCTTGGCTGATTGTCTCGGAAGGATGATTTTTGCTAATATAATTTTAGGAGCTCTGACTAGTATTAAACCTTCTTCAAGACCCTTAGTTTTTTCCCATCAATAATTTGTTGATGACACTATTATGGGTGGGAAAGCTATAGGTTGGTGAAGCTAGGGTGGTGACAAATATTTTGAGCTCTTACTCTAGGGGATTGGGGCAACTTATCAATAGGAACAAGAGTTCAATTTTCTTCATTAATACTCTTATTGTGCATTAGAGGAAGATTGCTACTATTCTGAGCTGTTATATAAGTTGTCTTCCTTCTAGCTATTTGGGTCTCACTTTGGGGTTGAGGCCCCTAGATTCTTTTTGGAATAATATTTTAGATGGTTTAACAAAAAACTAACTGGTTGGAAGGGGGTCAATTTAAGCCAAGCTGGCAAGATTCAACTTGTCAAAGTTAGTCTTCAAAACCTTCCAACCTATGCTTTGAGTCTTTTTGGGATTCATAGTAAGGTTGTGGATCACATGGAGAAGATCCAAAGGGATTTTCTTTGATTTGGGTCAGAAGGCAACACGCATTTTCATCTGGTGGCTTGGGATAATGCGTGTCTCCCAAAACAGAATGGTGGCTTGGGGATTAGGAAATTGCATCCTTTCAATAAAGCCCTCCAAGTGAAAAAGACATGGAGAATCTTTTCTAGTAAAGGGGAGTGGAGGGACATCATGGAAGCAGACCTTCTTTTAGAAATTTTCCTTTTTATGATTCTATTCCTAGAGGTTTTAATATTTGGAATGGACTTCTTAGTGCAAGAGATGTAGCTATCAATAGGGTGAAATGGTGTGTTGGGAGTGGAGAGGTAACACTTTTTTGCAAGATAATTGGTTGATTCAAGGGCCTCTTATTAGCATCCTTGAATTTGAGAGATGGGCCAACATTTGCATCCAAAGAGTGGGGAGTTTTGTTTTTGAGTATAAAAATGAATAGGGCTAGAGGGATCTAACTATCATTTCTATGGACCTTGAACTCCTTATGAATATTCTAATCTCAGTGGTTGTTAATGAGGATCAAGAAAAGATTTTTTGAGAGGATACGTCAGATGGAACCTATTCAATGGCCTCAGGGTACCAAGCTATTATGAAGTAGGATTTGAAGCTGAAATGGGAAAAAGCCTTGTACTATGGTCTTACCCCAAAAATCAATATTTTTTCTAGCTTTTACTCTAGAACAAGATTCTGACTATTGACAAGTTTTTAAAGAGGGAACATCCCATTCCAAATAGGTCTGTCCTTTGCAAAACCTAGATAGAGATGGTAGATCATATGTTTATCCAATGCTTATTTTCTAGAGAGGTTTGGTCTTTATTCATTCAAGGTTTTAGTTTGAGTTGGTGTGCTCCTAGCTTAGCTATTAAATTCTTAAGGAAGTGGGATAATTCTTGGAATGGTTTTGGTCTCCATATTATAAGAAAATGGGCCTTGCCTCATTTTGGTTGGGGTATATGGAAGGAACACAATAACAAGATTTCTAGGGATGCTAACCTAACAGCTAGAATAGTATCTAAAAAAATTCAAAATGCCCTATTGGAAAACTATATGTTTATAAAAGGAACTAACCCTTTTGTAGGTGAAATTGAGAGATTGTTGATTCTCAGACTTAAAGAAAGGCATGTTCCTTGTCCTTACCTCCAAAAGGTTAGCACAAGGCCAACTTTGATGGTGCAACTAAAGGTAACCTAGGAGAGGCAGGATGTGGAGGAGTGATAAGAAATAGTCAGGGGTATGTGATGGGAACACAACCCAAGAACAGAATGGACACAACAGAAAAAGGGAAATTGTATTAACTGAAAAATAAGCTAGTACATTCAGTAAAGAGAAAATAAATTTCAAAACATGCCCTAAGGGCTTACAATAGCATGAATGTGGAGATAATTTCTCCTTTCAGTACCTCCTCTCAAACTCCACTCCGAACTGCCTTCTACAATGCCAGGAATCTCCTAAAATAGACCCTGGAGGGTTAAGGACTATGAATACATTCTAGAAAGTGCTAGTAGGCATCCACCGACCAAATAGAAGGCTCCAGAAGCTGCGTTAGAAGTCGGTGAAAATCTAGAAGAATCCAAAAATGATAATTGAACTTTCGGGAGGCATAACTTTTGAACTGTAGCTCCGATTGACAAACCGTTTACATTTCTGAAAAGCTCTCAAAGCACTCTATAGCCCTATGGACAAGCCTCGCTCGTCCCCCATTTTTTGGCCATTTTCGAGGTCATTTAATGCCCCTAACCTGACTTTGAAGCATTCTTAGGAGGTCTCCAAAACTCAAAAAATTGCAATAACTTTCAAACCGTAGGGCCTTTTGACCTGATTCTTTTTTAGAATGCTCTAAATCAAAATTACATTCATCTGGCCAATTCACACCTTCTAGTTTACCAAAATGATGGCCCAATTATATACTCCTATTTTTTTGAGATTTACTAGCACACTGATAGTGGCACTGTGAGAGTTGGAACCTTTAATTGACCCATATGGGTGTCCAAAAATGAAAACACATGAAACAGAAACTAAGTCTAAGTACATTTTTTTGGGTGACACAGGATTACCCTTATACCTTTGGATGCTCCTGCATTAGACACCTAGGGTAGATTGAAAAGTGACCCTGTCACTTTATGAATGGTAGAGGAAATCCCAAATAGAAAATGTCAGCTACTGAATTCCAAGTTGAGTCCTCGATCAATCGTCCTTTCCATTTGACAAAATACTCTTCATACTGCCTGTTTCTGGTACTCCTACCCACTCGATGATCTAGTATGTCTTCTATCTCCTCCTTCTTAGAAGCAGGAATTGGACATGGCTCTAACACCAGCTCCTCATTTGCACCATCATCATGATACTCTGCTAAATCTACAATGTTGAAAATGGGAGAAATGTGAATACCATCTAGCAGCTTTACCTCATATGCATTTCTTGAGTCATGTTTCTTCAAAATTTTGTAGGGGCCAAATTTCTTCATTTTCAGCTTGTTGTAAGTACCGGCTAGAAATCTTTCTTTTTGTAAGTGCACCATGACTAGATCCCCTACTTGGAATTCCTTATGTCTTCTCCTTTGATTAGCCCTAGCTTTATACTCTTGATTCATCTTGGTAACTTGTGTCTGAACCTCCTCATGTAGACGCTTGATATGTTCAACAAATTCCTCCGCTTCAACACTTGTCCTCTCCCCTTGCTATATCTTCCTCAATTCTGGGGCAGTCCTTGGGCTATTCCCATATACAATTTGGAATGGTGATCTTCTAGTACTCCTATTTATAGAGTTATTGTAAGCAAACTCTGCTTGTGGTAGAACCAAATCCCATCCCTTGGGCTTATCCCCAACTAAACATCTCAGCAAATTGCCCAGACTTCTGTTTACCACTTTTGTTTGGCCATCAGTTTGTGGGTGATGCGTGGAATTGAATTTCAAGTCAGTTCTTAACTTTTTCCACAATGTCCTCCAGAAATACCCCAAAAATTTAGTATCTCTGTCAGAAACTATGCTCCTTGGAGGACCATGTAGTCTTACCACCTCTTTGAAAAACAAGTCTGCAATATGGACATTATCATGAGTTTTGTGGCATGGAATGAAATGTGCCATTTTTGAGAACCTATCAACCACCACGAATACTGAGTCATTACCCCTTTGTGTCCTTGGCAATCCAAGAACAAAATCCATACTTATGTCCTCCCATGGCCTTGATGGAACAGGTAATGGCTAATATAGGCCAGCATTGTGACTAAACCCCTTGGCAACTTGACAAACCTGGCAGCTCTGTACAAACTTCTTCACATCCTATGAAATTTGAGGCCAAAAATAATGTTCTCTAAGAATGGCAATGGTCTTATCTGGACCAAAATGTCCTGCCATCCCTCCACTATGTTTCTCCTTAATCAAATTTTTCCTCATGGAACTCCTTGGAATGAACAATTGACTACCTTCGAACAACATGCCATCCTGAATCAAATAGTCTAAACACTTGGTTCTATCTATAGCAACAGGTTCTTTACAAGCTTTCCATGCTTCATCAAAATCAGGATCCTCGGGGTACAAATTCTTGAGTTCATCAAACCCAACTACTTCAACCTGCATTACTGTAAGCAACAACTGTCTCCTACTTAGTGCATCTGCAACCCTATTAGATTTTCCACTTCTATGCTTCAACACAAATGTATAACTCTGCAAGAACTCTACCAACTTCATATGCCTCTGATTCAATTTACCTTGGCTATTTAGGTACTGTAATGCCTGATGATCAGTATACAAAACAAATTTCTTTGGCAATAAATAATGCCTCCATTTCTTTAAGGCCTGAACTATTGCATAGAACTCTTGATCATAAACATAATACTTCTTCTTTGCATCGTTCAATTTTTCACTAAAATATGCAATAGGCTTACCTTCTTGGCTTAATACAGCCCCAATAGCGCTGCCACTGGCATCACAATCCAATTGAAAAACCTTTCTCAAATCTGGAAGTGCCAACACAAGTTGTTCTATTACCTTCTTCTTCAGCAATTCAAAACTTCTCGCAGCTGCTGCAGTCCATTTGAACTCTTTTCTATCCCCTCTTATTGTATCAGTTAGGGGTGCACATATGCCACTGAAATTCTTAATAAACTTCTTGTAAAAACTAACCAGACCATGAAATGATCTTACCTCAGTAGCAGACCTTGGAGTAGGCCATTCCAAGATGGCTTTTACCTTCTCCGGATCCATTTTGAGACCTTCGGGTGATATAACAAACCCAAAATAGACTAACTCCCTTTTTGCAAAGATACACTTCTTCGGATTAATTAACAGTTTCTCTTCCCTTAGCCTTTCAAGGACACTACGAATATGCAGTAAATGTTCTTCCAAAATCTTGCTGAAAATTAAAATATCATCCAAATAGACAATAACAAATTTTTCGAAGAACTTCTTAAGTACCTCATTCATGAGCGACATGAAGGTGCTTGGGGCGTTTGTCAATCCAAAGGGCATGACTAACCACTCATAAAGACCCTTCTTGATCTTGAAGGCCGTTTTCCACTCATCTCCTTCTCAAATCTGTATCTGATGATAGCCACTCTTGAGATCTATCTTTGTGAAGTACTGAGCTCCACTCAAGCAGTCCATAAGATCATCCATCCTTGGATAAGGAAATCGGTACTTGATGGTTATCCTATTTATAGCTCGAGAATCTGTACACATCCTCCACTCTCCATCCTTCTTTTGTGCAAGTACTGCAGGTACTGCACATGGACGTAGGCTTTCTCGAATCAAGACCTTCGTCAACAGCTCCTGAACTTGTCTATTTAGCTCCTTTATTTCAGTAGGAGTGATCCTGTGAGCAGCCTTGTTAGGAAAACTAGCTCCTGGAATTGGATCTACTTGATGACTGATTTGCCTTACTGGTGGCAATCCATCTGGAACATTATCAAAGATAATATCTCCAAACTCCCCTAGTAAATCTGAAACTTCAAGTGGTATTTCACTACTACCTTCGTTATCTTTCTTAGGAATCAAATCATAGAGCATATGCTGATGTTTCATGCCATCTAAAAACTTCCTTCCATCAACAAGACAAATCCTAGCACTACTACATACCTTTTCACCTTCCTTTTTTATGGGCTTTAGTTTCTGGTGAACTCCATCCTTTGTCAGAGAGTATGTGTTTGCATGTCCATCATGTACTGCATGTCTATCAAACTTCCATGGTCTACCCAACAATAGATGGAAAACATCCATCGGAATAACATCACAGAGAACTTCATCATGGTAACTCCCAATTTTGAATTTCACTAAACATTGTTCACTTACCAGGACCTTATGATCATCTTTTACCCAAGCAATTTGATAGGGCTGGGGATGTTTCTCCCTCTTGAGCTTTACCTTAGAGACCATCTCTTCTGATACCAAATTATCAGTGCTACCACCATTAATGATCACGTCACAACATTTATCCTCACACTTGCATTTGGTATAAAAAAAACTCCTCCGATGTCCTGGTTCAATCTCACCACTTAGTAGGACTCTTTCATTTACCAAGGTCTCTCCTCTTTCTTCATCCTCTGAATATGATGATTGTGCATCTTCATCCACATGAGCAACCCTAGTTTGGCCATCAGCTCTCCTATCTATTCTTCCTTGTCGTTGAGGGCATTCAAAGGCACGATGACCTTCTTCATTGCAATGGAAACAGGTACCACGAAAGCCTCCTCTTCCTTTTCCTCATCCTCTAATTCTTCCTCTCTGATTTCCAAAGTCTTGATCATGGGAGCGGTTGAAACCCTCATTCCTCTGGTTCCTGCTAGTACCCAAATCTTCATTTTTCTTTTGGCTTTCATTGCGGCCTCCAGATGATCTACCGGTTCCCCTTCCTCCTTGACTACGCCCTCTTTGTCTTCCTTCAAACCTTTTATTCAGCTTCTCTTCAACTCGTTGGGAAAACTTGTATGCCTCTTCAACACTGGTCATTCTTACTAGACTTAATTCTTCCTGGATGCTAGGTTGCAACCCACTGATATAACGAGCAACCTTGTCCTTATTTGCTTCTGCATGCCCCGCTCTAATCAAGAGTCGGTAAAATTCCTTTATATATTCTTGGACTGATCTTCCTGCTTGCTTTAACCCATGCATCTTCTTAAACAAATCAAGCTCGTAGTCCACAAGAATGAACTGCTTCTTCAATTTGTCCACCATGCGATCCCATCTTGTGATCTTCTCCTTTCCTCTTCTATTTCTTTCCAATTGAACCTCTTGCCACCAGATTTTGGCATGGCCTTTCAGTTTGGCCTTTGCAAACTTAACCCTATCTGTGTCCCTGATATCCTCATACTCAAAGTATTCTTCCAATTCATTGATCCAATCGATCAACTCATTTGGTTTTAGATTTCCTAAAAATACACCCACTTCAATTGTGAGTCTTTTCCCAAACTTAGTGATGGCCCTAAAAAGCCTTTCCTCTGCATGATTCAGAACTTCCCTATCAAATTCCCATTCTGGTCCCATTTCTTCTTCTTCATTGTCATCCTCACTGTCGTCACCTGCGGCAACATTTACTCCTCTATGGAGCTCCTCTTGCAATGCCTATACCTGCCTTTGGAGGGCTCTAACCTCCCCAAGATTAATAGCTCTTGCCCTTGTGCCATGCTCTCTTAATGGAGGCATCTTCTAACTCGAACCCACAACCACACAGTCCTGATGCAAACTGCCACACAGTCGGTGCTATGGCTACACACTCAGGAAAACCAGCTCTGATACCACTTGATGGGAACACAACCCAAGAACAGAATGGACACAATAGAAAAAGGGAAATTTTATTAACTGAAAAATAAGCTAGTACATTCAGTACAGAGAAAATAAACTTCAAAACATGCCCTAAGAGCTTACAATAGCATGAATGTGGAGATAATTTCTCCTTTCAGTACCTCCTCTCAAACTCCACTCCGAACTGCCTTCTACAATGCCAAGAATCTCCTAAAATAGACCCCGGAGGGTTAAGGACTAGGAATACATTCTAGAAAGTGCTAGTAGGCATCCACTGACCAAATAGAAGGCTCCAAAAGCTACATTAGAAGTTGGCGCAAATCTAGAAGAATCCAAAAACGGTAACTGAACTTTCGAGAGGTATAACTTTTGAACCGTAGTTTTGATTGACAAACCATTTACATTTCTGAAAAGCTCTCAAAGCGCTCTATAGCCCTAATTACAAGCCTCAGTCATCCTCCATTTTTTGGCCCTTTTCAAGGTCATTTAATGCCCCTAACCAGACTTTGGAGCATTCTTAGGAGGTCTCCAAAACTCAAAAAACTGCAATAACTTTCAAACCGTGGGGCCTTTTGACCTGATTCTTTTTTTGGAATTCTTTAAATCACAATTACATTCATCTGGCCAATTCACACCTTCTAGTTTACCAAAGTGATGGCCCAATTACATACTCCTATTTTTTTGGGATTTACTAGCATACTGATAGTGGAACTGTGAGAGTTGGAACCTTTAATTTACCCAAATGGGTGTCCAAAAATGAAAACACATGAAACAGAAACTAAGTCTAAGTACATTTTTTTGGGTGACATAGGATTGCCCTTATACCTCTGAATGCTCCTGCATCAGACATCCAGGGTAGATTGAAAAGTGACCCTGTCACATTATGAATGGTAAAGGAAATCCCAAATGGGAAATCTTAGCTGCTGAAATCCAAGTTGAGTCCTCGATCGGTCGTCCTTTCCATTTGACCAAATACTCTTTATACTGCCTGTTTCTGGTACTCCTACTCACACGATGATCTAGAATGTCTTCTATCTCCTCCTTCTTAGAAGTAGGAATTGGACATGGCTCTAACACCAGCTCCTCATCTGCACCATCATCATGATAGTTTGTTAAATCTGCAATGTTGAAAATGGGAGAAATGTGAATACCATCTGGCAGCTCCACCTCATATGCATTTCTTGATTCATGTTTCTTCAAAATTTTGCACGGGCCAAATTTCTTCATTTTCAACTTGTTTTAAGTACCGGCTGGAAATCTTTCTTTTCGTATAAGTGCACCATGACTAGATCCCCTACTTTGAATTCCTTATGTCTTCTCCATTGATCAGCCCTACCTTTATACTCTTGATTCATCTTGATAATGTGTGCCTAAACCTCCTCATGTAGACACTTGATATGTTCAGCAAATTCTTTCGCTTCAACACTTGTCCTCTCCCCTTGCTCTATCTTTCTCAATTCTGGTGCATTCCTTGGGCTATTCCCATATACAGTTTTGAATGGTGATTTTCCAGTACTCCTATTTATAGAGTTATTGTAAGAAAACTCTGCTTGTGGTAGAGCCAAATCCCATCCCTTGGGCTTATCCCCAACTAAACATCTCAGCAAATTGCCCAGACTTCTTTTTACCACTTCTGTTTGGCCATCAGTTTGTGGGTGATGCGTGGAACTGAATTTCAAGTCGATTCTTAACATTTTCCACAATGTCCTCTAGAAATACACCACAAATTTAGTATCTCTATCAGAAACTATGCTCCTTGGAAGACCATGTAGTCTTACCAACTCTTTGAAAAACAAGTCTGCAATATGGACATCATCATGAGTTTTGTGGCATGGAATGAAATGTGCCATTTTTGGGAACCTATCAACCACCACGAATACTGAGTCATTACCCCTTTGTGTCCTTGGCAATCCAAGAACAAAATCCATACTTATGTCCTCCCATGGCCTTGATGGAACAAGCAATGGCTGATATAGGCCAGAATTGTGACTAAACCCCTTGGCAACTTGACAAACCTGGAAACTCTGTACAAACTTCTTCACATCTTGTGAAATTTGAGGAAAAAAATAATGTTCTCTAAGAATGGTAATGGTCTTATCTCGACCAAAATGTCCTGCCATCCCTCCATTGTGTTTCTCCTTAATCAAATTTTCCCTCATGGAACTCCTTGGAATGCATAGTTGACTACCTTTGAACAACATGCCATCCTGAATCAAATAGTCTAACCACTTGGTTATATCTATAGCAATAGGTTCTTTACAAGCTTTTCGTGCTTCAGCAAAATCAGGATCCTCGAGGTACAAATTCTTGAGTTCATCAAACCCAACTACTTCAACCTGCATTATTGTAAGCAACAAGTGTCTCTTACTTAGTGCATCTGCAACCCCGTTAGATTTTCCACTTCTATGCTTCAACACAAATGTATAACTCTGCAAGAACTCTACCCACTTCATATGCCTCTAATTCAATTTACCTTGGCTATTTAGGTACTGTAATGCCTGATGATCAATATACAAAACAAATTATTTTGGCAATAAATAATGTCTCCATTTCTTTAAGGCCTAAACAATTGCATAGAACTCTTGATCGTAAATAGAATACTTCTTCTTTGCATCGTTCAATTTTTCACTAAAATATGCTATAGGCTTACCTTCTTGGCTTAATACAGCCCCAATAGCGCTGCCACTGGCATCACAATCCACCTGGAAAACCTTTCTAAAATCTGGAAGCGCCAACACAGATTGTTCTTTTACCTTCTTCTTCAGCAATTCAAAACTTCTCGTAGTTGCTGCAGTCCATTTGAACTCTTTCTATCCCCTCTTATTGTATCAGTTATGGGTGCACATATGCCACTGAAATTCTTAATAAACTTCCTGTAAAAACTAACCAGATCATGAAATGATCTTACCTCAGTAGCAGACCTTGGAGTAGGCCATTCCAAGATGGCTTTTACCTTCTCCAGATCCATTTTGAGACCTTCGGGTGATATAACAAACCCCAAATAGACTAACTCCCTTTTTGCAAAGATACACTTCTTCAGATTAATTAACAGTTTCTCTTCCCTTAGCCTTTCAAGGACACTACGAATATGCAGTAAATGTTCTTCCAAAATCTTGCTAAAAATTAAAATATCATCCAAATAGACAGTAACAAATTTTCTCAAGAACTTATTAAGTACCTCATTCATGAGCCGCATGAAGGTGCTTGGGGTGTTCGTCAATCCAAAGGGCATGACTAACCATTCATAAAGACCCTCCTTGGTTTTGAAGGCTGTTTTCCACTCATCTCCTTCTCCAATCTTTATCTGATGATAGCCACTCTTGAGATCTATCTTTGTGAAGTACTGAGCTCCACTCAAGCAGTCCATAAGATCATCCATCCTTGGCAAAGGAAACTGGTACTTGATGGTTATCCTATTTATAGCTCTAGAATCTGTACACATCCTCCACTCTCCATCTTTCTTTGGTGCAAGTACTACAGGTACTGCACATGGACTCAGGCTCTCTCGAATCAAGCCCTTCCTCAACAGCTGCTGAACCTATCTATTTAGCTACTCTGTTTCAGTAGGAGTCATCCTGTGAGAAACCTTGTTAGGCAAACTAGCTCCTGCAATAAGATCTATCTGATGACTAATTTTCCTTATTGGTGGCAATCCATCTGGAACATTATCAGAGATAATATCTCCAAACCCCCCTAGTAAATCTGAAACTTCAAGTGGTATTTCACTACTACCTTCTTTATCTTTCTTAGGAATCAAAGCATAGCACATATGCTGATGTTTCATACCATCTAAAAACTTCCTTCCATCAACAAGACAAATCCTAGCACTACTACATACCTTTTCACCTTCCTTTTTCATGGGCTTCAATTTGTGGCAAACTTCATCCTTTGTCAGAGAGTATGTGTTTGCATGTCCATCATGTACTGCATGTCTATCAAATTGCCATGGTCTACCCAACAATAGATGAGAAACATCCATTAGAATAACATCACAGAGAACTTCATCATGGTAACTCCCAATTTTGAATTTCACTAAACATTGTTCACTTACCAGGACGTTATGATCATCTTTTACCCAAGAAATCCGATAGGGCTGGGGATGTTTCTTCCTCTTGAGCTTCAACTTAGAGACCATCTCTTCTAATACCAAGTTATCAGTGCTACCACCATAAATGATCACGTCACAACATTTATCCTGACACTTGCATTTGGTACAGAAAAAACTCCTCTGTTGTCCTGGTTCAATCTCACCACTTAGTAGGACTCTTTCATTTACCAAGGTCTCTCCTCTTTCTGCATCCTCTGAATGTGATGATTGTGCATCTTCATCCACATGAGCAACCCTAGCTTGGCCCTTAGCTCTCCTATCTATCCTTCCTTGTCATTGAGGGCATTCAAAGGCATGATGACCTTCTTCATTGCAATGGAAATAGGTACCATGGAACCCTTCTCTTCCTTGTCCACGTCCTCTACCTCTTCCTCTTTGATTTCCAAAGTCTTGATCATGGGAGCGGTTAAAACCCTCATTCCTCTGGTTCCTGCTAGTACCCACATCCTCATTTTTATTTTGGGTTTCATTGCAGCCTCTAGATGATCTACTGCTTCCCCTTCCTCCTTTACCGCGCCCCCTTTGTCTTCATTCGAACCTTTTATTCAGCTTCTCTTCAACTCGTAGGGAAAATTGGTATGGCTCTTCAACGCTGGTCATTCTTACTAGACTTAATTCCTCCTAGATGCTAGGTCGCAACCCACTGATATAACGAGCAACCTTCTCCTTATTTGCTTCTGCATGCCCCGGTCTAATCAAGAGTCGGTAAAATTTCTCTATATATTCTTGGACTGATCTTCCTACTTGCTTTAACCCATGCATCTTCTTAAACAAATCAAGCTCGTAGTCCATAGGAATGAACTGCTTCTTCAATATGTCCACCATGCGATCCCATCTTGTGATCTTCTCCTTTCCTCTTCTGTTTCTTTCCAATTGAACATCTTGCCACCAAATTTTGGCATGGCCTTTTAGTTTGGCCTTTGCAAACTTAACCCTATCTTGGTCCCTGATATCCTCATACTCAAAGTATTCTTCCAATTCATTGATCCAATTGATCAACTCATTTGGTTTTAGATTTCCTGAAAATACTTTGACTTAATTCCTCCTAGATGCTAGGTCGCAACCCACTGATATAAGGAGCAACCTTCTCCTTATTTGCTTCTGCATGCCTCGCTCTAATCAAGAGTTGGTAAAATTCCTCTATATATTCTTGGACTGATCTTCCTGGTTGCTTTAACCCATGCATCTTCTTAAACAAATCAAGCTCGTAGTCCATAGGAATGAACTGCTTCTTCAATATGTCCACCATGCGATCCCATCTTGTGATCTTCTCCTTTCCTCTTCTGTTTCTTTCCAATTGAACCTCTTGCCACCAGATTTTGGCATGGCCTTTTAGTTTGGCCTTTGCAAACTTAACCCTATCTTGGTCCCTGATATCCTCATACTCAAAGTATTCTTCCAGTTCATTGATCCAATCGATCAACTCATTTGGTTTCAGATTTCCTGAAAATACACCCACTTCAATTGTGGGTCTTTTCCCAAACTTAGTGATGGCCCTAAAAAGCCTTTCCTCTGCATGATTCAAAACTTCCCCATCAAATTCCCCTTCTAGTCTCATTTCTTCTTCTTCATTGTCATCCTCACTGTCGTCACCTGCGGCAACATTTGCTCCTCTACGGAGCTCCTCTTGCAATGCCTGTACCTGCCTTTGGAGGGCTCTAACCTCCCCAAGATTAATAGCTCTGGCCCTTGCACCATGCTCTCTTCATGGAGGCATCTTCTAACTTGAACCCACAACCACACAGTCCTTGTGCAAACTGCCTCACAGTCGGCGCTCTGTCTACACACTCAGGAAAACCAGCTCTGATACCACTTGATGGGAACACAACCCAAGAACAGAATGGACACAATAGAAAAAGGGAAATTGTATTAACTGAAAAATAAGCTAGTACATTTAGTACAGAGAAAATAAACTTCAAAACATGCCCTAAGGGCTTACAATAGCATGAATGTGGAGCTAATTTCTCCTTTCAGTACCTCCTCTCAAACTCTACTCCGGACTGCCTTCTACAATGCTAGGAATCTCCTAAAATAGACCCCAGAGGGTTAAGGACTAGGAATGCATTCTAGAAAGTGCTAGTAGGCATCCACCAACCAAATAGAAGGCTCTAGAAGCTGCGTTAGAAGTCGGCGCAAATCTAGAAGAATCTAGAAATGGTAATCAAACTTCTGGGAGACATAACTTTTGAACCGTAGCTCTGATTGACGAACTGTTTAAATTTCTAGAAAGCTCTCGAAGTGCTCTATAGCCCCATGGAAAAGCCTCACTTTACCTCCATTTTTTAGCCCTTTTCGAGTTCATTTAATGCTCCTAACCTGACTTTGAAGCATTCTTAGGAGGTCTCCAAAACTTGATAAATTGCAATTTTTCAAACCGTGGGGCCTTTTGACCTGATTCTTTTTCTGGAATGCTCTAAATCACAATTACATTCATCTGGCCAATTCACACCTTCTAGTTTACCAAAATTTTTTCCCAATTACATACTCCTATTTTTTTGGGATTTACTAGCACACTAATAGTGGAACTGTGAGAGTTGGAACTTTAATTGATCCATATCAGTGTCCAAAAATGAAAACACATGAAACAAAAACTAAGTCTAAGTACATTTTTTTGGGTGACACAGGATTGCCCTTATACCTCTGGATGCTCCTACATCAGACACCCAGGGTAGATTGAAAAGTGACCCTATCACTTTATGAATGGTAGAGGAAATCCCAAATGGGAAACCTCAGCTGCTTAAATCCAAGTTGATTCTTCGATTAGTCGTCCTTTCCATTTCACCAAATACTCTTTATACTGCCTGTTTCTGGTACTCCTACCCACACGATGATCTAGAATGTCTTCTATCTCCTCCTTCTTAGAAGTAGGAATTGGACATGGCTCTAACATCAGCTCCTCATCTGCACCATCATCATCATACTCTGTTAAATCTGTAATGTTGAAAATGGGAGAAATGTGAATACCATCTAGCAGCTCCACCTCATATGAATTTCTTGAGTCATGTTTCTTCAAAATTTTGCAGGCCAAATTTCTTCATTTTCAGCTTGTTGTAAGTACCAGCTGGAAATCATTCTTTTCGTAAGTGCACCATGACTAGATCCCCTACTTGGAATTCTTTATGTCTTCTCCTTTGATCAGCCCTAGCTTTATACTCTTGATTCATCTTGGTAATGTGTGCCTGAACCTCCTCATGTAGACGCTTGATATGTCCAGCAAATTCTTTCGCTTCAGCACTTGTCCTCTCCCCTTGCTCTATCTTCCTCAATTCTGGTGCAGTCCTTGGGCTATTCCTATATACAATTTGGAATGGTGATTTTCCAGTACTCCTATTTATAGAGTTATTGTAAGCAAAATCTTCTTGTGGTAGAACCAAATCCCATCCCTTGGGCTTATCCCCAACTAAACATCTCAGCAAATTGCCCAGACTTTTGTTTACCACTTCTGTTTGGCCATCAGTTTGTGGGTGATGCGTGGAACTGAATTTCAAGTCAGTTCTTAACTTTTTCCACAATGTCCTCCAGAAATACCCCACAAATTTAGTATCTTTGTCAGAAACTATGCTCCTTGGAAGACCATGTAGTCTTACCACCTCTTTGAAAAATAAGTCTGCAATATGGACAACATCATGAGTTTTGTGGCATGGAATGAAATGTGCCATTTTTGAGAACCTATCAACCACCACGAATACTGAGTCATTACCCTTTTGTGTCCTTGGCAATCCAAGAACAAAATCCATACTTATGTCCTCCCATGGCCTTGATGGAACAAGCAATGGCTGATATAGGCTAGTATTGTGACTAAACCCCTTGGCAACTTGATAAACCTGGAAACTCTGTACAAACTTCTTCACATCTTGTGAAATTTGAGGCCAAAAATAATGTTCTCTAAGAATGGCAATGGTCTTATCTCGACCAAAATGTCCTGCCATCCATCCACTGTGTTTCTCCTTAATCAAATTTTCCCTCATGGAACTCCTTGGAATGCACAATTGACTACCTTTGAACAACATGCCATCCTGAATCAAATAGTCTAACCACTTGGTTCTATCTACAGCAACAGGTTCTTTACAAGCTTTCCATGCTTTAGCAAAATCAGGATCCTCAGGGTACAAATTCTTGAGTTCATCAAACCCAACTACTTCAACCTGCATTACTGTAAGCAACAATTGTCTCCTACTTAGTGCATCTGCAACCCTGTTAGATTTTCCACTTCTATACTTCAACACAAATGTATAACTCTGCAAGAACTCTACCAACTTCATATGCCTCTGATTCAATTTACCTTGGCTATTTAGGTACTGTAATGCCTGATGATCAGTGTACAAAAATTTTTTTTTTGGCAATAAATAATGCCTCCATTTCTTTAAGGCCTGAACTATTGCATAAAACTCTTGATAATAAATAGAATACTTCTTCTTTGCATCGTTCAATTTTTCACTGAAACATGCAATAGGCTTACCTTCTTGGCTTAATATAGCCCCAATAGCGCTGCCACTGGCATCACAATCCACCTGGAAAACCTTTCTAAAATCTAGAAGTGTCAACACAGGTTGTTCTATTACCTTCTTCTTCAACAATTCAAAACTTCTCGTAGCTACTGCAGTCCATTTGAACTCTTTTCTATCCCCTCTTATTATATCAGTTAGGGGTGCACATATGCCACTAAAATTCTTAATAAACTTCCTTTAAAAACTAACCAGACCATGAAATGATCTTACCTCAGTAGCAGACCTTGGAGTAGGCCATTCCAAGATGGCTTTTACCTTCTCCAGATCCATTTTGAGACCTTCGGGTGATATAACAAACTCCAAATAGACTAACTCCCTTTTTGCAAAGATACATTTCTTCAAATTAATTAATAGTTTCTCTTCCTTTAGACTTTCAAGGACACTAGGAATATGCAATAAATGTTCTACCAAAATCTTGCTGAAAATTAAAATATCATCCAAATAGACAATAACAAATTTTCCCAAGAACTTCTTAAGTACCTCATTCATGAGCCGCATGAAGGTGCTTAGGACGTTCGTCAATCCAAAGGGCATAACTAACCAGTCATAAAGACCCTCCTTGGTCTTGAAGGCTATTTTCCACTCATCTCCTTCTCGAGTCCGTATCTGATGATAGCCACTCTTGAGATCTATCTTTGTGAAGTACTGAGCTCCACTCAAGCAGTCCATAAGATCATCCATCCTTGGATAAGGAAATTGGTACTTGATGGTTATCCTCTTTATAGCTCGAGAATTTGTACACACCCTCCACTCTCCATCCTTCTTTGGTGCAAGTACTGCAGGTACTGCACATGGACTCAGGCTCTGTCAAATCAAGCCCTTCCTCAACAGCTCCTGAACTTGTCTATTTAGCTCCTCTTTTTTAGTAGGAGTCATCCTATGAGCAGCCTTGTTAGGCAAACTAGCTCCTGGAATCAGATCTATCTGATAACTAATTTGCCTTACTGGTGGCAATCCATTTGGAACATTATTAGAGATAATATCTCCAAACTCCCCTAGTAAATCTGAAACTTCAAGTGGTATTTCACTACTACCTTCTTTATCTTTCTTAGGAATCAAAGCATAGCACATATTCTGATGTTTCATGCCATCTAAAAACTTCCTTCCATCAACAAGACAAATCCTAGCACTGCTACATACCTTTTCACCTTCCTTTTTCATGGGCTTCAATTTGTGGCAAACTCCATCCTTTGTCAGAGAGTATGTGTTTGCTTGTCCATCATGTACTACATGTCTATCAAATTGCCATGGTCTACCCAACAATAGATGGCAAACATCCATCGGAATAACATCACAGAGAACTTCATCATGGTAACTCCCAATTTTGAATTTCACTAAACATTGTTCACTTACTAGGACCTTATGATAATATTTTACTGAAGCAATTCGATAGGGCTGGGGATATTTTTCCCTCTTGAGCTTCAGCTTAGAGACCATCTCTTCTGATACCAAGTTATCAGTGCTACCACCATCAGTGATCACGTCACAACATTTATCCTCACACTTGCATCTGGTATGGAACAAACTCCTCTATTGTCCTAGTTCAATCTCACCACTTAGTAGGACTCTTTCATTTACCAAGGTCTCTCCTCTTTCTGCATCCTCTGAATGTGATGATTGTGAATCTTCAGCTACATGAGCAACCCTAGGTTGGCCCTCAGCTCTCCTATTTTTCCTTCCTTGTCGTCGAGGGCATTCAAAGGCATGATGAACTTCTTCATTGAAATGGAAAGAAGTACCACGGAAGCCTCCTCTTCCTTATCCACGTCCTCTACCTCTTTCTCTCTAATTTCCAAAGTCTTGATCATGGGAGTGGTTGAAACCCTCATTCCTCTGGTTCCTGCTAGTACCCACATGTTCATTTTTTTTTTGGGTTTCATTGCGGCCTCCAGATGATCTACCGCTTCCCCTTCCTCCTTGACCACACCCTCTTTGTCTTCCTTCAAACCTTTTGTTCAACTTCTCTTCAACTCGTAGGGAAAATTGGTATGACTCTTCAACGCTGTTCATTTTTGCCAGACTTAATTCCTCCTGGATGCTAGGTCGCAACCCACTGATATAACAAGCAACCTTCTCCTTATTTGCTTGTGCATGCCTCGCTCTAATCAAGAGTTGGTAAAATTTCTCTATATATTCTTGGACTGATCTTCTTGCTTGCTTTAACCCATGGATCTTCTTAAACAAATCAAGCTCGTAGTCCACAGGAATGAACTGCTTCTTCAATTTGTCCACCATGCGATCCCATCTTGTGATCTTCTCCTTTCCTCTTCTGTTTCTTTCCAATTGAACCTCTTGCCATCAGATTTTGGCATGGCCTTTGCAAACTTAACCCTATCTGGATCCCTGATATCCTCATACTCAAAGTATTCTTCTAGTTCATTGATCCAATCGATCAACTCATTTGGTTTTAGATTTCTTTAAAATTTACCTACTTCAATTGTGGGTCTTTTCGCAAACTTAGTTATGGCCCTAAAAAGCCTTTCCTCTAGATGAGTCAGAACTTCCCCGTCAAATTCCCCTTTTGGTCGCATTTCTTCTTCTTCATTGTCATCCTCGCTGTCATCACCTGCGACAACATTTGCTCCTCTTGCAATGCCTGTACCTGCCTTTGGAGGGCTCTAACCTCCTCAGGATTAATAGCTCTTGCCCTTGCACCACGCTCTATTCGTGGAGGCATCTTCTAACTCAAACCCACAACCAAACAGTCCTGGTGCAAATTGCCTCACAGTCGGCGCTTTGTCTACACACTCAGGAAAACCAGCTTTGATACCACTTGATGGAAACACAACCCAAGAACAAAATGGACACAACAGAAAAAGGGAAATTGTATTAATTAAAAAATAAGCTAGAACATTCAGTACAGAGAAAATAAACTTCAAAACATGCCCTAAGGGCTTACAATAGCATGAATGTGGAGATAATTTCTCCTTTCAATACCTCCTCTCAAACTCCACTCCGTACTGCCTTCTACAATGCCAGGAATCTCCTAAAATAGACCTCGGAGGGTTAAGGACTAGGAATACATTCTAGAAAGTGCTAGTAGGCATCCACTAACGAAATAGAAGGCTCCAAAAGCTGCGTTAGAAATTGGCACAAATCTAGAAGAATCCAAAAACGGTAACCGAACCGAACTTTCGAGAGGCATAACTTTTGAACCGTAGCTCCAATTAACGAACCATTTACTAGCACACTGATAGTGGAACTGTGAGAGTTGGAACCTTTAATTGACCCAAATGGGTGTCAAAAAATGAAAACACATGAAATAGAAACTAAGTCTAAGTACATTTTTTTGGGTGACATCGGATTGCCCTTATACCTCTAGATGCTCCAGCATCAGTATGGGATAGCGGCAATTACTTTCCCGCCTAGGTTTTCAAACAAACCATTATGCTGAGGCTAGTGCTACCCTCAAAACTTTGAAATTGGCTAAATATGTTGGGGTCAAATGTTTGTTGTTGAATAGGGACTCTAACAACATTATCAAATGCCTAAGGGGTGATCACCTTCTAGCCTAGAGTATAAAGAATATTATTGAGGAAACAAAAAATATATTTTTATCCTTCAATAAGGTCTTTGTGTCTCATGTGTACTATGAAGGTAATGTGGCTATTGACTAGATGGCGAATGAGGCTATAAGGAGGGACACATCAAAAAGATGGGCAAGTGGAGTGGCTTTCCCAGTGCATGCAAAAAGTATTATGGATCTAGAAAAGATTTAGGGGAAATCAAGCATCATTAAGGGTAATAATGATAATTAATGTTGTTTATATGCCATTTTTTTTTTGAGAGATTGGCACGAGCCAATTTAGAGGCTTCATTATTGGAGAATTTATTGGCATGTTTTATGGGCGATCTTAAGGGTTTTTGGTAATTACTATATCATTTTCTTTTCCGAGGGCAGAGTCAAATATAGGTTTGGGGAGTTAAACTAGGTCTTGGCTCAAGGCAACTGGAAAACTTAGAGGTGCTGCTATTCTATTTGCAACAACATGGTAGGTGAGAGACATATAAGGGAGACAAAGGGGGAAGCAAAGAAGTGGAAGAGGTGATCAAAGATGTGGGAGAAATTGAAGGAATGAGGCATCTTGTCATTCATTGAAAAACTTCATGGCTGGGACCCGAAGATCACTGATCTAATGGTGAAGACATGGAGAGAGGGGAAGATAAAGACTGATGGGGTGGATTTTTCAAATCAATGAACAAGTTATTGCTGAGGTGATTAAATCCCCAAACTAGGGCATTAAATTCTATAGGGACAAGGAAATTTCCCTGAATGTGGTTAAGGATTTTGATAGGGATTCAAAGGAAATAAAGGAGCTTGTGAAGACGGGTGCCTATTAAGAGCCTGCATCTATTGAGAAGCTATGGTAGTTTGTCATTAGGGAAATTATATCCTATATAATGCTTGACACCAGGTTTAATAGGAAATAAACCCACCATTTTGTTATCCTCAATCATTTCAAGTACAGGACCAAGATTTCCATTCCCTACTATTTATTTTTCTCTGCTAATAAGAGTATAATGGACTTTAATAAAAAGTTTACTCCCACCCCACCTTCCATGAGGGCTTGTTACTACTCTTATATGAGCATTTTAAAGGTCAAACTCATGAAAGGGCTATTTCCCAGAAGGTGGTTTCTTCTGAGGAAATAGAGAGCTCTTACCTCCTATCAGACATAGAGGATAGTGTAGGTATGCACTCAAAAGAAGAAGAGGAGGTGGCAAAAATTATGCAAGATATGGATAAGAAGAATAAATAGAAGCTAGGGAGAGGCTCAAAGAAAAGGAAAAATAGGAGAAGGAGTTGTAGGAAGAGTATAATGATGAGGAAGAGGGGATGGACTTGGAAAGGGAAGGAAATGTGAGAGAGGTAGGACCTAGCAAGGATTAGGCAGGTAGGAAAAAGGCAAGCTCGGTCAAAAGGAAAAGGGGGGGGGAGGAGGTTGAGAAGGCTCATGGCAAGGGTAAGGAGAGTTTTTTTGAAGGTTGGGGTGAAAGGAAGGAGGAAGAGGGCATGGTTAGAAAAATGGTCTCTTTGGATGAAAAGGGTAGAAAAACTATTTGGAGGAATTTTGATGCAGGTACAACCAAGATGGGGCTTGTCACAGAACACATAACCCATAGGTGCTCAAGGGTAGGGATGGTACAATTTAGCTGGAAGAGCTTATTGATCCTGGACTAGTTATTCTAAGTGACAATGCATGGGAGACATGTATGAATTTCCTGAACAATGCATAAAAAACCTCATGGATAATTTTTGATCCTTAAAATGGACATTTCATGAAATTGAGGAAATAAATACATATTACAGGGTCAAGATAGGTTGGAAGGGGTGGGAGAGAATGTCAAATTTGGAAGAGTGAAAGTTAGGGTTTCAAAGATTGAAAAAAAGGTGGAAAGGATGGCTTCATAGCTCAGCTAATTAGAGCCTTAACATTATAATAGGTCTAAAGGATAACATCATTCAGCTACACAAGATGATGGAGAAGAATAAAAAGGGTAAGGAGGAAAAGGACATTGACGAGACCAGGGTGACTGAGGAGGAGGAATCCTTGTAGGAGGAGAGCTCGAGTAGAAAGAGCAGAGTGGATAAGAGAAAATAGGAAGAACTGGCTTCTCAAGATGACCGTCACTTAAAGACTAATGATGTGGAGGCCAAGGAAGAGATGGAGTTAAAGAAATAGGAGCTGGCTAAAGATCTCATTCCATGATCGCTCTTCCTAGTTTTTGTTGTTTTCCTGGCTTTTGGCCTTTTGGTTTTTCCTTTCATTTGTTGGCAGGCCTAGCTTGTTATTTTTTTCTATTGCTTAGTTGCTTGACCTGTTGTTAATTGGTGGGTTTTGGGAGCCCCTATAAAAAACCTATTTTACTTAATCAAAAATGATGAAATGATCTATATTTAGAATAACACTACATTTTCTTGTTCAGATCTCTATTTCATCCATCCTCTTTCCTTTGTTCATCCTTTATCTTCCTTTTGCTTCCTTTTGGCTAATCCACTCAACTTAGCATTTCACTTGCTTGATATCAATAATATAGTTCTACTCAGTTACCCTGTGGCTATCAATCTTCTTCAACTTGATCAACAATAATGAACAATTTGTTCATCCCTTAAATAGAAAACTTTTTGTTGCTTCACCAAATTTTTCTATGTTTTGCTGCTTAGTCACTCTCATTTGACCTTCCTCCATCTAAGATTCATTGAACCTAGATACTTGGGATCATGCCTTCACCTTGAACTTTGTGCTTTAATTCAAATCATCAAATCTCCTTCATCGGATCTTCTTTGAATTTCTTTAGTCATTGATCTCATAACCATCTTCATCCTCATCTTTGAAACTTGTTGAACAATCTTTATTTTCATCAAATTTTGGCCTCAAATCAACTCTCCTTTGAAGTTTTTTTCATATCATTTCTTAGTTAACACTACATCAGTTGGTTAATAGTATGCTTAGTCAACACTATTGTTTCTTAGTTAATTCTATACATCCTTTACTGCTCGGTGAAAACTATAGTAGCTCAGTTAACACTAAAGTTCTTCATTCACTGACCAAACTATCTTCTCACTTTATGACTTCATAATTTTCTTATACATAATTTCAACACTTAATCAAATCATGTAAAATAATCAAACCAACATTATATTGTCAATGTTTGACTCATCAAGTGCCCATTAAATTCCATACACTTTATCATTGCTTTTTTCATCATCAAATTTTATTCAAATCCTCTTCATCAATCAAGTGATATGGCACTCTATTGAAATAGCATAATGTTTAACCAATTAAGGCTTGACATCAATGACAACATAACAACTCATATGACTCATCAAGTGCCCATTGAATTCCATACACTTTATCATTGCTTTCTTTATCATCAAACTTTCTTCAAATCCTCTTCATCAATCAAATAATATGACACTGTATTGAAATAGCATAATGTTTAACCAATTAAGGGTTGACATCAATGACAACATAACAACTCATATGACTCTTTCACACATTAACTATATTATCAGTTGGGGATAACAATCTCCCCCTTTCACATTGATGCAAGCACATTATTACATATTATATTAAGACATTATGAAATAAATCATCAAATACCAAAACATCTTTAGCTTTCTAACGTCATTAGGTTTTCTTCTCTTCATGATCTCTTCTCTTTATTAGGTTGTTTGTTCTTCATGATTTCTTGTTAGGTCTAAACACTACTACATTTAACCTCATTTTTCTATCAAAATTTTCGACCTTCAACTAAATAAGTTTAGATTGGTCAAGATGTTAAGGTAAAAAATTTATTTTTTTCACATGGAAGCCCTGTGTTGGTCGAAATTTTGACCAACATGGCGCTTCAAAAAAAAAACACGCATTTCTTTATTTTTCAAAAACACATTTCTTTGTCTTTTGCGTGCCTACGGGTTTTTTGTATTTTTACAAGAGTTTTGAAGACATTAATCGATTTGGATACATTTCTTGCAAACCAAAATGCCATAATCTTGCATGTTGATCCGCAAAGCATATGCCTTTCACACCCTATGTTTTTAGAATTGGGAAGAAAAAGAATTAGACAGTAGTGTTTGGATACATTTCCTGCAAATCAAAATGCCATAATCTTGCATCCTGATCTGCAAAGCATATGCCTTTCACACCCTACATTTTTAGAATTGGGAAGAAGAAGGATCAGATGGTAAAAGTGGAGATTGAAATCAAAGAGACTAGCACACTGAATCTTTAATATCGTAAGAAAAATAGACCATCATTCGTTGAGGAATAGGTTTTTCTAAGGTGATTTCGGTAGATTAAAATCAGTTAAGCCAACACTGTATTGGGTTTTGTCTTTATCAAAAATTTCATAACTAAGCATTTTCATAACTAAACTTCACACAGGCTGCTAGTGTGCGAAAATGTTTGTTGCAAAGCCTATAACTTTCATACTTTTTAGCAGTTGATTTAAGTTACTTGGCGTGGGTTCGCTGGGGTATGGGCATGTTCTTGGTCCAGCCACGTTCCTGTTGTTCTCAGGACTCTGCTATAGATTGGAGACCCAATTGCTTGAGAATTTGACTGTGTCAAATGAAATTTTTCACGCCTTAATATTAATTTAGATTAGAAACTAAAGCTTTGCAAAAATGGATATTTTTTGAAATAGAATTAAGACAGAGATGATGTGAAAATATTTGTGATATATATAGTGGCTTGCAAAGTAGTATATTTTGTACCCAAGGTTTGGGGACTGCTTTCTTTTTCCTAGCCTAACTTGGTGTGATATGCTTATATTCTTTGGCAGTTAAGTACTTGCTATCATGTTTCCCATTTCTAATCTCGGGTAAAGCTACTGACATCCTAAATGGCTATGAAAAAATGCCTTAATCATCATGATACATTCACTTTCTATGGGAAATCTGTTGTAGATCTGATCCAATGGGATTTATGAGTCTAATTTTGTATGGCATTGGAAGCAGTTGATATATGCTTTTCAAGGCTTCAGTTTCAACCATTGTATTAAATTCACACTTTGTAGAATGCTCTTTGATTATTATTTAGTAGGGCCATAATAGCACTCTATTGAATCAACATTTTTGTTTTTTCCTCTCATTGATAGCACTCTTTTACAATACCACAATAAGATAATTTTTTAATTCTTTGTTGCAGTCTTTACTCAGAGGAAGATTTTTGCATGGTAGAGCCTTAAATGAAGAACAAAGGTCCTTGACAACAGCAAGGGAGTTAGGCAAGCTAAGGCTCTGTGGGACTATTTTTGGTTTGTGGTATGCCCTGCTATTGACTTTAATTTTCCAACATATTATTTACCTTATTATTTTGAGTTGATTGCCATCGTAGTTGATTGGCTTATTGTGAGTGCCTGTACTAATATAAGAAGTGATTTTGTGTTTAATTTATCTTTTATTTTTTTGATACGAGAACTCTCCTTTTGAGGTAGAGGCTTTTAGCACTTGTCTGTTATAAAATGATGTGACTGAGTTTCCATAGTCTATAGATTTTGTTTCTGGCACACTAGATGTTATAAAATTGAGTTTTCATAAACAAATTGACATGCTATCTTTAGATTGTACCAACATTTTTGTCATTTTAACCAATCATCCATTTTAAAATTTTTTTTTTTTTGATGTGCTTGGAGAAACAAAGAATCATATATCACGCTCTTTGCTTGCATCTTATCCTAATAAGTCTTATTAAATCTCATGAGTATGTATGCCTAATCATCAGGGAAGGTTTCCGAACTGGATTAAATATTACCACTGGGGTTGAAGACATAAATGATACCAATGTCTCCGAAAATCATCCATTTAGTGGTTCTAGTGATGAATCCAATTTTACAAGAGGAATAGAAAGAACTCAGGACAAGTCTCATATTGACACACAAGAAATTAGCCAGGTTGAGAATAGAGTAGATGCGCGAATAGACATTGAGGGAATTCAGAATGGAAATTCTTTTGTTTCAAGCATGGACTGGCAAGAAGCTGTAATTCCACATGAAGAAGGGGATTGGCAGAGAGAAGCATTAGAGGGAGAAAGCAAGAACACAGAAGAAAATAACTTAGAGAGTAGGCAACAGGAAATGCAAGAATATGTTTTTGAGGGAGTGTATGAAGACTAGCAAGAAGGTGCCACTCAAGGTGTAGAAATAGATTGGGATGGTATTTTGGATGATGCTGACAGGCATTGGCATAGAAATGGTTCTGACATGGATGGGGATTGGGGAAGAGATGCTTCACATGATGTAAATGGGGATTGGCAAAGAGATCCTTCTCCATATATAATTGTGGACTGGCAAGGAAGTGCTTTGCAGGAGGCTAGGGATTGGCAAGATCAATCACAAGGAGCATCAATATCCTTGGGGGAAATCCCTACTGTTCGTGGAGTCAATGATTTTGAAAGTTAAGAAGAGGCAACTACATATAACATGGAACTCAGGGAACTGCTTAACATGCATGTTTAGTGTGTTTTAATTTCTAATTTCACTGGGTGGTAATTTTCTGGCAGCAAGGTAATAGTGTAAATTTAATTTGTTTGCAGGTGAAGTGTGTCAATAGTTTTGGCAAGTGAATTTAGGGAAAGAATGGATCAACTAATCCTGTCATATCTCCAGAATCAAGGCCGCCCTCCAATAGCTTGGGATCTGTAGGAGCAAGAGCAAGAAGCAGAAGAACAAGAAGATATGGGCCAAAATGAAGGTCCATTTGACATTAGAGACAGACCAACATTCATAACACCACCACCACCTCCTCCTCCACCACCACACCAACTTTGGAGGCATGAGAGACAGAGACAATCACGATCATGTTCTATAGTACAACATACTGAAATGGTAACTATCTTTTTTAACTCAAAGTTTTAGGGTGCAACATAATATTATTGTTAACATTTAAAATTTCTGGATGCTGGAAATTTACATAACATCTCCCCTATTTTTTAACAAGGGAAGCACATGGCTTCATGTATCTTTGTTTAGTGTTACTGTTTCAAGCATGCACGTTTAGTTAAGCAATCTAACTCTCTAATGTTTCTAGTTTTTGACAAGGAGTGGGAAGATTAAGGAGTGAAATAGTAAGACTCCAACAAGGAATGAGTGACTTGCAGAATATGGTGGAAACTTGCATGGACATGCAACTGGAGTTACAACGCTCTATCAGGCAAGAGGTTTCTGCTGCTTTAAACCATTCAAATGGAGGCCAGGGTAAGTCTTTCATGAGAAAAAAGGGCTAGAATTTAGATTTTATTTAGCTCAACCTGTATATTCTTATCACATGCTAGGCATCTTAAGTCTATTGTGAGAATGATGGCATTAGTTCCACTAGTTTACATGATTGCATATTTCAGAAGTTTAGCAATGTCCAGGATTTTCATTTGAACAGTTCTCCATAGTTAATAGTGACTTTAGTATCTTTTTAATTAATTTTTCTATATCTTGGGAAAGAATGATGTCACCAATAAATTACCCTTATATACAGCTACTAGGAGATGTTAGTACAACCTGAACCCAATTGTCTTGGCGGCTGTTTGCTACCACATTCTTTAGCAATGAGTAATTATTATTGTTGCCATGATCTTATCCATTATTGTATACTAGGTGTGTTTTTTTGGTAGAAGGGTGCTACTGCAACTATGTTTCTTTTTCTCTACTTCATTTTACTAAACATTCCCTATCAACAAAATATTGATTGTATTTCAATATTAAAATGTATGAGGGTATGTGAAGACTTTTCCTATTATCCACAAAAACTGTTTGAGAACTCATGCACCCTTGCCTCCTCAATTGGTTTTATTTTTAGGTAACAGGTAACACAATTTCTCTCATTCTCATTGTGCTTTACATCCATGGTAGAGGTATATTTCACTAGTCGAGCACAAATTGGATGCAACATAAATGCTTTGTCTTTTATTCTAGAAAAAGTGGGTCTGCATGATGGTAACTCACATTGGTTCCTATAAGGACATTAACTCTATCTTCACAAAAAATTATAGGATATCCAAATTCAGGAAAGGATACTAATTTAGAAAGGAAAAATTGTGTTTTTTTCATTAATAAATGAAAAGCCTGTGATTCAATGTGGTAGTAATTGGTGAACATTATCTTCAGCAATTAGTAGCTGATAGTTGTTTTCTGACTTCAAACAGACCTGACTATAAGATTTATTGTGTGCACTGGAAAAATCATGTGCATTTGCACCATTTTTTTGAAAATCATCTTCAAATCCTCTATTAGTATCTTTTAGGTTTGTGTTAATTAATTAGACATATCTTTTGTCTTCATCTTTTCTAGATCTAGATTGCTTTGCATATAATATTGATCTGTGTGATTTAAATATTTTCTTTGAAAAGCGGCATAGTTTGTATCATGTTCAGACCTCATCTAGGTTGCTTTTTCTTGACAATCCACATAATCTATTTGAGAAACACATAAAAATTTAACAAGTTGTGCACCCTTGCCTGCTGAAATGATTTTATTTTCTAACAAGTAACAAAATTTTTCCCAATCAAGGTTGTGCCATTCTTTCATTTTTAGGTGAATAACAAAACTAGCTCAACATAAATTGGATGCACCATTGATGCTTTCCTTTTCATTCTAGACAACATGGATATGCATGATGGCACCTTAGAATGATTCTAATTAGGGTGCTAATCTTGTTTCTGTATATTAGTAAACGACCATTCAACTTCATAAAAAAATGCTAGTTTAAAAAGAAAAACTTGTATTGCTTTGGCCCCTCATTAATAAAATCAAAACTTTTTTTTAATTTGGTAATAATTGGTGAACATGATCTCTGGTAGGGAGTAGCTAATAGTTGTTTTCCAGAATCAAGTGGACTTGAGATGAATAATTCTAGTGCAAATTGGCAAAATTGTGGGTGTTCGCACTATTTTTCGTAGTAGCATCCTCAAATCCTTCTTGATGATCTTTTAGGACTGATTTTTTATTTAGGCACATATTTCCTCTTCATCCTTTTTGAATATGGATTACCCAGCATGCAATGTAAATCAGTGTTATTTAACTCACTTCAATTTTATCTTTTCCTTTAAAAAGTAACCTACTTTGTTTTATGTACAGACTTAATCTATGACCTATTTTTCCTTCAAACTACCATTTCAGACAACCTAAGATCCAGTTTTAAGTGTAGCATTGGAGTATTCCTTATTAAAATCTCATATTGTTTTAAAGTGTAGTGGTTCTACCACTATATATGGTTGCCTTCCTTTGTTAATCTGTCATGACCTTCGTTTTTGTAAGACAGGCATGAAACTTCTCTTGACAATCACTACTTTCTAGCATAGAAGCTTTGTAGCGATCCTTGGATATATTTAAAATCCTATGGAAAAAAGATGAATCATTTCTTAAAAAACTTACTCCTTCCACACAAGAAGCTACTTTTGAATTGTAGATATCAACCAAGTTATTAACAAGCTCTTGCCATTCTCAGCATCATGGAACTCATAAAAATTTGAATCCTTAAAATTATGCAGTTTACTATGTTTATGCTCAAAATATCTTCAGGTTATAACCAACACCTTGGACAGGATTATAAACTAGTAACACCAAGCAGTACAATTAAATAAATGTTTGTCATGAGTTATAGCTAATTGGCCACATTCTAGATAACTACAGATTCAATCATAGGGATCTAATAAATCCTAAAATCTATTTTTCATTTTTGAATTGATAGAAGAGAATTTTAAACATAAAACAGTATCAATGTGTTTGGTTCGATAAAAAGTTTCTTGGGTCACTTTGAATCAGAAATGATTTGAATTTCAAGATTGAAAATGAAATACTTATTACATTTTAGCTATTTTTCCAATTGATATGTTGATTTGTTCACCAAGGGAAGGCTAAATCAAGAGAGCTTTTAGTAGTGTACAGAATCACAATGTCATGGCTTAACATGAATAGTCATAACTATAAGATGCTGAACTCAATTCTATAGATCAAATATATCTTAATACATCTACTGAGAAAGTTCCATTTTTTCTTTTTTGTTTGATCCTCATTGCAAGTCTGCAAAGTGATGTTGCACATAACATATTTGGATTCTAGATAGCTACATAACTTTCAACTACTGAAACATCAACATTCTGGCTTTTTACATGAATTGTTATGGTGGAAACAAAGCTACAAAGTAGATTTTCAATAATATCTATAATAATTTTTACTAAATGCTCAAATTCTAGCTTAATTACCAATCTGAAATAGATTGAGATGATATTTACATATTTACAGGGGAAATTTTTCTTGGCATAATAGTTGCATTATGAGGGATTAGTTTGTTTGACCAACTAAACTATGAGTGAACTAGGGCCTTACCACATATATTGCACATGAATTATGAGGGATCATTTTCTAATAGTATTGCACATGAATTACCTTTTGAACTAGGGCCTTACCACCTATATGTCCTCTAGTGGGACCTAAATGAGCCTCTCAAAAAATAAGTGGTATCTCACCCTTGGTTAAGTATCATTGAAGGAGACCATTATAGGATCTCTGATACAAGACATTTGACAAGACAAGATAGCAACCAAAGAGTTTTCTTATCCTAATATAAGAATTTTCATCAACTCTATCAGGGAATTTTTTTCTCTTCAGATACCCATAGATGCCAACAAACTATTCTATATATTACCTTGCCATGTTGTGTGCAAAGTGCCATGCAATCATAAGCACGTGGTTTAATAGGATCCTGATGGATTGTCAAAATGCTGATCCTGATGGTATCTATAGACCATTCAATTGAATTATGTATTTATTGTAGCCTTCTTTCAGAAGGAGGATTCAGTTGAACTATTCATCTAGGATTCCACATTTTGCATGCATGTCTACCAGGGCAGTTGCAACTTAAACAAATATATTCTCTCAATATATCTATTTTGTGCATATCCAACAACCATGAGTTTTGATGACCACATTACATTCAGGCATCCTATCAAATAGTTCACATGACTTATCTATGCTTCCATTTTGCAAGCATGTTTCCCAAGGCAAATGCTACTACTTCATCTACACCATCTGACAAAATTCTTTATGCTTTGATGGATCCCTATAGCTTATCCGAAAGCTCTCATTCAACAGTCATCAAATGATCAATCAAGAGGAAATAGTTTAGAGCTTAGAGTGACACAATTTTCAGATGATCATATGAAATGAAATGGACTAATCCAAGGACTATTGACATTTGCGTCTGAACTATCCAACTAGCTTGAGGGCTTCCTTTCCTGCAAAGGTATTGAGAAGCTTCAAGGAAGATTGTTGTACATTAGTAGAATTGCATGTTAACAGGTTGACTCCTAGAAGTACCCTTAAAATCTGAGAAATGACTTGATATAAAATAGCTTCAAGATGGTGGACCAGGTGTTGGGGACTTCTCAATGCAAAATGTAAGTAGAGATCAAACCATTGCTCGAATTGGTATATTCACTTTAACAAATGCTGATATTCTCTTTTATTTATGTTTCCTTATATTAATGTACTTGCTGACAGGTGGCACTTTCATGGTCAGCCTGTACCAAATCAAGCTATATATATCCTTTTATCACTTATGCACTGCCTTGATGTATTACAATGTGAAATTTCCAATTTTGTTGACTGCATTTGTCAACATATGGATTTGTATTGGCAATAGTACAATCAAGATTTTGAGAGTTTTCGAATTGCTATCACATTACACCGTAAGCAAATAAATTAGTAGCATAGTCAGAGTTTCTATAGACAACACAATTTCTTGGATGCAAGTTTTAGTTATAAGAATCTACACACCTATTCAAACTCCCATTTATTTACTTGTTCTAACCTACCAAGATATTTTTCATATCATGTAACTGCATTTACCTTTGGTACCTATTATTTTCTTGCTCTCAACCACCTCTACATTTAACTGCATCGCTTTGGCGACTTTCTGTATTTTTATTTTTCCCATTGTATTTAATATCCATCCCTTGCCATCCCTAAAACAAATCCTGTTGTCCCCACGCTACCCCATCCTCAAAATGTAGGGTAACACAGATAGGCGATAGACCTGTAAATCGAGAACTATTTTGACAATAGTAATCCTGGTTTGATCTATGGTAATCACACCAGGACTTTGGAATTCATCTGTAACACTCTTAATGGAAACATAAATAATATGATATTATAGTAGATATAGATATGTGACCAAATACATGAATCCAGATGATGGATATTTTCACAGATTAATGATATCAACCCTTCAAAGGCAGACCAGTAATATAAGCCTGTAAGTAGTCTTGAGAAATACTGTAACATAAATCAAAAGCTTTGTTGAAATATCAAAAGGGAAAATCTGAAACAATAAAATTTGGATGATATAGAAGGTCAATAGAAAAACCACCACATATAAATCAGGATATTTTACTTACAAAATATAAATAAGGAGCGAATGATTTTTATTTAAAAGATGATCAAAATGATAGATAGTTATCTATCAATCTTCAAATTTATTTAAATATTAATGTTTTTCTTCATTTGAATGTAACTGATCTCTCCTCTCTCTCTCAAACACTTACACATCCATGAATGTGCACACGTAGACATGTATATATACATATCCAGATTGTCAAATCCAAACATGACAATTTGTGGACATGTGCTAAAATTGACCCAAACTAATCAGAGTACATGTGGTTTGAAGAGTGCCTGCATGGGCATGTAAAATTTAATTTCTGCTTTACCTTTGTAAGATTTTGCTTGTTTATGTTGTCACAGGATTATGTTTTTTTTCTTGAATGTGCTACCCTTTGTTCAATACCACTACACCTGTCCTAGACGTGCCATTTTTAACCTGTTACAACTTGTTCGAGTTGTTACAGGATAATGTTATTTTTTGAATGTGCTACTTTTTGTTTTATTCTATTCAATTATGGAAAAGAAAATCATGCTATTTCTATGCCAAGTTAGCAATCCAACCATAAACGGAAAAAATTACAATATCAATAAAAGAAAAAGTTGAAAACAAGAAAATGGACAATTACTAGTATATCTTCACGAGTATATCATATTACTACCTCAATGTGAATGCCAAACTTATTGTAATGATAGATATTTATTGTGCAATGTTTAAACAATAAAATTAATAATCAGCATCATATGGGTCTTTAGAAGATTATCATGGGTAAAATGATATTTGCCTTAGTGTTTAAAATATTTTTCTTTTAGTAAAAACTTTATTGTACTTGATTGATCGTATGTGGCACACTTTGCTCTTATTCTTATGTTTGATTTATCATCTAACTTTTAAAGTTCATTGCTCTACTATATTTGTATTGTTGTGCAGAAGGGTGTTTGTTATAATTTTGTATTGTTTCCTTATACCTTTCACCTTTTGGTGCCTAAACTGTCAAGCCAGAATAAATAAATAAATGAGACGTCAAATTAAATTTTGGCACAAGAGCTTTTACATAATTAACATTGAAAAAACTAAGTTATTGTCAAGGTAATCAATCTATGAAAAGGTCATGTAATCTGCCAAGCTAAAAGCATTTCAAATTCCACAGAGTAACTGATTTTCATAGTTATGCTTGGTGGCAATACAAGACACAGTTTGGTTGCTTTGGTGTAACAACCTCAAAAATTGGGGTAGTGCCGAATGTGTGTGTTGTGATTTTTACACTGCTTTTGCATGGGGTTGCTTAAACCAACACCACCAAAGTGGCAGAAGATGCCATAGATGTGGAAGAAATCGTGGAAGGAAACCAAACCAAGGTTTTAGCCAATATCTTCAAAATAGGTTTATTTAATGTAGAAGGCACCAAAAGCTGGTACATAGGCATCTGCTATGCCAATTGCCTGAGGAGGCAGTTGCTTAGACAGTCAACGTGGACCACCCATTGAGGTTTGTAGAATAGAAGGGTTGTCTGGTATGACCCATTTGATAGGACCCTGAGAATCTCCATGGTTGAACTGACCCAAAATCTGGGTGTGCAGGTTAACATACCATTAATATAATTTTTAATGCTTCTCACTAGCAATAAAGCATGTTTTATTAGCCCATTATTTAGCTGGTTGACCTTTATTACTTCAAACAATCTAATCCAATGTTTATATAAGTAGAGTTCTATTTATTAGAATATGATACATTTTCTATTTTGGTATGTCCAGGTTACATACTCCATATTCTTAATATATGGTTCAATTTCTTTTTGTACTAGTCTAGTTTTAATTGCTTTAAAAAAATTTAAATGACTATTGTTTGGAATTATCAAGTATAGATTAATCTAGAGTCTGCTAAAGGCCATAAAGCATGAGGAATGGCAAGAGCAATGCTTAGTAAATGGGAAGAAGCTGCCAAGGATCTGCATTTGGCATCAAGTCTTGATTATGATGAGGAAATTGCAATTGTTTTAAAGAAGGTAACAAGACATTTGCAATTGTTTTAGTTAAGGTAATGAACAATCTATATGCATATTAACAAACATTTAGAGATGTTGGATGATAATCATTTGATATGTACACACAGGTTGAACCAAATGCACATAAAATTGAAGAGCATCACAGGAAATATGAGTGACTACGCAAGGAAAGGGATGATAGAAAGAAAGAACATGATAGGCAACATTGCTGAGCTGAAGCTCAGGTAATATAAAGTCTGCACTATTATCCTTTTTTGTAACTTTTATAATGCATATAGCTAATAATGGCCCTAATTCATTTTAAGGCTGCCTATAAACAAGCCAAGAACAAGAACAATCTTCAATAGGTAGGAAATAATGGCCCTAATTCATTTTCACTTCTATGCTCATTATGATAGTAATTGTATCAAAGCTAAGCTAGCTTATTTTAGGTCCACAATTTGGCAAATAAGAGAATTGGTAGGTCAAGTAACAATGTTAAAAAAATCTTTAAGTCTAATCTGGCAAAGTTTCAGAATACAAACATTTTATTGATTAGTATTACACACTATATTGTGTAGAAACTAATCAACTTTCCCATGGGTATATTACTATTTTTTGTTAGTGAACTGGTAAATGTTTCGCTAAGTATTGGTTCTTGTCAAATAGTGTGGCCAATATGTGGGTTGGCTTGTGGTTGTATGAGTGTGCCTCTTTTATAAGTACATGTATTTCTATTCTCTTTTGAACAAATCAATATTTACAAAATAGTGTGTTATTTTCTTTCTTTTAGTAACATGTCTCTATTGATAGTCCTTCATGGATGGAAGACACTGAATTCATATGTCATACTCTGATAGATAGTTTGGGATAGCTGAGCTTATTGTGTATGCATTAATCTCTATGTATATGTGAATATTTATTAATGCAGACCGTACACAAAGAGTCTTTTCAGGCTGTCTTTGTGTGCAACTATGCAACTTTACACATCTAGAATTCATGACATGAATGACAATCTTCATCCATATAATGCTATTTTAAAATTTAGGACTTTGTCTTGTTATGTGTTGTGATATATAATTAATATTTGTTGAAATTGTAGGAAGAAGCTTGCACAGAGACTTTTGTTTGATAAAAGTGCAAATGATGATCATGAAAGAAGCATATTGACAAAGCTGAAGCAACAGTGTGGTGGTCAGTTTACTTCTAAAATGGAGGGAATGGTATGCTGCATCATACATAAATAAAAAACTCACTCTAATTCTTATCAATGAAGTTAATCTAATTGTAAATTGTATAAAAATCTCTGTGCTTGTATGTAGGTCACAGATTTAACATTAGCAAAGGAGAGCCAAGGGCATTTTGACGATTATCTTAATGAAAATTCTCAAGCACATCCTGGCATAGACTTGACTGTGACAGTTTTGACAACTGGGTTTTGGCCAAGTTACAAATCATTTGATCTTAACCTGCCAGCCAAAATGGTATGCCCATTTTGTATACAATATACCTTTTAAATTTGCCAATTTCTGAAGCAGTTTAACATTTTGAAGCAGTCTATCTTATTTGTCATAAGATAGACTGGCTTTAGGCATCAAATATAACCAGCTGATTCCTTACTAGATTTTTATAAAGAAGATATTAACACCAGAAGAAAGAAACTGGTTTCTACCACTATCCAATGCATGGCCAATTACTCCCACAATTTCCATTTTTAAGCCCATAGGCCACAAGTTCTTAGTTACCTCTAAACCATTCATAATAGACATCTCTTTATTAATCAAAATCATGTCATATGAACACCCATTATGACACAGATCAATTGTCTTTTTCCCATTCTCCACGTCATCACAAGCAAGATTGAATCTTTCTTCCAGTTCCCTTATTTTCTATAATTAGCTTCTTTGGCTTGTTGCCAGTGAATAATCAACATATTTGTTTTGAGATATTGTGTCATCCAATCCTCTCCCATCAATCTCTTTTGTAAAATCATATTATCCCTACCTCTCCATCTTCAGTTACAAATTAACAAAGCTCAAAAGGCATCATCAATGTGAATTGACTCAACTTACCAACCTCAGAGTGAACTGCAACTGTGTCTCTAGATAATCCATATATATTTATAGAAAAAAAAAGTCCAAGACCTGTTCCACTAACTAAATCTGCTCCTTTAAACTGAGTATAAGGTAAAATAAACCTTTATCTATCTTTGTTGCTAATACCTGTGCCAGTATCCTCAATAGACAAAGTTAGATTTGCAAAGGTTTTCTATTTACTAATACTCTCTTTATCTTTTCCATAACAAGAGAAAAATGTGCATCTCTGCCCACCCTCTATTTGAAGGGGTTCCATACAGACCAGATCTTCATTAAATGTTCCATTGCAAACTATGTGAAGTCTTAACCTTTCCATTGCAAGGAGTAAATTTTGAAGCATTAGAGAGATAATTAACAAGAACCTGGTGTAGAGGATACTTGTCTCCTACCAGTTAATGATGAGAAACTAGCTTCTTTGTTGTATCATCAATCCATTTGTACAATTTGATTCCTTTTAAATCAAAGATATCTTTGAAAGATCATACCAAAGAACTTACGAGCTCTTCAATCTTGAAAGGTTTCTTTTCAAGATGAAAATTTCCATCTTCAATTTTACCCATGTCAAGCACATCATTCAATATCTAAATCATGCAAGATGATGAAGCATCCATCATCTAGAGAATCTCCTTATGTTTATTAGAAAGGTTACTTGCAAACATATGGCCAATACCTAGCACTCTTATTAAAAGGTACTCTTATTTCATGAAAACTGAAATTTAAAAATTGCTTAACTCGATCTATCTTCTATGGGTGTTTGGCCTTGTTTTGTTGAAAAGTTTGAATTGCTACACTCTCTTTCAATCTGCATTTTGAAAGAGACTCTTCTTGATGCAAAGATACTTCACACAACCTCCAAAAAACTATTTCCATGATGAGGAGCAACGTATAACTTAAGTGAATCTACAAATTGGAGACTTCCCACATGCTAGCTTCTATGTACAGTTCTGAAAACTCAAGCCTATTAATGACCAAACACATTCCAAATTTTCCTTATATTATCATTAGATGGGTTTATCATAACCACAATCCTATCTTTACCCTACTGTCAAATCTGGACAGCGACTCTATGCATAAATCTTTGTTGCAAAACTTTACTTTGCACATTCTAATATATTAAAATTCAATAGAAACTTTATAAACTTACCTTGGAGATTCCTATACTTCTTCAATTTCATTCCCTATTCATTCTTGGAGGACCTTCACAACAACTTCTATATTGAGGAGAAACTCAACATGTAGAAAATTTAAGGCAATTAAAAATAACTCATTCCTTTTGTACTTTGGCAAATAGTGTCACCAAGCTCCTGCATCCCATTCAACGATACATCAATCTACATGCTCAAAAACAAATCTTTTTCATCAAACCCTCAAAGAATTTCTTTCAGTTCCATGTAGAAAAATGTAACCATTATCCATTTGGTCAATCTACACAAACTCGACACTAATGATATCTAACCCCAAAACTTGGATTATCTTTTCCAATATGGAAATCTAAGGCAATTAGTTATCTGAACCCTTGATTGAACTTTGGAGTACAATCTCCTTCAACATGCATTTTTGTTTGTAATGACACCATGATTCGACTGCATTTAACTATGTATTTTTTAATCTTGAAATGAGATGAACATGATTGTGTAGATGACTTGATTATTTATAAATTTGCTAGATTTGATACACACTCTTTGTTGGATTGCAGGAGGCAAAACGGTTTTGAGCAATCTGAGATTGGTCCAATGGAAAGTCAATTGAAGGAAGAAAAATAAACTGGAATTCCTTGTGCCGTGGTGGGATCTATAGCTCAAACTCTCAGTTAATTAGTTTTTATTGATTTTCCTATCAAAAAATTCAGATTTTAGGTAGAGAATCTGTAATTTCAAACATAAATTTGATTGTTATAAAAAATAGTTGTGGAAAGAGTAACTTCAACAATTAGAACCATTTGTAGCTTTCTTCATTCGTTCTGGGTAATATAGTTGATGAGGATATAACCTCTTTTAGTGGTTAATGAGGGGATGCATATGCATGTTATTTATTGTGATAGGCAGAGAGTGTTTTCTTTGCTCTTTTTTTGTAGTGGAGAACGAACCATTTACTGAAATTCTAGTGGTAGATTTTCATTCCTGGCCTCAGCATGTTCATGAGAAGAAGATTCAAATTGGTCTTGCTCCAGCTGCTATAGTTAGGATACACAAACAAACAAATGATACCTTGAAGCCTCAAAATGGTCTATCTATATATCCTCTTTGGCCCATAGGTAACTGGCCCACTAGAATAGATCCAATTGGATTTCCAGTTACATTAACTACAACCAAGGATAGAGCAGCAATGATTAAACTAGTAATTGCAACACCATCTTGAGAAACACAATAAACATATTCAAAGGTTAATTCATTTAATATTCTCACAAAGATTCAGGCTATTATTATAATGATTGGTTGATGTATCAAAAATAATCTCTTAGTCAGAAAAACTTATAACAAAGCAAGGAACCATTATTTTATTTCTAATCTCGTTGTGGCATTCTTTTCTGACTAATCTAATACCTCCATCATTACTGCCACATTGAAACTGGTTCTATTTTGACTATTCTAACATCCCTATGGCTTTGAATATGTTAGGAATTCTTGTCTAATCTCAACAAGTATTTGAAGGATGTATGAATTTGATGTAATCATCTAAATCTCTGTCCTTTATATTGATTCTTATACCCTTGTGTGTATGCCAACTATATTGATCAACATGAAGGGATCTTGCAGATCAATTTGGTAATATGTCAGAGATTCAACACTCTTTATGCAATATTTAATAATGTTCCTGATTTTCGTCGCTACTATGAATAGTATTGTTCTAGCTATGGTTGATAGAATACCTCCTTTAGTTGGTGGTTGTTTGATCTCCAATAGTGAATATTCTTCTAAATATAATTGCTAGATATATTCAAATTTCTATAATCTAATCCTATACAAGTGTTGTGCCTTATCTTCTTCTCTGTCTTTGTCAACAATTGACTTTGATTGCTATTGATTTATTTTCTTTTAATTTTGTCACGATTTCTCCTCTTGTCTAAAAATATCTTGGAATCTATGACCTTTTTCTATACTTCTTCCTTGTGTAAATATTCAACAGTTAAAGTCAAATGGCTAATTATTCAAATACATAGATCTAATGAATAAAAGGGGATCAAGTTCTAATCTCATATCTTCTCCAAAATGAGATTGAGAAGCTTTATATCTAGTCAATATGGAATGACGAGTCATGTTTTGCATTGATAAGTAGGAGATATTTTCCATAGCAAGTCAAATTGTGATATTGCTATCATGATTTAACTCATGAAGCATAGGTCAATGAGTTTGACTAAAAAAAATTACACAGTTAAATTCTGATCTTGATATCACAATGTCCCATATTACTAATATCATGGCTACTTAGATTCTTAACAAATATTTCCTAAGGGTAATCATATTAATTCATACTATTTGGTTATTGTGTGTATCAATGTCTCGATGTGCATTTGTAGTGGTAATCTTACTAGTTAGCAATTTGTATGATGCCTGTTGGTGGAATTATCATGTGGTAATGATTATTCAAAGGGATATCTATTATATTATTAATTATGTGTCTCACTAGGAAATTTATAAGGAGACATCCAATGTAGATGACTCTTTCAACATTGGTATATTGCATCCAACTAGAAGCCACGTCAGAAATAGAATGCTGAACCCTTATTTCAATGTTCATGTCCCATTATCTCAGAATCATTTTTGTCAGTATTTTCTCTTTATGTGATGTTGCCTAGCCAATTCCTATTATGCTTGTTTTATGGCAATATTATCCTTCTTGGAATATTCATGTGTAAGTCTATGAAGGCTTCCCCAAATTATATTTGAGAGCAAAAGAAAAGTTTGGCAAGGTTGAAAAAAGTGGTCAACCAGAGCCACTTTTTATTCGTCCTTCTACACAGTGGTATGCATGTGAAGAGAAGCTTGAAGGCATAGGTTCTGATTTGATTCATGTACCATTTATTTCTAGAAGACAAATGAAATCAGTACTAAAAGGAGTAGAAAGAGACCAGTTTGGTGTTTGGCATGTTTGTTTTTCTATGCACTCATCTAAAGAGGAACTTGAGGAAACATTAATGGTTTTGAATCCCAAAGAAGTCATTTCAACCACTTCCAACTACAAAGTGACTGAACTGCAGTATGTTAATAAGAAAATTGGAAATACTCGAAAATGGTCTCAAAATGATTCAGGTTTGCAGTCCAGAACTAAAAATACATTCTGTCAAGTTGGTTCAATATCAGGAATCAAACAAGAATTTCATGTTTCAAATCAACTAAAATTTATTTTGGAATGAGAGAGAAACTTAGATTTGAGAGTAGCTTTAGAAGAGAAGCATTCTCACACACACGTGCACTTTTCTTCACCACTTAAACCCATTCCTCTTTTTGGGATAACAAGATACAGTCTTCTGCCATCTCCACCTATGTCTTTTAGTGATGAGGATGATATTTTTAGCTCTTCAGAGTGCAAGACTTCAATAAATGATGCAGGACCTCTGTCACCTTCTCATTTGCCACAAGATATTAAGCATTTTATGTGTGGTGGAAAGAAAACATCTCAATTTACAGATTTAGTAAGGGCTAGAAAGCTTGATGATGAATCCAAAAGCTCCACAGATCATGCAGAGGACTGCACACATTCATCTAGAAAGATAGCTTTGCATATCAATGAGGAAGTGAAGAAGCCACATGTATTAAGTGGCCATTCAGAAGAGAGTAAGCATCCACTTGACTATACTGACAATCCAAGTCCTAAAAAATATGGTGCGAGTGACAGTGAACAAGTAGGCTGCATGTAAATTTACATGATGGAAGAGAGCTTCTTGAGTTTTGATAGCCATTGCAAGCATCCTAGGTCACTTCATGAAAATGTTAGAAAAATGTACAGATCATTACATGTACCAATTCCTCAGCCCCTTTTGTCATTATTGGACCTTGCAAATATCGGCAAGTGACCTAAAATCTGAAACTCTCAAAGTTAATTAGATGAAAAGAAATCACTGCGGCTTCTCACTCAAACTCCTTTCCTGTTCATTTGCTAGATAAAAATTAGAGTCTAGATTAAGATAGTAGCATTTCATTCTATTATTCATTATTATAATGATTTTGTAAATTACCTCATTCTATGTACTATGATAATTATAGTTTCTTATCAAGAATGTATTCATGACACTCAATTGCTTCAGCTTAGTGGAGCTAGCTGTATACTAGTTGAAACATTTGGTTGTACTCCAATGTAGTCCATTCTAAAATTTAGTCAAATATTCATTGTTCAAAAGCTATTATTATTCTATGTAATATCATATTTTTTTGAATTCAGGTGCATTTAATATCGACTCAGTCTTCATGCTTATTAGCCATAAATAATATTACAAAGAAATTGTGGAAAATCTGGTAGCATGGAGTTCCTGACATTTGCTACAATGAATGTTTAAAAGAGATCAATTCTCATGTAGTAGCTAAATGGTTATATCTTCCAGATCAACAAGACTTGAAAATTAGTAATGCATTTAAGCACCATACTTGAAAAGGGTTGTTCATTTGTCTTATCAAAAGAAGTTTCCTTGAATCTAAGAAAAGGATTTGACAAATGTTTCTTTTGCATATGGTACCCATGTGGTGATACATAACATAATTAATTGTACTTGGCACAAATACAAATGTTACTTTCACTACCATTTCTGTGAACAATATATTTGTTGTGCTCACAATCAATGTCCCTTACTAATGTTTTTCATCCTAATTGTATAAACTGGGTCTTTTCTTATGAACCATATTGAATTAAAGGATGCTTTTTCTTGAATAGGATTGTTATGATTTTAGCAGATGTATAAACTATTAGTGGTGGAGCTCTATTACACCGTACTGAGGAATTGTAGAATATTTGCATCAAAATCAATTTATAATAAGCCTTAGTTCTATTAGTGACCTACCTAATATTTATGATGATAAGAAGTAGATTATAACAGTAGAACTGGTATCTTCCTCTATCCAATTCATATGGTCAAAGCCATTTACTGGATTAAATAGTTTACAAGGTTTCACGGGGATGGGGGTACTTAGGGTACTTAGGGTATCGGTACGGGTATGGATACAACTATTTTTTATAATAGGGGATAGGGGTACTTGGGTATGTCAAACTTTATTTTTAATTGTACTTTTATATTTATAGAGTTGCTTCAGGAATTAGTTTACCCGAATTGCATATTTTTGGAGTTCGTGTACTACTAACATTTAAGAATAGAAACATAGCAGTTAAAATTGATCAAATTGGTGCGAACTGTGTAGCCTTCAAGGGATGCAAATGAAATAGAAAGCATCTCTCTGAGCTAGTTATGTGCATCTGTTTAATGTATATATAATGTTAAGGTCCATATTATGCGGTTAGTAGAATAAGGCTTTATAATTAGAATTGGATATAATGTAGCCATCTGTTCAAACTCTATATTATATGACATGCAGCTGTAGCAAGAAGTCTACGGTTGCCAGCTGGACATAACTATTCTTGTAATTGTCAATGACCACAGCTGCAAAGGATTAGTTACGTATTTATGTTTGGTCTCCTTTTGTGTTCTCTAAAATGCTATCTGTTATGAGCAAAGTAATTCTCTTCAATGCTATCTAAATACTTAGCTATTTTTTGGCATGGAAATAAGAAGCTTACTTTGTCTGGCTGAAAAAATTCCTTATCAATACCTTTATGATGGCAACACTTTATAAAAGTTTTAGTATTGAAGAAAAAGAGGAGCCATTCAAAGTTGGGCTTCTTAATTCATGTTTCTTTTGTATTGCACAATTCATATCATCTGTGCTTTATGCATTTTATTATTTAACAATTGATCCTAATCATGTGCCATGCACATCATTACTTGAAAGGAACCAATCTGAATACTTGTAATTGACAACTTCCCCAATTAAATGCATTCTAACACAACTGCAATGCAATAATTTGAGGATAGATTGTCTCTAAATTCTAGCTAATTGGAAATATGTAGATTGCTAATGATTTGTATGACACTTTGTCTAATACAAGTTGGTTGATGTTCAATCTTGTACATTCTTATTTTTTTTGATTTCCCAAAATAAAGCATGTTCCCCATCTTAATCAAGACCATTGAAATGGTTAGTCCTGCTACACAATTGAGGTCAAAACTTCAAATATTTATACAAGTATTCTTGAAATTGAATTTGACATTACTAGATCCAAAGTAGCTTTTGTTCCATGAGTGAAGTTTTACTTCCCTCATGTTTATGATCTAAAATTTGAATATTCTCATTCAAATGATGAATTGGCAATACAATCTAGGGTGATACTTCATTATGTATATTCTCATATGTCTAGAAGTTTTCCTTCCCAAGGGATAGCAGTTGTCCAACTTTTAACTGGAGTCATAGAAATAGTTAGTCCTAATAAGATGAGATCAAAATTCAATACATATTAATGTACTCCCAAAATTTAAATGACACGACTTGATCAAAAAGCACTTTGTTTTCACGAGTACTTCACTTATTCATGATATAAATTGTTCTATTCAAAGGATGAATCAAACAAATGTATCATTATATTCTATCTATTTATTTTTAGCTTCAATTTAATACCCTTTTTCTCTCTCTGAAGCTCTTTTTTTCTTGCTTGTAAAAAGACGGTCTTGTAATTTTTAAACCTAAAGAATTAGTTTCTGGGTAGATTGTTATTCATGATCTTTGCCTTTCCACTGGTCTATGGGTAGTTGCTTTGCTAACGTGGTGCTTCAGTGCCTGATATACACAAAACCTCTTGCAGCCTATCTACTCCATGGATCACATTCTCAAAAATGTATGTTATCATTTCTCAATAGATTTATCCTTAGACACAAGCATTGCAATATTAGTTGTGGCTTGCAAAAATAATAACCTATACTATTTGCTGGGTCTGCTCAGGTTGGAAGAAAGACTGGTGCTTCATGTGTGAGCTTGAGTTTCTTGCCTCGAGGGTGAGAGGAGGAGATGGTGCCTTATCACCAATTAGAATACTTTCTAGAATTAAAAACATTGGCAATCACCTTGGATATGGAAAACATGAAGATGCTCATGAGTTTTTAAGCTAACATGAATTGCAAAGTGCTTAGAGTCTTTCAATTTTTAAATCATACTGACATATATCAAGATAAAAATTCTCATAGAAAGGAGTATTTAAGGATATGCTACAAATTATGTGCACACAAAAATTAATCTCTATTGATGTGCTTAAATATACTTACATGGCACATGCATGCATGCTCGTGTGTGTGCACGCACACACACAGATTGCTATCTTATTTTTCTTTTCCCTTTTAGATTTACAATTGATACTATGCAGTCGATATGCCTTGATGAAGCTGGTGGAGAGGAAGCCATTCATCCAATAGCACATGTGACTACGTTCATTCAACAAAAAATTGGTGGTTATCTTCAGTCAAAGGTGGTGCTAGTATTAACTTTAAAATGCAAAAATGTTAATGAACAAATATACATGATTTGTAGATTTCAATTATAAAATTTATTTTTGTATAAGGAGTTCAGATTAGGGGAGTCAGCCTGGCGAATTGACATGGCGAGTCAACTTAAAGTGGCGAGTTGGTGGGGCAAGTGGGGGTGACTTGGTGAGCTGACCTAGAGAGTTGGCTTAGGGGGCGGACTTGGTGAGTGAACTTAGAGAGTTGAATTGGTGAGCGTACTTCAATTGTTAGCTTAGAAAGCTAACTTGAGGAGCTAGCGTGGTGATCTAACATGGTGAGTGGGCTTAAAGTGGCAACTTGGTGGGGCAAGTTGGCGAGCCAATTTAGCGAGGCCACTTAGAGACGTGATATGGTGAGCTAACTTGGTGAGAAAGCTCAATGAGCTAACCTAAAGACTAACCTTGATGAGGCACTTTGGTGGGGTGACTTGATGACCTAACTCGAAGAATCAACTTGGCGAGCATACTTGAATAGTTGACTTGGTGGGGCAAGTTGGCGAGCCAACTTAGCGAGTCCACTTGGTGATGCGAGATGGTGAGCCGACTTGGTGCAGTGACTTGGCGAGCTAACTTGGTGAGTGGACTTAAAGAATGACCTTGATGAGGTGCTTTGGTGGTGTGACTTGATGAGTGAACTTAAAGAGTCAACTTTGTGAGCGTACTCGAACAGTCGACTTGGTGACATGACTTGGTGGGCTGGCTTGGTGAGCTGAACTAGCATGCATACTTGAATAGTAGACTTAGTGAGCTGACTGAAAGAGTTAACTCATTGAGGTGACTAGGTGGGAGTGACTTGGTGAGTTGACCTAAGGGATGGGCTTGGTGAGCAAACTTAAAGAGTCAACTTGGTGAGTGCACTTGAATTGTCAGCTTGGCAAGCAGATTTGGGGACTTGGTGGGACATGTGGGCAAGTTGACTTGGTGAGGCGAGATGGTGAGTTGACTTGGTGAGGAAACTTGGCGAGCTGACTTGGTGAGCGGATAGGGGGGTGACTTGGTGAGGTGACTTGGCGAGCTGACTTGGTGAGCAGATTTAAGGACTGACCTTGATGAGGCATTTGGTGGGGCGACTTGATGAACAAAGTCTAAGTCAACTTGGCGAGCATAGTTGAACAATCGACTTGGTGAGTGTACTTCAATTGTCAGCTTGGCAAGCTGACTTGGGGAGTCAGCCTGGCATTCTAACATGGTGAGTGGGCTTAAAGTGGCAACTTGGTGAGGCAAGTTGGTGAGTTGACTTAGCGAGGCCACTTAGAGACGCGACATGGCGAGCTGACTTGGTGAGCAAGCTCGATGAGTGAACCTAATGACTAACCTTGATGAGGCACTTTGGTGGGGTAACTTGATGACTGAACTCAAAGAGTCAACTTGGCGAGCATACTTGCACTAGTACATTTGGGTTCATTTTTTGACCTTTATTGGTTGAATTTCTGACCCAATTTTTGACCAAATTCGACCAAACCATTGGTCAAAATTTTGACCAACTCACTGGTACATGATTTGTCTCAATCATATAACTAATTATATATTCTTCATATTTGTTATTGTCGATGTTTTTCAGGCATTCTATAAAATAGTTCACATGCCTTGCATATGATATGACATTTTGCATGCATCTTGCACTCTCTCTCATCCAGCTAATGATGGATTATGCAGAGTGATCTAAAACCAGGATGCTAAAACACACACAATCAAATCCAAAATGAACTTGCACTGCAAATGGATTGTGGAAATCTGATATTGGTGAAATTGCATGCATGTGTACCAGGACAATCACAACTTAAACATATATTTGTCCTAGTAGACATGCATGCAAAATTAACAATAGAAAATTTCCACAATTCATTTGTAGTGCAAGTTAATTTTGGATTTGATTGTGCGTGTTTTTTAGAATCACGATTTGAAATCACTCTACGTAATCCATCATCAGTCATATGAGAGAGTGTAGGATGCATGTAAAATGTCATATCATAGGCAAGAAATGTGAACTGTTTTATAGAATGCCTGAAAAAATTTACACCTAGCTATTGGTGAAAATTTCCACCAACACCTAAATTTTTTTCTACCTTCATTGGTCGAAATTTCCACCAACACCTAAATTTTTTTTCTACCTTTGTTGGTGGAAATTTCCACCAACGCCTAAATTTTTTTTCTACCTTTGTTGGTCAAAATTTTGACTTTCATTGGTCGAAATTTCCACCAACGCCTAAATTTTTTCTACCTTTGTTGGTCGAAATTTCCACCTTTTCACCTTTCTCTAATTCTTTCTTCATTATTTTCATCTCTTATAGCATCTTCCTTTGTTCTTCTCTTAACTTCCTCTTTGACTTGTCTCTTCTTTCCTTCTTCTCTTCATCTCTTATCCTTGCATCATTTAGATACTCTTTTAACAACCTTTCCAATTTTATCTCTAACCTTGTAGCCAACATCTTTGTCCTAGTGTGTATTTCTTCCTTTGGTGCTCCACCCACACACTCAAGATCTTCAAGATTTGATATCACTTTGATGCAAAACCCTTTGATATAGCTTTAAGGAACACTAATTAAACTCAAGGGATTCAAAAAAGAATGGTACTCCCTTAAGGAATTTGGATCAACTCAAAGGCTTCAACAAAGAACACTGGCATTTTAGAAAAGAACATATACACACTTTTTGAACAAGTTTATTTCTTTTAACCTCCTATACAAGGTTCACAAAACCCCACCTCTAATTTCAAACTCCACTTTTAACTTTGGATCCAACCCTTGGGTTCAATTATTATCTCAACTTACTCAAGGATTCCAATCCTCAACCATTTCTTCTATTCCCAACCATGAACTCATTCCTTGACTCATAAGCTTTGATAACTAGCCCTTCACTTTGTTACTATCCTCATATACACAACTTTTTAACATAACCTTAAGATTTCAACCTTAAGACACTTGATTGGACCAATGTTCGAATGTTGAGATATGACTCTTGTAACAACATTGGAAATTCTATGACAAAAAAATCTCTTTGTGACTATCATAGACCCTTTTTTCACGCTCAATCCTTCTCCCAATGGTGTATGATCATTCTTGAAATGATCAAAACAAGTCTATGTACAATTTATTTCACCATCCTTGTCAATGAGGAGACTTATTGTATGCTACGATGAAAAAAACTACATTTTTAAGTCTTTGGATACCCTAAGGGTTTTGATAGTTTCACTTCAAACTTGAATATCTTTGCCTATTGTTAACTAAATCAAATGATTCACACATATAGTAACTATGAAAAATCATACAAATTGCACAAAGAAACTTTGTTTTATTCCTTATTACTATTCATACACTGCACATCTTGTTTGTATTCAACCAATATAGCTGAAATAGACTCTCTAAAAGTTATAAACTGACCCACTTCCCCCACTAACTGACTTCAGCTCCCTTTGAACTAATTGATGACAATTTATTGTCAAGTTTTAATTTTAATTTAAGTTGCTTTTGAAAAATTACATTTTTGGACCATTATTTGATCTAAACAACATCTAAAGGCCCTAGTAAGACCTCCTACACACTAAATAGTCCTACAAACACTATAATCCCTTACACTCCTATGATTAGCCTTCTAGGGCATATTTTGCATATAATGCAACTTTTACAAATTTTCTTCATTAATGCATTTTGTCATACCTAAGGGAACCAATGTCCCATTTTACATCTTTTAAGACCTTTTAGATCACTTTCAACTCTATCCTCTTCATTCATTCATGTTGTTTCCTCCATGTTCTTTAACCTTGATGCTTTGCCAGGATGCTCTTGCACCATACTCCCCACCTTGAAGCTTTTCCAAGCCCTCTTGAAAACTTGCAAACAAACAATGTCAAAAAACAAAAAAATGCTTCATCTTCATTATTGGTTTGAAAAGATCATCATTGATGAATTATGTAATTCTTTCTTGATGATGTTCCACATTGCCCCATTTCATCTTCATGGTAGGTTTGCCAATATAGACCTTTTGCTACATCAACAAATTTGACATCATGCTCTTGACCTCTATCATTGAATACTGCAAAAACTTTACCCCAAGTGCCTCCATATGACACTCATCTACCTCTTCCCATCCTTTCTTCATTCTTGGAGATTAAATCATCAATGTAGGCTCCTCTTGACACTCAATGATCATTACCAACTTACTCTTTATCTCTTCTACCTATGAGACATCTATTGCATCCACTTCGCCCTTCAAGGTGTCAACACAAAAATCTATCATAGGGTACTTTCCATTATTTTTCCCTTCATACTACTCAAGGGACATTCCACTATTCCAACTAGAGCCATCTCATAATCTACAAGCCCTTCATGATTTGTTTCTCTACTATCTTCACTGACTACCTATTCTTCCATATCTTCTTGAACCTTTTCAATAGTAGTTTCTTCATCCTTTGCATCATTTTCAACTACTCAAAAATCTTCAACCTTTTCATCATCTAGATATTCTTTCTCTAAAATTTTAGTATCTTTAACCTCTTTTTCATAATTCTCTAATTATTTCTTCATTCTTTTCATCTCTCGTAGCATCTTCATTTCTTCTTCTCTTTTCTCCCTCTTTGAATCATCTCTCCTTATCTTCTTCTCTTCATCTATTATCCTCTCATCATTTAGCTACTCTTTCAACAACCTTTCCAATTATCTCTCTGATCTTGTAGCTAACATCTTTGTCCTAGTGTTGATTGCCTCTTGTGGGGCTCTACCCACACACACAAGATCTTTAAGCTTTGTTACCACTTTGATGGAGAGCCCTATGGTATAACTTTAAGGAACATTAATTCAATTCAAGGGATTCACAAAAGTATGGTAGTACCTCAAGGAATTAGGAAAGCTCAAAGGCTTTGGGAAAGAACCTTGGCATTTGAGGCAACAACATCAACACCATTTTTTGAACAAGTTTATTTATTTTAACCTCCTACACAAGGTTCACATAACCACAACTCTGATTTCAAAATCTACCTTTAACCTTGGACCCAACTCTTGGCTTCAAATATTATCTCAACACACTTAAGGACCCCACCCACCAACTATGGATTCTATTCCTAACCATGAACTCATTCCTAGACTCATAGTCTTTGATAATCAACCCTTCACTTTGTTACTATCCACATACATACAACTTTTCAATCTAACCTCAAAATGTCCAATTTAAGACACTTGATTGGATTAAAAACTTTTACCTTAGTTCCCCAATACCATATCCATGTGTAGAACATCTACATATTTCTCACATTGATCAAACTACTCGTATTGATCCACTTAAGAGTGGAAACAAATAATTGAACCATACCTTCTTGCTGTCTCCTAGATAGACCTCTACATAAAGATTCATAACTTTTGAACTAGACCTTATTTCCTCAATCCAACCATTGATTTTGGGTGCAATTTTCCCCCTAGCAACATATCAAAACCGAGAAAAATCCAATGGTGGAATATTTAGATATGACCCCCGTAACAACACTAGAAACTCTATGACAAAAAAATCAGTGTGACTATCATAGATCTTTTTTTGTACACTCAATCCTTCTCCCAATGATGTATGATCTTTCTTAAAATGACCAAAATAGGTTTGTATACAATTTATTCCACCATACCTATCAATGAGGAGACTTATTGTATGCTATAATGAAAAGAAACTACATTTAAGTCTTTGGATACCTTAATCAAGGGTTTTGATAGTTTCACTTCAAACTTGAATATGTCTGCCGATTCTTAACCAAATCAAATGATTCAAAATCCAAAAGATGAAGTATTTAATATATCAACATTCCTTAATGATAAATATCTAGAATGAGTTCATTTTCTCAATAAAAACATGTTGGAAATAGATAGTAACAATGAAAGATCATACAAATTACACAAAGCAACTTTGTTTTATTGCTTATTATTGTTCATACACCATACATATTTTTTGTATTTGACCAAATGCCTTAAATAGACTCTATAGAAGTTATAAGCTGACCCACTTCTCCCACTAACCAACTTTAACTCTATTTCAACCATTTGATGATAATTTATTGTGAAGTTTTAATTGTAATTTAACTTGCCAAGTTGACAACTTGTTGTCATCTTTGGATACATTACATTAGTTGACAATTATTTGATCCAAAAAACATCTAAATGCCCTAGTAATACCTTCTACACCCTAAATAGTCTTGCACACACTATAATCCCTTACAGTCCTATGATTAGCCTTCTAAGGTATATTTTGCATATAATGCAACTTTTATAAATTTGCTTCATTAATGATTTTTGTCATACCTAAGGACACTACTAACCCATTTAAAATCTTTTAAATACCATTTAGATCACTTGAAATTCTAACCCCATAATGTCTTCATGTTGTTTCTCCATGTTCTTGAACCTTGATGCTTTGCCAGGGTGCTCCTACACCATACTACCCACCTTGAAGCTTTGCCAAGTCCTCTTGGAAACTTGCAAACAAACAATGTCAGAAACTTAATATGCTTCATCTTCACTATTGATTTTAAAAGACCATCATTGATGATCCATGTCATTTATGCTTAATGGTGTTCTAAATTACTCCATTTCATCTTCATAGTAGGTTTTCCAATATAGATCTTTCGCTACTCATTCTTTCGTATTAGCAACTTTGACATCATGTTCTCGACCTTTGTCATTGTATACTTCAAAAAATTTACACAAAGTGCCTCCATATGACACTCATGTACCCATTTCCATCCTTTCTTCATTCTTGGAGTAAATAATAAATGGAGCCTCCTATTGACCCTTAATGACCATACCAACTTACTCTTTGTCTCTTCTATCTATGAGACATCTGGTGCAACCAAAATATCTTCATGCCATTCATCTTGGAATCCCACTTCACCTTAAAGGTGTCACCACCAATCTCTTTCATAGGGGTAATTTCTAGTATTGTACCCTTCACACCACTCAAGGGTCGATATACAAATGTTCCAATGATAACCCTCTCACCATTTACAAGCTCTTCATGACTTGTTTCTCTATGTCTTCACCAACTACCTCTTCTTCCACATCTTCTTGAACCCTTTCAGTATTAGGTTCTTCATCCTTTGCATCCTTTACAACTACTCCAATATCTTTAACCTTATCATCATTTAGATCTACTTTCTCTAACATTTTAATAAGTATCTTGAACCCCCTTTTTGCTTTGTCTAATTCTTTCTTCATTCTTTTCATCTCTCCTAGCATCTTCCTTTCTTCTTCTCTTTTCTTCCTCTTTGACTCGTCTCTCCTTTTCTTCTTCTCTTCATCTATTATCCTCTCATCATTTAGTCACTCTTGCAACCTTGTCAATTCTCTCTCTAATCTTGTAGCCAACATCTTTGTCATGGTGTGGATTGCCTCCTTTGCTGCTCTACCCACACACTCAAGATCTTCAAGTTGTGACACCAATTTAATGCAAAGACCTTTGGTACACCTTTAAGGAACACTAATTCAACTCAAGGGATTTTTAAAAGGATGATAATCACTTAAGGAAATAGGATCAACTCAAAGGCTTCAACGAAGACCCTGAAAGTTTAGGCAACAACATTAGCACACTTTTGAACAAGTTATTTCTTTTAACCTCCTACACAACATTCATATAACTCCAACTTTGATTTGAAACTTGACCTTTAACGTTGGACCAACTATTGGATTCATATCTTATCTCAACATACTTAAGGAATCCACTCCTCAACTATGGATTCTATTCCCAACTATGAAATCATTCCTAGACTCATAATCTTTGATAACCATCCTTGCACTTTGTTATCCTCATACACACAACTTTTCAACATTACCTCTGCTAAGGACATCACCATTCCTAATCTGGACTAGGGAGACCAAAGGGCACAACAACTGGAAGTGGAGGAGAATCAACTGGCCTTTGAGGCTGCTCAAGTTATGCAAGAGCTGGAGTGAAAGAACGAGGAATAACTCTTGCCTGTTCTTTTGGTGTTCCATGTCTTTTGGCTTTCATTCTGGCTTTAGGCCGCTGTTGTTCCTATCTTTTTTCCTGGTCTTTTCTTAGAACTTTTCTTTTTGGCTGGGCTTTATGCTTATTATTAGCCTCTGAACTTATACTTTTTTGGCTGGGCTTTCATGCTTATTATCAACCTTTTATGTTTTAACTACTGGGTTTCAGGATCCCTGTAAAACCTATTTATCTAATAAAAAACAAAAACATTACCTCAAAATGTCCAACTTAAGACACTTGATTAGATAAAACCCTTGTACCTTAGTTTCCCAGTATGATAGCCATATGAAGAACATCTACACATTGTTCACATTGATCAAACCATATATTGATCCACTTAACAAAACTTTTGGAAACAAATAATCAAAACATACCTTCTTGCTGTGTCCTAGATAGAACTTTATAATTTTTTTTATAACTTTCACACTAGACCTTAATTTCCTCAATCCAACCATTTATTTTGAGCATAATTCAACCACTATAAACATATCAAAACTAAAGGAAATCCAACAATAGAATGTTGAGATATGACCCCCATACAACACTAGAAATTCTATGACAAAAACTCTGTGTGTGACTATCATAGACCTTTTTCTCACAATCTGTCCTTCTCCCAAGTGTGTATGATCCTTGTTGCAATGAAAAAAAATAGGTTTATATACAATGCATTCTACCATTTGTGTCAATGAGGAGACTTATTGTATGCTATAATGAAAAGAAACTACATTTTCAAAGCTTTGGATGCCCTAACCAAGGGTTTTTACAATTTCACTTCAAACTTGAATATCTCAACCTATTCTTAACCAAATTAAATGATTCAAAAAAAAAAAGATGTAGTATTTAATATAGTAACATTCCTTGATGATCAATATCTACAATGAGTTGCATTTCTCATTAAAAATACACTGGAAACCTATAGTAAAATTGAAAAATCATATAAATTGCACAACAAAACTTTATTTTATTGTTTATTATTGTTCATACACCATACATCCTATTTATATTTGACCAATATTCCTTAATTATACTCTCTTGAAGTTATAAATTGATCCACTTCCCCCACTAATCGACTTCAACTCACTTTGATCCAATTTGATGACAATTTATTGTCAAGTTTTAATTGTAATTTATGTTGCCAAGTTGACAAATTGTTGTAAACTTTAGAAGCATTTCATTTTTTGACCATTATTTGATCTTTAAAAAATATAAATGCCCTAATAAGACCTTATACACCCTAAATAGTCCTACAAAGACTATAATCCCTTACATTCCTATGATTAACCTTCTAGGGTATATTTTGCATGTAATGTAACTTTTATAAATTTGCTTCATGAATGCATTTTGTGATACTTAAGGGCACTAATGACTCATTTTATATATTTTTAAGTCCTTTTAGAACACTTGAAACTCTCTCTTGGTAATGTCTTCATGGTTTTTCCTCCATATTATTGAATCTTGATGCTTTTCCAATGTGCTCCTGCACCATTCTCTACATCTTGAAGTTTTTCAAGGTCCTCTTGGAAACTAGGGAAAAAATGTCAGAAACAAAATATGCTTCATATTCACTATTGGTTTGAAAAGGTCATCATTGATTATCCATGCCATTCTTTCTTAATGTTGTTGCACATTGCTCTTGTTAAAATCTTGTAGCCATTTTGGATAAAATGATTCCTGATTATATTGGATATTTAATGAGTAAAGTTATTATTAATATGATTGAAATTAAATTACATATACTTTTACATACATACATATATATAGATGTTGATGTTTGGTAGCTTCTATAGGATAAACCTATAGATGTTGATGTTTAAGACTATTATTATGATATATATATATATATAACCATGATTAAATTTAATTATATTAGTTATCTAACTATGAATAGACATGTCTAATTCATGGGACATGTCTCTTGATGGCTTGTTCTTAATTTAAATAAGAGGTCATTACATTTGAAAAATACATACCAAATACAATGGCTCTGCTTATTATATTTATCACGATTTGGGAAATTTAACATGGTATCAAAGCAAGGTTTGATGTAAATCAAATAGAAAACAAAGAAACAAGAAAATAGAAAAGTCTAGTGAGATGTATGTGAACATCAAACATGTGAGTCACTCACCATTATCAAGTAAGGAAGAAAAATAGTCTTCATCTCTGCAATAATGTTAACATCTTATATCTACATTAGTGTGCAAGGCAGAAGATGTCACACTTCATTGAAAATAGAGAGGAAGACGAGTAAAAATAGAAACTTTTATATTTGCAAAAGAAACAAAAGACAAAAAGAAAGACTCAACGATTAATATAGTCAACTATATGGATGTGAGAATTCAACTTCACAATTAAAAATTTTGTTTGACAATAGTTATTGTTGAGTGATAGTTTTTCTTAGCAATAGATGGTGCCAAGTGATAGGTAGTGAGTGCCCTAGCCCTTCTAGAATTACCATAATTTAAAGGGAAGCCTATGTTGCTTACCCAAAATACAAGCCTCACACTTGTCACATGAATCTACAATGATTAAGAAACCATTTGCAATTCTTTTCTTGGACAACAAATTTAAACTAGCAAAGCCAAGATGTCCATACCTAAGATGCCATAGCTTGGAGGGGTCTTCAATCATGCTCCTAAGAGCTGATTGCTGATGTACTACTATACATGCATGCTTGGGAGGTGCAACACTAACTTAAGAAGATAAGCATGCCTCTATCCTCAAAAACATCTAGTTCTTTGTCAGTTAGACTACTGCAAGTATTCTCTTACTCCCATCCTTTTCATGAATGGCACACTTGTCATTTTCCATCAACACCTTGTAATTATTTTGAATGAGTTGTCCAAAACTCATCAAATTGTGCTTCATACCCAAGGAAAAATATACATTTTGTATCTCATTCTCACCTTGCTTGGTGTAGACCATGATAGATCCTTTGCCCACTATGGGAATGGTTCCATTATTTTCCATCTTAATTTCAAACTTGAGACTTCTATCAATAAAAGAAAATAAACTTTCATCACAACTCATGTGGTTGTTACAACTGCTATCTAAGTACCATACCTCAGTGATGCCTTCTTCACTAATGTTACACATGATGAATGTCACATGATTATTTTCATTTCCAATATTCACATCCACCACATTTGCATTCTATCTTGACTAATCACCCTTCTTCTTCTAGAATTCACTTGCATAATGCCCAAACTTGTGATAGTAGTAGCATTCAATATTTCTCTTATTGGAGTTGTAATTCTCCTTACCTCCTCTAGAGCTGTTTTGAGAGTGTTTGTTCCCTCTTGGTTGCTTTCTCATCTTGAGCTTTCTGCACTAGCATACCTTTGACTATTCCTTTCATGACCTTTACTTCTTGAGCCTCTACCAGAGCTATTTCTTCCTCTCCCCCTACCTCATAAATTATCTTGAGCCTTGAAAGACTACTCTTGGGAAGTTTTTACTGATCTCTTGATTCGATTCTCATGATCATTAAAAGATTGGCATATCTTTAAGGTAAACTCCTCAATATCTTCTCCACTATCCTTTTCTCTTCATACTCTTCTCCATTTTATTTGAGCTAGTTTATCAAATTAGAGATCCTTGAGCTGAATTCTACAATAGGTTCATTGTCCTTCATTTGAAGATTCTTAAACTCCTTTTGATCATTTGTAGCTTTCTTTCTTTGACCTTATCAATCATCTTGAATTTTGTCTCAAGGATATCCCATGCTTCCTTTGAGTAATTTTTTTCTGCTATCTTGGGAAAAATAGTCTCTATCAATGTTGCCTCAATCAGACTTAATGCTTTTGCATCCTTTCTCCCTGATTCCTTCAATTGAGTCTTCCAAGAATTTGTGAGGGCAACATACTATGTTGGATCAGTTATATCATTGAACCCATTATCACAAACTCTGACAAATCATTAGCAACCATGATGGTTCTAATCTTCTTTTCCCATGTATCATAATTTTGTCCATTAAAGGAGGGTGGCTGCTTCCATATATTTTATGTATCTCTTGCCATGTCAAATACCTAGAAAAAAAATGCCCTAACTCACTATGGATATGGGGCCTCAAAGCTCTAATACCATATGAGAAATAAACTTCACAACTTAAATTTTTTATCAATAGTAGTTAATGTAGAGTGATAGTTTTTCTAGGTAATAGATGGTGTTGAGTAATAGGTAGTGGGTGCCAAGTAATAGGCAGTGGGTGCCGAGTGAACTCGACACACTAAGGAGCTGAATGAGCTTGATAGAAAGGGTGCTTGACATAGAGGATACTGAGTAAGCTTAGTATAATGGATATCGAGTGAGCTTGACAACAAGAGGAGAGATTGATTCCTAAAAGGGAACACTATGGAGGTTGAGTGAGCACAAGATGAGATTGGTTAACCATGAATTGAGTGAGTCAATAACAAACTTGTTGTTTGGTTTATTTCAACATTAAGACATCGAGGTAACAACAAAGAATTGCATAAAACACTAAATCCAATATGAAAAAAATAAAAATGAAGACAACAAAAACCCAAACTTAATATGCCTTCTTTATTGCTTGCATTCAACTAAGTTCAATTATTACAAAATTTGGGAGCATTCAGCTTCAACCAGAAAAATACAAAGTACTTCAACTAATAAAACTAATCTTAAACTTACATCACTAAGAGTTGCATACAATAACACCTGCAGAAATCATTCCTTCACAAGTAAAACAAAAATGAAATTACAAAATGAGAGAGAGAGAGATTCAATAAGAGCTGCTAAATACAATGAACTGAACCTTGCTTCCATCCTTTGAACTCTACTTTGAATATTCCTTTCATCTTTGTTATGATTTGTTGATCTTCTTCCTATCTACTCTCTTTATTTTCTTCTCCACCTATTTTCGAATGAATGAGATTAATTCCTTTTGTCTTGTTTTAAAAAATGTTTTCTCTTTCATTTCTAATTTCAAACTCACCTATCCACATTTAAGTTTATGTCTATTGCACCTAAAAACTATCAGATTGGTAGGTGGACACAAGGCTCCAGGGACAACCACTAAAGTTTAAATATTTCAACACTCCCCCTTTTTTCTGAGCCAAACAAACAAGGATCACTCCTGATCCAAATCAACTACACCAAGACTTATTCTTAGGTGCATAAAAGTTGCTATGCCCAAAGGCTTAGTAAATATGTCTACTAACTATTGCTAAAACTTATAAAATTCTATCTATATATCTCTATTCTCTACCAATTGTCTAATGAAGTGATATCTAATTTCTATGTGTTTTCTTCTCCCATGGAAAAATGGATTCTTAGATAGTGCAATTGAGGAAATGTTGTCACAAAAGATTGTGGTTCCATCCTCTTGCCTTTCATTCAAATATGTCAAGATTCTCCTTAACCAAATAGCTTGATATGCTATTGCATTCAATGCTATGTACTCAACCTCTATTATAGATTTATTAACAATAGGTTTCTTCTTGAATGTCCATAAAATTGCACCCAATCCGATATGGAACATGTATCTAGAAGTTCTCTTTCTATCATCTATGCTTCCAAACCAATCACTATCAGTGTAACCAACCAACTTGAAATTAGTATCTAAAGTATACAAATTCCCAAATCCCTTGGTACCATTCACATAACCGAGGATTATCTTTCCTACTTATGAATGGGAATCCTTTGGTGTTTCCATAAATTTGGAAATCAAACTTACTACATACATCATGTTAGGATGAGTTGCTTTCAAATATATCAAAATTCCAACTATAGTATTGTATAATGTTTAATTCACGCTTTTGCTGCAATCTTCCTTTCTCAACTTCAAACCTACTGCTATTGGTGTTGATGCTGCCTTACTATTTTACATTTTGAATCTCTCCAAGATCTAATTTGCATATTTTTCTTGAGAGATAAAGATGCCATCATGCGCTTGTTTTACTTATATGCCTAGAAGGTACTTCAAGAGACCTAGGTCTTTCATTTCAAATTCATTCTTCATGCCCTCTTTGAACTCACCAATTAGGAAATTATCATTTACAGTGAAGCTTAAGTCATCTACATACAATAATCAAAACCTACCATATTTTGCATTGATGTAGAGAGTGGGCTTACCATTTCTTTTGCTAAAGCCTTACTCATCAAGTATGAGCCAATCCTCTTGTACCATGCCCATGGATCTTACTTGAGCCCATATAGAGCTCTATTCAATCTATATACCTTGTGTTCTTCACTCAAGACTAAAATATCTTCATAACTAGGTGGCTGCTCCACATACACTTCTTCTTTCAATACACCATTCAAAAAAGTGGACTTCACATACATTTGGTATACCTTCTATTTGTTCTGGGCTAAAATTTCTATGACAACACACATGATTTCCATTCTTACAACCGGGGCATATGTCTCATCATAATCTCTGCCATACTGTTGCTTGTACCCCTTGACCACTAAATGTGCCTTATGCCAACCTATTTTTTCTTCAGCACTGTACTTGGTCTTATAAAAATATTTCACTTCAATTACTTGCTTCTTGGGAGGCAAAGTAGTTAACTCCCATGTCTCATTTCTTTCAATAATATCTATTTCCTCATCGATGAAATTACGCCATTTCTTTTCTTTCATAGCTTCTTCAAAGTAAATTGGATCACTATGAGAAAATTGTGCAAAATTGACACTCTCATCAAACTCTTCATCATACCTTTCTTCTTGGTATATCTCCTTTAGACTCTTAGTATTTCTTGGAAATAGGGAGGCAAGAGTGGGATATGAATTTTTAGTATTGCTGCTGCTACTATTTGGCATGCTAGCTTGGGGTTGTCTTGAATTACTAAGAGCCAAAATTTGACATGTTATAGGCTGCTTACCTTTTTTCCTTTGTCTGCAATTATCTAAGTTTGTTGCTTCATCATCTTGTTGATCACCAATGTCTTCTTCTTCAATGGCCTACACTTTATTTGAAGTGCTTGAAGATTCATCTACTGAGCCATCCCATGACTGACTTTAAAGAAACTCCACATCTTTTGAAATGATGATCTTCTTGATGATTGGATCATACAATCTATAAGCCTTTGATTTTGAGCTATAACCTATTAAGATATACTTCTCACCTTTTTCATCCAACTTTTTCCTTTGTTCTTTTGGCACATGTGCATATTCTACACATCCAAACACTTTCAAGTGCTCAACTATTCATCTATTCTTTGACCGTGCCTCAAGAGGAATCTTGTCACAAATTGACTTCGTAGGACATCTTTTTATCAAATATACTACTATTGCTACAATCTCTCCCCAATATTTGATTGGGAGTCCCTTTTGTTTCATCATACTCCTTGCCATTTCAACAATGGTCCTATTCTTGCTCTTAACCACTCCATTTTGTTATGGAGTATAACTAGATGTAAGCTCCTTCTTAATGTCATTCTTCTTGAAAAAATTTACAAACAAATTAGAGGTATATTCCTCTCCTCTATCCGACCTAAGGACCTTTAGATAGTGTCCACATTCTTTTTCAGCCAGGGCTTTAAATTCAACAAATTTATCAAATATTTTAGATTTTTTCTTCAAAAAATACACCCATGTCTTATGACTAAAATGATCTATGAATGTCATAAAATAAGTACTGCTCCCAATAGAAGTGGTTTGTAGAGGGCGAACTATATTAGAATGCACCAATCCTAATGGTGTCCTAACCCTTCTAGAATTACTAGAATTAAAGGAAAGCCTATGTTGTAACCTAAAATACAAACCTCACACTTGTCGCAAGATTCTACAATGCTTGGAAAACCATCTACCATTCTTTTCTTAGACAAAAAATTTAAACTAGCAAGCCAAGATGTCCATACCTGAGACACCATAACTTAGAGGGGTCTTTAATCATGCTCCTAAGAGCTGATTACTGATGTACTTCTATACATGCATGGTTGGGAGGTGCAACCTCGACTTGAGAAGAGAAGCATGTATTTATCCTCAAATGAAACATCCAATTCTTTGTCATTTGGACTTCTACATGTATTCTCTTACTCGCATCCTTTTCATGAATGAAACACTTGTCATTTTCCATTAGCACCTTGTAACCATGTTGAATGAGTTGTCCAACACTCATCAAATTGTGCTTCATACCCAAGGCAAAATATATATTTTGTATCTCCTTCTTCTCACCTTGCTTGGTACAGACCATGATAGATCCTTTGCCACCCTATGGGAGTGGTTCCATTATTTCCCATCTTAATTTTAGACTTGAAACTTCTATCAATGAAATAAAATAAAATTTTCATGACCACTCATGTGATTGCTACAACCACTAAGTACCCTACCTTAGGGCTACCTTCTTCACCAATGTTACACATGATGAAGGCTATGAGATTTTTTGCATTTCCCATGTTCACATCAGCCATATTTGCATTCTCTCTTGAATGATCAGCCTACTTCTTCCAAAATTCACTTGTATAATGCCCAAAATTGTCATAATAGTAACATTCTACATTGTTCTTATTGGAGTTGTAATTATTCTTACCTCCTCTAGAGCTACTTTGAGAGGTACTTGCTCCCTCCTAGTTACTTTATTGTCCTGAGCTTTCCACACCAGCATTCGTTTGACCATTCATTCTATGATGTCTACTTATTGAGCCTCTATCAGATTCATTTCTTCCTCTCCCCCTACTTCTTGGATTCTCTTGAGTATTGAAAGACTACTCCTGGGAAGTTGTTACTGATCTATTGATTCATTACTCATGGGTTTGAAGAGTTTCCATCAACTCAACCATGGTCAATGTTGTGAGGTCCTTTTCTTCCTCAGTGGTCATTACAATATTGTCATATATCTGAGATAAACTCCTCAATATCATCTCCACTATCCTTTTTTGTCCATACTCTTCTCCATTTGATTTGAGATGGTTGATCAAAGTAGAGATCCTTGAGCTAAATTCTACAATAGGTTCATTGCCTTTGTTTGAAGGTTCTCAAACTCTCTTTTGATCATCTGTAGCTTCACTACTTTGACCTTATCTGTCCCCTTGAAGTTTGTCTCAAGGATATCCCATGCTTCCTTTAAGTAATTTGCTACTGCAATCTTGGTAAAAGGTCTTTGTCATTGTTGCCTCAATTAGACTTAATGCTTTTGCATTCTTCGATCTTGACTCCTTCAATTGAGTCTTCTAAGGATTGTGAGGGAAACATACTATGCTAGGTCAGTTACATCATTGGAACCATTTATCACAAACTCCCATAAATTATTAGCAACCATGATGGTTCTTATCTTCTTCACCAATATATCATAATTATGTCCATTAAAGGATGTTGGTTGCTCCCATATCTTTCCTGTATCTCCTACCATGTCAAATATCCAAAAAAATAAATTCCCTAACTCAATGTGGATGTGGGGCCTCAAAGCTTTGATACCATGTGAGAAATCAACTTCACAACTTAAAATTTTGCTTGACCCCAATTAATGTAGAGTGATAGTTTTTCTCAGAAATAGATGGTGCTGAGTTATAAGTAGTGGGTGTCAAGTGAATTTGACATGCTAAAGAACCAACTGAGCTCAATAGCATAAGGGGGCTCAACATAGAGGATACCAAGTGAGATCGACATAATGGATGTCGAGTGATCTTGGCAACAAGAGTAGAGCTCAGTTCTTGAAAGGGAACACTAAGGAGGTCGAGTGAGCACAAGATGAGCTCAGTTAATACATGAACTGAATGAGTCAATAACAAAGTTGCTATCTTATTTGCTCCCCAACAGAGACTTGAGTAAAACCAAATCCAATATGAAACCAATAAAGATGAAGACAATAACAACTCAAACTTAATATGCCTTCTTTCTTGCTTGCATTCAGCTGAGTTAAACTATTACAAAATATGGGAGCATTCAACTTCAATTACAAAAATACAAAGTACTTCAACTAGTAAAATAATCTTAAACGTATAACACTAACATCTACATAAAATAACACCTAGAGAAATAACTATTTCATAGGAAAAACACAAACAAACTTATAGAATGACAGACAAATTCAATACATGTTGTTGCATACACTAAACTGAACCTTCCTTTTGTCCTCTAAACTTTGCTCAGAATATTCCTTTCCCCTCTATTTTGATTTGTTAACCTCTTCCTATCTGCTCTTTTTTTCTTCTCTACCTATTTTAAAATGAATGAGCTTCATTCTTTTTGTCTTATTTTCAAAAACATTTTCCCCCTCATTTTGGATTCCAAGCTTACCTACCCACATTTAAGTTTCTATCTGTTGCACCTATAAACTTTTAGAGGAATAGGTGGACAAAGGGCTCTAGGGACAACCATTGAAGTTTCAATATTTAAACACTCCCTCTTTATCTTGATCCAAACAAATAAGGATCACTCCTGATTCAAATCAACTACACCAAGGCTTCTTCTTAGGTGTACAAAAGTTGCTATGCCCAAAGGCTCAGTAAATATGTCTACTAGCTACTGCTTAGACTTACAAAATTCCATCTTTATATCTCCATTCTCCACCAAATATTTGATGAAGTGATATCTAATTTCTATGTGTTTTCTTCTCTCATGGAAGACTAGATTCTAAGATAGTGCAATTGATGAAATGTTGTCACAAAAGAGTGTGGTTGCATCCTCTTTTCTTTCATTCAAATATGTCAAGATTCTCCTCAACCTAATAGTTTGACATGCTACTACATTTGCTCCTATGTATTTAGCTTCTATTGTAGATTAAATAACAATAGGTTACTTCTTGGATGCCCATGAAGTTGCACCCAATCCCATATGGAACATGTATTTGGAAGTGTTCTTCCTATCATCTATGCATTTGACCTAGTCACTATCAGTGTAACCAACTGGCTTGAAATCATTATCTACAAGTATACAAAATCCCAAATCTTTTGGTGCCATTCACATACCTTAGGATTCTCTTTCTCTCTTGCCAATTGGAATCCTTTGGTGTTTTCATAAATTTGGAAATCAAAATGACTGCATGCATCATGTTAGGCTAAGTTGCTATCAATTACATCAAACTTCCAACCATACTTTTGTATAATGTTGGATTCAAACTTTTGCTACAATCTTCCTTGCTCAACTTTAGATCTACTACTATTGGTGTCAGGGCTTCCTTACTATTCTGTATTTTTAATCTGTCCAAGATCTGATTTGCATACTTTTCTTGAGAGATGAAGATGCCATCATGCATTTATTTTACTTATGTGCCTAGAAAGTACTTCAAGAGACCTAGGTCTTTCATTTTAAATTCATTGTTCATGGCCTCTTTGAACTCACCAATTAAGAAATTATCATTTATAGTGAAGATCAAGTTATCTACGTGCAAGACAATAATCAAAACCTTACCATTTGCTACCTTGATATAGAGAGTGGGATCACCATCGCTATTATTAAAGCCATAACTCATCAAGTATGAGTCAAGCCTACTATACCATGCCCATGGAGCTTGCTTGAGCCAATATAGAGCTTTCTTCAATCTATACATCTTGTGTTCTTCACCTGGGACTTCATAACTAGGTGGCTGCTCCACACACACTTCTTCTTTCAATACACCATTCAAAAAAGTGAACTTTGCATCTATTTGGTATACCTTCCATTTGTGCTGGGCTGCAATTACTATGATAGCACACACGGTTTCCATTCTTGCAACCAACACATATGTCTCATCATAATCTCTACCATACTATTGTTTGTACCCCTTGAACACTAAATGTGCCTTATGCCTATCTATTTTTTCTTCAACATTGCACTTGGTCTTATAAACCCATTTCACTCCAATTGCTTTCTTCTTGGGAGGCAAAGTAGTTAATTCCCATGTCTCATTTATTTCAATAGCATCTATTTCCTCATCCATGGAATCACACCATTTCTCTTCCTTCATAGCTTCTTCAAAGTAATAGAAAATAATGCAAATTGATACTCTCATTAAACTCTTCATCTTACCTTTCTTCTTCGTATATTTGCCTTAGACTCTTAGTCTTTTTTGACAATAGACAGGTAATAGTGGGATCTAAATATTCATTATTGTTACTGCTACTATTTTGCATGCTACCTCAAGGTTGTCTTGAATTACTAGGAGTTGAAACTTAGCATGTTAGAGGCTACTTGCCTTTTTGCCTTTGTCTGCAATTATCTAAGTTTTCTACTCCATCATCTTGCTGATCACCAATGTCTTCTTCTTCAATGGTTGACACTTTACTTGAAGTGCTTGAAGATTCATCTATCGAGTCATCCCATGGTTGATTTTCCAAAAACTCTACATCTCTTGAAATAAGGATCTTCTTGTGATTCGAACATACAATCTATAAGAATTTTATTCTAAGCTATAGCCTATGAAGATACAGTTCAAGACTTTTTCATCTAACTTTTTTCTTTGTTCTTTTAGCACATGTGCATATGCTACACATCTAAACACTCTTAGGTTCTCAACTATCCATCTTGTTAGAGTGGGGTTTCCGTTGTACCAAAAGACCAACCTATCAATGCTTGATACAATCACTCAACTTGTAGTACATAGGAGGTGTTTAAGCCATTCTCATGAATCCTATGAGGAGCATTGAACAAATTTTGAACAATATCTCCCTCAACATTACCTGAGGATCTAAGGATAAGAACTCGTGACCAAGCTTTGATACCACTTGTTAGAGTGGGGTTTTTGTTGCACCAAAGACCAACTAGTCAATGCTTGATACAACCTCTCAACTTATAGTACACATGAGGTAGTTAAGCTCTTGTCACAAATCTCAAGGGGAGCACTGAACAAATTTTTAAAACATCTATTCCTTGACCATACCTCAAGAGAAATCTTGTCACGAACTGACTTTATAGGACACTTGTTTATCAAATATACTACTATTGCTATAGCCTCTCCCTAATATTTGGTCAGGAGTCCCTTATCTTCATCATACACCTAGCCATTTAAAAAATGGTCCTGTTCTTCCTCTTAGCCACTCTATTTTGCTACATAGTACAACAAGTTGTAAGCTCCTTCTAAATGCCATTCTTTCTATAAAAAATACAAACAAATTGGACGTATACTCCCCTTCTCTATCCAACATAGGGACCTTTAGATAGTGTCCACATTCTTTTTCTAGTCAAGGCTTTAAGTTCAACAAATTTATCGCATTCTTTAGATTTGTTCCTAAAGAAATACACTCATTTCATATCACTAAAATCATCTATGGATGTCATAAAATAAGTACTCCCCCAATAGAAGTGGTTTACATAGGGCCAACTAAATTATAATGCACAAATTTTAATAGTATTGTAACTCTTCTAGAATTACCATAACTAAAAAGAAGCCTATGTTGCTTACCCAAAATAAAAGCCTCACACTTGTCACATGAATCTACAATGCTTGGAAAACAATCTACTATTCTTTTCTTGGAAAACAAATTTAAACTAGCAAAGCCAAGATTTCCATATCTAAGATGCCATATCTTGGAGGGGTCTTCAACCACACTCCTAAGAGATGATTTTTTATGTACTACTATACATGCATGCTTGGAAGGTCCATTACTGATTTGAAAAGAGGAACATATCTCTATCCTTAAAGGGAACACTCGGTTCTTTGTCATTTGGACTGCTACAAGTATTCTCTTACTCCCATCCTTTTCATGAATCACACAATTTTTATTTTCCATTAGCACCTTGTAACCACTTTGAATGAGTTTTACAATACTCATCAAATTGTGCTTTATACCGAGGCAAAATATACATTTTGTATCTCCTTCTCACCTTGCTTGGTGCAAACCATGATAGATCATTTTCCCACTATGGGAATGGTTCCATTATTTATCACCTTAATTTTAGACTTGTAACTTCTATCAATGAAAGAAAAAAAACTTTCACTACCACTCGTGGTTGCTACAACCGCTATCTAAGTACCATACCTCAGGGCTACCTTTTTCACCAATGTTACACATGATGAAGGCTGTAGGATTGTTTGCATTTTCCATGTTCACATTAGCCACATTTGCACTCTGTCTTGATTGATTACCCTAATTCTTCCAACATTCACTTGAAAAATTCCCAAACTTGTGATAGTAGTAGCATTCTACATTGCTCTTATTGGAGTTGTAATTCTTCTTACCTCCTCTAGAGCTATTTTGAGAGGTGCTTGTTCATACTTGGTCACTTGCTCATCTTGAGCTTTCTACTAGCATTCCTTTGACCATTCCTTCCATGAATTTTACTTCTTGAGCCTCTACTAGATCCATTTCTTCCTCTCCCCTTTCCTCTTGAATTATCTTATGCCTCGAAAGACTACTCTTGAGAAGTTGTTGCTGATTTGTTGATCTAGTGCTCATGGGTTTAAAGAGTTCCAATCAACTCATCCATGGTCAATGTGGTAAGGTCCTTTTCTTTCTCAATGGTCATTAGAGGATTGTCATATCTCTAAGGTGAACTCCTCAATATCTTCTCCACTATCCTTTTCTCTTCATACTCTTCTCTATTTGATTTGATTTGGTTTATCAAAGTAGAGTTTCTTGAGTTGAATTCTACAATAGGTTCATTGTCCTTCATTTGAAGGTTCTTAAACTCCCTTCTAATCATCTATAGCTTTACTACTCTAACCTTATCACTCCCCTTGAATTTTTTCTCAAGGAAATCCCATACTTCCTTTGAGCAATTTGCTATAGCAATCTTGGGAAAAATAGTCTTTGTCATTGCTACCTCAATCAAACTTAGTGCTTTTACATCCTTTCTCCTTGAATTCTTCAACTAAGTTTTCTAAGCATTTGTGAGGGTAGTATATTGTGCTGGGTCAGTTACATCATGGAACCCATTTATTAGAAACTCTCATAAATCATTAGTAACCATAATCATTCTCATCTTCGTCATCTATGTATTATAATTTTGTCCATTAAAGGGTATGGTTGCTGCCATATCTTTCATGTATCTCCTACTATGTTAAATACCCAAAAAAAGAAATGCCCTAACTCACTATGGATGTGGGGCCTCAAAGCTCTGATAACATGTGAGAAATCAACTTCAAATTTAAAATTTCACTTGGAAGCAGCTAATGCTAAGTGATAATTTTTCTCAGAAATAGATGGTGCCAAGTGAACTTAAAACACTAAGGAGCCAAGTGAGCTTGGTATAAAAGGGGGATCAACATAGAGGATGGCAAGTGAGATTGACACAATGGATTCTAAGTGATGTTGTCAACAAGAGGAGAGCTTGGTTCCTTAAAGGGAACACTAAGGAAGCCAAGTGAGCACAAGATGAGCTTAGTTAACACATGAACCAAGCGAGTCAATAATAGACTTGTTTGGTTTGCTCCACCATTAAAACATAGAGGTAACAACAAAGACTTTCATAAAAACTAAATCCAATATGAAACCAATTAAGATGAAGAAAACAACAACCCAAACTTTATATGCCTTCTTTTTTGCTTGCATTCAACAGAGTTAAACTATTACAAAATCTAGGAGTAGTTCAACTAATAAAACTAATCTTAAACTTACAACACTAAGAGCTGCATACAATAATGCCTAGAGCAATCACTACTTCACAAGAAAAATAAAAATAAGCTTACAGAATGACAAAGAGATTCAATACGTGTTGCTAAATACATTGAACCAAACCTTCCTTCTATCCTTTGAACTCAACTCTGAATATTCCTTTCTCCTCTATTCTGATCTACTAATCTTCTTCCTATCTACTCTTTCTTTTCTTCTCCACCTATTTTCAAATGAATGAGCTTCATTCCTTTTGTTATATTTTCAAAAATATTTTCCCTCTCATTTTGGATTTCAAACTCACCTACCCACATTTAAGTTTTTGTTTGTTGCACCTGTAAACTATCAGAGTGATAGGTGGATGTAGGGCTCCAGGGACACCTGCTAAATTTTCAATATTTCAAAAATTATATACTTCTATAGTTAGGATGATTATATATTAAGTAACTAACCTAGTATAACTTCAAAAATAAGAGACCCAAATTTGCATCAATTTGTGAAAAAATCGAAGACCAATCTAATTTGGCCATGACAAATGATATAAAATCTATACAAGGGCTATGGTACCAAATTGATTAGGTACTTCACATCAAGTTTAAGAACAAAATAAATTCATAAATAATATTTCCAAATCTATATTGGTGTTGGTTAGATAGAAAAGGATGAAAGGTTGTTTGTGCAACCTAAAGAAAATGTATTGTATATGCTACTTACAAATGCCAAAAATCATAGAAAGTAAGAGAATAATGAATGGAGAACAAGGCCTTATTACCTTATGTGATCAATGAGTATTTTAGATGCCAAGTCATCCAAATAAAGTGTGATAACAATACTATTGTTGGTTAAAATTGACATAATGTTAGTGATCTATTACAAGCCCATGCATAGAGAGTAGGCCAAACAAGAGATTACACAAAAAACTTATGGACTTATTGAGACAATTGACAGGTCAAGCAAGCATGCTAAGAATAGGATAAAAATATATTATTATTGAAGAAACATAAATAAAATGTTGTGGGCTCTAAGTAAATTAATGATCATGCCGTTAGAGCAAATAATTATTATTTATGCTTTTACTTTAGTTTACTTAGGTTAATGAATTTATTTATTAGTTGTAGTCTAGGAGTTGTTGACAACACAAGAGTTTGTTCCTATCTAGGTCATACTCATCTCCTCACCTTGATCAGGGACATTCCACCTTTTGTGGACATATGCTTAGTTGTCATTCTTATCTCCTAGCGTTTTCTAGCTTGTTCTAGAAGGCTCCTTGAGGACTTTATATTCAGGCTCTCCTACTGTATTTTTCAACTCATTTTCAAGGCATATTGTATAGCAATACATTTTTCTTTGTTTTCAATATCTTCTCTCTCAGTTCGTTTAGTTTTTCTAAGCTCCACCTCTTTCTTCTTTGGTATCCCTTCAATAGGTTATTTGCATGTAGGTGAACTTGGTGAGCTATGAAGTTGGCTTTCAGCAATATTCTACATGGTATCAAAGCCTCCCTGTTGCTTCTTGGCTAAAGGATTTTTGAAGCCGTAATTTGGAGATATAAACCCTAGTTTGTCTGTGATTTTTTCTTCAATCCAAGGGAAGAACATTTTTTAAGAGCACTTTGGACCTAAATGGATGCTACCATTGAGTTTAGAAGGTCTGTCATAGTTAGGATCCATATAAAATTTTTCCATTTTGTACATAGTTGATTCAGGAGGCAAAAAATTTTTGTCCAAGAGGCCATACGGACCTGTATGGACAAATTTTTGGCAAAAAATAAATAAATCTAGCACTATCATCATGCCATTGTGGCACCACCACTGCTATGCCCATGCACCACATTGGTGCCACTGTTGTCGATAGCAGCACCATGGTGCCACTTGCCTACATCTGCTACCAAACCTTTGCCCAGTAAGCGGTACTGCTGGAGGTTGCCACCCCTATAGCCACCACCGTCAGATTTGGCCCCATTTCTACCACCACTACAGCCACCACCAACCTTGGACTTGTAGCCAACCACATTAGGACACTTGGCATAGTCTACATGTGCCACATGGCATGGGTGCCACATCTATAACTACCACATGGCCCTACCACATCATTTTTTGTAGGTTGTACTGCCACATGGCACACTACGTGGCAATCCTTTTTTGCCATGATGTTCATTAGGTTGTCAATTTTTAACCAATGATTTGCTGATATCGACATGACATCAACACTACATCAAGACTCCTGCAAGGTCTTCAAGGTCTTTTTTGACCTACTCTCAATTTTTTTGGCCATATCTTAAGCATATAAAGGTATTTGACTGATTCGAAAGAAGTTCTTGAAAGCTTGTTCCAAGATAGAGGCGTTGGTGTAGGTATTTTTAGGTTTTGATGTAGTTTTGTGGCTCATTTTTGTAGTCAAAGTCTAAAGTTCTATCTTTCACTCTGGTGAGCTTTTCTTGTGCATCCCATCTTTTTTATTTGAAAATGTTATATTTTTGGAAATTTGGTTTTGTCTACTTTTTAGAAATGTTGTCATTTCCTTCAAATTCTACCCCATGCTCTTTCTATCATATTTTTGGCATTTTTGGTCTATGGTAGATATCTTGGGTATTCCAAGTTCAAGGATCATTTTCATGGCATAAGATTTCTTCTTTTGGGCTATACTATCTTTTGCATTAGCTTTTTTTCTTTTCCAATCATTGTGGCTATCATTTGTAAGCATCTTTATGCAAACACACTAAGATAAAGTGCCACTCTTGTATTTCAGGTTCATGAACATTATTTTGAGATAGTTGTACTTGCACTATTTTACAAAGCACCATGGGGGGTTAGTTGTTGCTATTTTTGTGCCCTCTTCCTTTATCAAGTGAGTGTCCCTTCCTTGACATTAGCCCCATGAATGTGTCAGTGATATGTGCCTTTATAAGTGTTTGTACCTGTTCCTCTCTCGCTATTCTTGGTTCTTTCTGTAGGAAAATTTTGGCTTACCTTTTTAGTTGCCTATCACCTCACCCTGTTTGCATTAAGGGGGGGTTATTCTATTTTTCTAATGCTTCCTTGTTTTGATGGCTCAATAGTGTGAGCTATGTATTCAGTATTTGATCCTATATAATAGGTGATTGCAGTGGTTGGCTACCTATGCATTTTGGTTAGATGAATCATCTACCATATAGACACTCTCAGTTCGTGCCTTCTATTTTCCATGGAGGTTCTTCAGATCAGTAGTTTCTTTCTGACAAAGTTTGCAACTTCTTCATGCTTTAGTGATGCTCTTTATGATCTTCTCTTGTTCTTATTTTTTGGGACATTCCTCTAGTTGGAGGCTTCTTCAACCCTTCACTATATTTTCTTACCTCTTTTTGGGGTGGGTTTTTTCCCATGTGGTTTTCTCTTTCCCCATTTTCAGAGGTTGCATTTCTTTGCATTGTACATGGGTACCTAACATGGCCTTGTTGTTGGGACCCATTCTGCATTTTATCTTAGCTATTGTGAGCTTAAGTGCAATCCCCTACGTTGCACTTAAGGGGGGGTGTTAGAGTAGATAATTGTTATTTATGCTTTTACTTAAGTTTACATAGGTTAATGCATTTATTTATTAGTTGTTGTCTAGGAGTTGTTGACAACATAAGAGTTTGTTCCTAAGTCATATGTATCTCCTCACCTTGATCAAGGACATTCCACCTTTTGTAGACATATGTTTAGTTGTCATTCTTATCTCCTAGCATCTTCTAGCTTGTTCTAGAAGGCTCCTTGAGGCCTTTATATTCAGGCTCTTTGATTGTATTTTTCATCTCATTTTCAAAGCATATTGTATAGAAATACATTTTTCTTTATTTGCAATATCTTATCTCTCAGTCCATTTAGTTTTTTTGAACTCCACCTCTTCCTTCTTTGGTTTCCTTTCCATAGGTTATTTGCATGCAGGTGATCTTGGTGAGCTGTGAAGTTGGCTTTCATCAACTTCTACACATGACACGTGGATAGAATTCCCATCATTGTGCAAATAAAATTGGGAAGATCATAACACTTATTGCACTTATTAATAGTTCCAACTTGTTTAAATGTTGGCTTATACCTTTTCTTGATCAAATTTTGGTATCAGATGGGAATTTAAATGGATGACAAAAGGATAAATCATCTCTATAGTTGGAATAGTCATATAGATGGGTTGTGTTATAGAATATAGAACTTTCTATGTGGGTCATATTGATGTGGAAATATTTTGAGAGGTCATTTATTTGATCTCCCACTGAATGGAGACTAGTGATTGATATATGTAGGATTTATTGATTAATCATATTGACATACATAGCACAATCATTTAAGAGAGGATAGACTATTATCTCAAGAGCTTGAGTTAATCATTATTGTGTTATAGTTATATCAACTTGTGGAAATTTGATTCTCTCACCTCATTGCTTGGAGGGGTACCTCATGATGAATATAAGTGTGAATTTATTTTCCTCTCTCTCTCGTGATTGGATATTTGAGGATATCCTATCTTTAGCATTTTCAAAATTGAGTATATATACTCAACATAAGAGGATTATAACATTATGAGTAGAATTATGAAAATGTGTCATTCTTTCACAACCATAACAAGAAGAATATGAAATTCATTGATTTGATTCAGTGCTTAAAATCTTCCAACTCATGTTTTTTTCTCATGGGTTCATACACAAGTCTTTTTGAAAGAAGATTTTATAGCATATTGAAATTGAGTAGGCCTAGAATTTATATAAATGATAAATAGAAATACAACCTTAAAAATGGAGTCACCAGATCATTATTTATATCAAGTAAGGAAGAAGGTGTAATTGTCTATATCTAAGAGCTCGAAGATTCCTTTTTGTAAGGAACTTCTTGGAGATTAGCGCTAGTTCTTTCATCATCATAACATTGACTGACAAAATGATAGTCAAATAAGATTACAAAAGGATGTTTTATATCTTTGAGTGATATTTCCTCACCATCAATAACACTCTATTTTTCAAGGGAAAGATAACTCTTATCAAAGGATGAAGACAATTTGTTTATGAATATTTTGGTGTATGAAGTGACAAAGTTCAATAGAGATACATGCAATGTGCAAAGAATATATGCTTGATGTATTATTGGAGCAACGTGATTTGAGTATTCCTTAAGATTACATCTCTATAATAAAACTTAGATCTAATAAGAAAAGAATGAGGTTGTGTGGGTTTGAATAGAGGTCACAAATCCACTTGTTATTATCGAATGATGTTGATCCAAATGTTAATTGTATATTGAATAGAGGATCCAAACACCAACTTTAACAATGACAATAGTGATAAGGATCAAAAGTTGGTGTCTATTGAAAATAATTTGGTTGTGCCATCATGTTGAGACTAATTGTGCCATCAGTTGTCGTGATCTTAAGCTGTACTAGATTGGGAAAGAAGGGTTGCTTGTGTTGGAAATAGAGATGGATTAACTAAGAGCGAGGGGGTGAATCAATTACCACAAAACAAATCCATAGATCCCTTAGATGACTTATATAACTAGTTACTGCTGTCACTCGGCAGCCACATAGAAAAATGTTGTAACTTGGTAGATGTACTGTGTATTAACTTATTACTAATCTTTAAGCATTCACAAAAATTTAACATGCATGCATAAAAGAAATAACATGAGTACAAGAGACACCAGATTTAACGTGGAAATCCAATATGAGAAAAACCATTAAGTAATTAGCTACTAATTTTTACTTTCTAAAGTGAGCCCTGTTAGGAGCCAACCCTATTAAATGTTATAATACACACTGTTAGGTGTGACCTTGTTAGAGGATTTATTCACTCTGCTAGGAGTGGCCTTGCTAGAGGACTTTAGAAAAATTCAATAGAACTATCCACCTTTTTAGAGGATTTACAAAAATGGCTATTAAACCAACTCTATTAAGAGATTTAAGAATTACTGCTACAATGGTGAGAAAGTAACAATAAAGTGACCTGAATGAGATGCAACTAAACTTTGTTGATATAGATCTCTGTTCTGCTTTACTAGATCCTCTCTGATCAAATAAAACATTGCTGCTCCTCAAAGATATCTTATCCTTCTTCAAAATTCGCTCACACTTTCCTCTTCACACAATCAATTAACTTGCATGCTCACTCATTCATTACAATTTAGATTTCACAACTTGACCTTTCATTTATACCTTACAAATTATCTAGTTGGCTCATTTACAAGTTACAACTACCAATAATCATTACATTAGTTGGCTATAATCATTATATTAAATAATTAAACTTTATTTTCCAAAACAATAAAATCCTTCATTGGCCAACCTAGCTCAGTAAACACTGCTCCAAAAATGATTTCCAGTGTTAACCAACTAAAGCTTGGTAAACACTGTGAACTCTACAAAATCCTTTGGAGACCGAATGAACTTAGTAGACACTAACTTTCCTTCAATAACCTCGTGGGCTCAGTAGAAACTAACTTCTACCACAAAATCCTTCGACGCTCGAGTGGGCTCGGTAGAAACTCTTTCCACAGTGTAACTTTTAGGAACACTTGGTAGACTCTGTAATTTGCTTTGTTGACCAACTAAGCTTGATAGACTCTATCTTTTGCTTTACTAACCAATTGAGCTCGGTAGACTCTGTCTGATAACTGATATGACATTTGTGTAACATCAAAGACAACACACAATTGAACAATTATATCCAATAGCTTTATGTGCCTAATGTGTGTGAAAGTCCTTATATAGATCATTACTAGATGATGTGGGTGTTGTGACTTTGTAATATAAGGGCATACATTTAGTAAAGTACTAATGTAATAGAAGTATTGGATAGTGATTCCAAAGGTAAGTATAATACATTATTATTCTATATGCAAATGGAAATAGTATGAATATATGAAATATATATGTGTGTAGCATCTTTTAACTTAATAATTTGACATTATGAAATGTAAAAGAATTAGTTGATGTGCATCAAGATGATATTATAGTATCTTATAAATATAAGTGATTATGGATTAAAATATATCTTTAATTAGATATTTATCTATATTGAATTAGAATGGTCTTATATTATTACACAAATCATTCTTATTAATATTATAAGAGTTATGTTCCTTGATATTTTCTCTGAGAATATTATTGCATGAAAAGGAAGATCGAGATTAAGAGGGAGCCTGACATGTTATTAAAGGAAACCTTGAAAGAGAGGGAGAAGATTGAGGATGCTATTTAGTTAACCTTTAGTGATGTCAGTGGGAGTAAACCATGTGGAGATGGATTCTCTAGTGATCAATAAATTATCAAAAGGACCATGATTCATAAATCATGACCATGTGATTTAATGTGCCTATCCTCTATGTACATCATGAGGAAGTGGAAACTTCCAAATGATTATCATTTATACTGCAGAAGTTATTAGAAAGTGATAAATTTATAATAACTTATACCATGATATACTTTTTGAGTAAATATTGAAATAGATCATGAAAAGCATTATCTTTTAAATCAACAACTAAGTTTTGGATATCATAAAATTGACTATCTATAAGTTTTTTGTGTAGATATATCATATGTATTTGGTGAAATCATGTGTTGATATTCTGATAGGCCAATACCCATATGCTATTTTATATGGAAGTCTTCTAATCAAAGACTTCTTTGATATGCAACTTTCTTATTTTAACAATGGTGTAATATCTATCTTGTGTTTATCCTCCTAACTAAGAGGGAGTGTTGATGTGTAGTAGCTTCAATTGGCTAAATTTTGTGCTATACATTTTGAGTAAGTTTTCTACTTAAATCATGTGAATATGCATCTTGTGAGACTTATGACTGAGTGCTTAGATGTCATTCAATCGACCATCTTTGAGTTGTTTGTATAGATGCATATTGGTTATGTTGGTAGGTATGTATTTTTTTAGACTAACAAGTAATAGCTTAGATGTCATTATATCGACTATCTTTGGGTTGTTTGTATAAATACATACTAGGTATTTTAATAGATAAGAGCTTAGATGTCATCTCATTGACTATCTTTGGGTTATGAAAAATACTCCTCATCCCTTACCTATGATTATCAAAATATATTTATTTTTCTTGACTAAGAGGGAGTGTTAAAATCTTCTAGCCATTTCAGATAAAATACTTCCTGATTATATTGAATATTTAATGAGCAATGTTATTATTAATATGATTGAAATTAAATTGCATATACTTTTACATACATACATACATACATACATACATACATACATACATACATACATACATACATACATACATACATACATATATATATATATATATATGTTTGGTAGCTTCTTTGGGATAGACCTATAAATAAATTATATAGGAGATATAATTTATCTATATTTAAGTTTACTATTATGATGTATATGCATATGTATATGTATATGTGTGTGTGTGTGTGTGTGTGTGTGTGTGTGTGTGTGTGTATATATATATATATATATATATATATAACCATGATTTAGTTTAATTATATTAATTATCTAATTATGAATAGACATGTCTCATTCATGGGACATGTCTCTTGATTGCTTGTTCTTAATTTAAATAAGAGGTCATTGCATTTGGAAAATACATACCAAACACAATGGCAATGCTTATTACATTTTCAGCAATCTAAGAAATTTAACAACTCCATTTCATCTTCATAGTAGGTTTGCCAATATAGACCACATACTACTCATTCTTCCCTACTAGAAACTTTGACATCATGCTCTTGACCTCTATCATTGTATACTTCAAAAACTTTACACAAAGTGCCTCCATATGACACTCATCTACATCTTCCCATCCTTTCTTCATTCTTGGAGCCTTCTCTTGACCCTTAATAATCATTATAAAATTACTATTTTCCTCTTCTAACTATGAGACATATTTTTATAGTGTTTTAGAATAACTAAGAGGTGGGGGGGGGGGGGGGGGGGGGTGGGGGTGTGGGGGTGGGGGTGGGGTGGGGGTTGAATTAGTTATCCAAGGTATAGATCTACTAATTGAAGAAACAAACACTAGGGAGGTGAATCAATTATCCAAGGTTCAAATCTACCAATTGAACAAACATATGCTTAAAAAAATTTAGAGCTTAACACCCATTAGCTTGACATCTATAGTAAAATTTTAGTATCATAAATTAGCAGTACATTGTTCTAAAAATTATAGACCTAAAGAATGTAAACATTAACAATAAGTTATCAAAAATAACATCCACACAAGTTTGACACTAGGATTTAACGTGGAAATGCAATGTGGAAAAAAAACCACTAGCAACATGTCACAAATTTTCACTCTTCTGAAGTGAGCTTTCTTAGAAGCCAACTCTCCTGATATGCACCTCATAAGGTCCCTCTATCATATTAGATCATGAAATAAATTAGATTTTTTTGTATTGTTGGCAAGACCTCAAAACCTCTTATAAGTTCTATGAACTCCCTCTTTCTTAGTTAATCTCTCTCTCTCTCTCTCTCTCTCTCTCTCTCTCTCTCTCTCTCTCTCTTTGTGATCATAGCATAGGTAACCAAATAACATCTTCTCCCTCTTTCTTATGGTATCTTCTTCACAACATCTCCATATTTGACAACAATGCCAAAGACACTTTATCTATCTTACACAACCTTTCATGTAGATATATTCATGTGAGTAATGAATTCATCCTTTTTCATTTATGTATGAATGATACCATATGATTTTTTCCTTCTTCCATCACTGTTAATTTAATGTCAACTTGTAAAGTATTTTGATCAACACATTTGATGTAGAGCTCCATCTTAGCTTAAGTATCCTTGTCTAGGGGAATCACCCCTAATTTTCCTATTAGATATTGATGAACATCCTTACATAATGCTTTAGTGAATATATCAGTTATTTTCTCTTTAGTGTTCACACACTCCAATTTTAATTCTTTTTCTCAGAATAGTTCTCTCAAGTAATGTTACTTGATAGAAATATACTTAGTCTTTATGTGCATTACAAGATTCTTTGAGATAGTAATAGCACTAGTGTTACCACAATAGATAACAACTGGATCACTACTATCTCCTTTCAAACCTTTCAACAATTTCTTGATCCATATGATGTTTGAACAATTTACTTTTTTTGTCACATACTCAACTTTAGCTATTGATTGAGAAATACAATTGTGCTTCTTTCTTGTCCATAAAACTAGTCTATTTCCTACGAAGAATTCTCCTTGACTTTTACTTTTTCTATCATCAACATTTCCTACCCAATCTGAATCAATAAACACCTTCAGCTCAGACTTATCATTCTTCTTCTAATACAATCCATAGTCTTCTGTTCCTTTCAAATATCTTAGTATCCTTTTCACTACAATCATGTGATTCTCCATAGGAATTGTAGAAAATATTGTACCTATCCCAACTACTAATGCAATATCAGGTCTGTTGTAAACAACATATTATAGTTTTTCAATCATTTATCTATACAATGTTTAGCTCACATCAACATAATCATCACTCTTATATAACTTATGTCCAATGGCCATAGGTGTACTAGTTGGTCTTGAATATCCCATTCCAAATTTTTTCAATATATCCTTGATGTATTTGGATTGAGAGATAAAGATACCTTGCTTCATTTGATATAACTATAAAACAATAAAGAATTTGATCTCACCAAACATAGACATTTCAAATTCCTTCTTTATCTCATTTGTAAATAATTTACATAATTCTTCCTTTCCTCCAAATATGATATCATCAGCTACGATTTTAGATAAAAATATCTCATTGTTGTTACCAGTCTTCAAGTACAGAATGCTATTATCATTAGTTCTTATCAAACCAATATTTACCAAATAATTGTGCACTCTTTACTACTATGCTATATGGGGATTGTTTCAAACCATATAGATCCTTATGCATATTTCTTACCATATTCTTCTTGCTAGGGTCAAAAAATCCTTTTGGCTTCTCTATATAGACTTCCTCTTCAAGTATTCCATCCAAAAATGCATATTTGACATCCATTTGACATAGCTTAAATCCTTTATAAGAAAAATATGCAAGTAGTTTTCTAACTCCTAACCTTGCAATAGAGGAAAAAGTTTTCCCATAGTCAATTCCTTCTTCTTGTGCATATCCTTTTCATATTAGTCTAACCTTGTTCCTTGTGACTTTACCTTTTTTGATTCGGGTTGTTCCTGAATACCCACTTTGTTCAAATAACATTTTTGTCCTTAGGTCTAGGAACTAGTGTCTATGTTTTATTCTTTTCTATCTACTCAATTTCTTCATTCATTTGTTGAATCCAATCCTCATTCTCCAAGACATCTTTTACTAACTAGGGCTCAAAATCACAATGTAAACATGCATCACTTCTGAGTCTTTTCCTTGTCATAACACCAAATTCTTTAACTCTGATGATTTTCTTAGGTGCATGATGTCTTCTCACATATTTTTCTAGTACAAATTATTTCCTTCTCTCTTCTTCTAGATGTTCATCTTGAAAAGTTATTTAAAGTTCATTTTCTCTTTCTAGCTCATGTTCTACTTGCTTGACATTGTCTACTTGATGTTTGGATCCCTCTATTTATGACTCAACATCATTTTTTTTGTTTGCTTGACACCAAAACTTGCTCCTCAGCAACTTGTTGTTACAACTCAACATTCTTAGTTTTTTGTTGATTTGCTACTTTTTTCTCTTACTCAGGTGGGGTGCTAGGAGCACCTTCATTCACATATATGAATATACTATAGTCTTTAGGTTTTTTCTTATATTCAACTTCATTCTTTTTGGTATATTCACCAACTTTCACATTTGCACTTTCCACAACTTCATTAGTGTTAGAGTTCAAACACTTATGAGCTTTTCTCTTATTGGAATAACCTAAGAATGTGCCTTCATCACTTTTAGCATCAAGTTTTCCATTTCTATTATCTTTAAATATAATAATTTTCTTCCAAAAACTTTAAAATACTTTACATTAGATGCATATCCATACCATAGTTCAAATGGTGTAACATTTGTACCTTTCTTGAATTGCACTCTGTTCAAAGTATAAACCACTATACTTACAATTTCTCACCAATTTTTGTGATATATTCTTCTCCATCATTAGTGTTCTAGCAAAATCCATGATTGATCTATTTATCCTTTTAGCTATTCCATTTTGAGGAGGGGTCTTAGGTGCTGACATCTACATTTTGATTCCTCTATCATTAGAGAATATGTTAAATTCATTAGAAATGAATTCTCCACCTCTATCAAATCTCAAGCACTTTAGAATATTTCCTATCTCCTTTTCAACTCTAGCCAAACACCACTTAAACAACAAAAAAAATTAGATATTTCTTTAAGAAACATAATAGTCATCATTCTAGAATACTCATCGACAAATAGAATAAAATATTTGTCTTCACAATATCTTTGAACACCAATAGGTCCATCTAAGTGAGTATGAAACAATTCAAAAATATTATTAGATGAATACATCCTTCTCTTGAAACTAGACTTTGCCATTTTTCCTAATTGACATTGTTTGCACATAGCATTATCAAGTTTCTTTAGTTTTGACAAACCTCGTATTCTTTTTATCTTACTAATGCTAACCAAATTATCAAAAAATTTATGACATAACCTTTTGTGCCATAACTATATATATTCATATTGTGAAAATAAACATGTCTCATTAGATAAATCTAGATAGAACAAGTTACCTTTTTTTTATCACCACTTCCAATCAGTTCACCATCAACATCAAATATCTTGGCCTTCCTTTGATGGAATTCAAATCTCTATCTAGATTTGTTTAACTATGAAACACTCAACAATTTATAGTCAAGTCCTTTAGCCCAATAAACATTGTCACACTTGATCATGTCATCCAATTGTATTGATCCTTTACCTTTCACAAGACATAGTACATCATTATCAAACTTAAAAAATAGCTAGCCTTATATAATCCAATGTTCTCAAATTTACTTTTATCACTAGTCATGTGATCTAAATAATCACTATTAATTATCCACCTATCACTTTTATTCACATATAAGATTAATGCAATTTTGTCATCTTTATCTTAAAGCTTCTTTCATAGCGACATAGACAACTTCATCATTACTTTCAAATTCATTATCAGTTTCTTCTTCAATAATTTTAAAATATTTCTTACATTTGTCTTTGTTAGTATTAGACCACAGATAGAAATAACAATTACATGCAAATATAAACAATATCAAAAACTAGTAGATCACATATAAAAGAACACAAGACACCAAGATTTAATGTGTTTCACCTTATCCTTGGGCTACATCCACCAAACAACAAGTCTGATATTATTACAATCCATTGATTAGAAATTGATTACAATCTGTAATCCCTTACAACTCAATATCTCTGCAAGAACCAACTTTTGCATCACAACACTAAAATAATCTCTAACCCTAAGCCCTTTTATACAAGTATTTTTATTTCTTTAGGGTTATAATTAACAATTACATGTCGGCCCAAAATCTCGATAAAATAGGGCCCAATTTTTTTAATTTTTTTCGGGGCAATGCCCCTGAGCCCAAAAGAATTTATGAAGTATGTACAATACTTTCCTAATCAGTCACCACAAATTAAAAATCTCCCACTTGGGGATTGATCAGGCTCTAGAATCAACAACAATCTCCCACTTGAAGACTAATCTTGTAGCTATGCCACTACTCCATGATGCTCCCACTAGATCAAATCACCCTAGACTCTACTATTCTTGTATTCATGTTTAGTCTAGAAGACCAATCAAAGTTAAAGAGGAGTTCAACTTCTCCCTAGTTACTACTTTTGTAAACATATCTACTGGATTGTCATCTATATGAATTTTGTCTAGCTTTAACTATCTATTATCCAAAACTGACCAAATGAAATGGTACCACAACTATATGTGTTTGGTCTTTGAATATAGAGCTGAATTCTTTGCAAGATGAATGACACTCTAACTATTTGTAAATAAATAATTATCCTTTTGAGGGCATCCCAATTCTTCCAAGAAGAACTAAAGCCATATCATCTCCTTCGCTACTTCTATAGCAGCAACATACTCTGCCTTTGTATTGGATAAAGCATTAACCTTCTATAACGTAGAAACTCAGTCACCAATAGTAAAGATATAACCTATAGTACTCCATGTGGTATCAATATCCCCTACCAAATTTGAGTCAACATAACCCTGTAAATTAGTACTAGAGCCCCCAAAGTGTAAACACTTATTGGATGTTCTTCTTAAATATCTAAGAATCTATTTGACTGCATTCCAATGCTCAATTCCTAGATGACTCATATACTTGCTAATGACTCCCATTGTATGTGCAATATCTAGCCTTATACATACCATATCATACATCAAGCTTCCTATAGCTAAAGCATAGGGTACCTTTGACATCTTATCTTCATTTTCTTGTGTCTTGGGACACATCTCCTTAGTCAATTTAAGGTGTGCTAATAGCTTTAGCATTCTCCATAGAGAAATGTTGCAACACCTTCTCAACATAATCAACCTAAGATAGCATCAATTTCCTATTCATCTTATCTCTAGAAATATTCATATCAAATATTTGTTTTGCTACCTTCAAATCCTTCATAACAATAACATGTGCTAACTGGCGTTTCACCCCCTTAATGTGATCCATGTTAGACCCAACTACAAACATATCATCAACATATAAATGTAAAATAATGTAGCTATCATCATCCAACCTCTTAAAGTAAACACAATGATTTGAATGACACCTACTATATCCATGCTCATGCATAAAACTGTCAAATTTTAGATACTATTGCCGAGGTGCTTGCTTCAAGTCATATAAACTTTTCTTCAATTTGCACACTAAGTTTTCCTTACCTTTCACCTTAAATCCTTGTGGCTGAGTCATATATGTCTCTTCATCTAAATCACCATAAATGAAGCCTATTTTAACATCAAGTTGCTCTAATGCAAATCTTCAATAGCCACAATACTTAAAACAATACGGATAGAAGTTATCTTAACAAAAGGGAAAAATATCTCATCAAAATCAATACCCCTTTTTCTATGCAAATCTTTTTACAACTAACCTAGCTTTAAATCTTTTCTTACCTCCATCCTCTTCTTTTAACCTATAAATTGACTTATTCTATAAAGCCCTTTTACCTGCAAATTATTTTCATAAATCCCAAGTCTTATTTTTCGACAAAGAGTCTATTTTGTCTTTCATTATAGACTTCACTAAATCTTAGTATCCACCTGCATAGCTTCATCATAACTTTTAGATTCACCAACATTTGTTAGTAAAATAAAATACAAAGAGGGAGAAACTCTTTCTAGAGGTCTAATTTTCCTTGTTGACTATCTAACATGTATTGGTGTGTGTGGTATTTTTTGTTGTGGTCATTGTACATCATGAGGAATGGTTGGAACACATCTTTTGGAGCATCATCCAACACCACATAATCATCTTCTTTCTTCTCATGTTGCTGCAATAGATCTTTGTACAACACTTTCTCATTGAATATGACATCCCTACTTCTTACACTTTTATGATTTTCAAAATCCCAAAGCTTGTAACCAAATTCATTAATGCCATATCCAACAAATACACATTTCTTTGACTTAACTTCCAACTTGGTTCTATTTTCAAAATCTATATGAGCATATGCTTCACAACTAAAGGTATTGAGAAAAGAATAACTCACCTTCTTACCAGTCCATGCTTCCTTTGGAATACCACAACCCAAAAGAGTAGAGGGACCTCTAACAATATTGAGAATCTCCACCTACATGTGTAAGGGAAAACTAGCATGCAATCTCATGCTCCTTGCATGCTTCATTATAGTCCTATTCATGCGTTCAGCCACTCCATTTTCCAATGGAGTCCTTGGAACAATTTTTTCTCTACAAATACCATTAGTGGAGTAATAATCTTCAAGTTCATGACTGCAATACTCACTACCATTATTAGATTTGAGACATTTTGATTTGTTACCAATCTCATTTTTAACCAAACATTTCCATTTCTTAAAAGTTTAAAATACATTAGATTTCTGTCTAAGGAAATAAACCCATACTTTTCTAGTTGCATCATCAATGAATGTAACATAATAATGAGAACCACTAAGGGAAGATACTTGAGCCAGTCTGCATACATTGGTATGCACAAGTTCTAATTTCTCCTTTTTATTTTCCTTCCCAATATTCACAGAACTCACTTTCTTTTGTTTTCCATAAACAACTTTCACAAAAATCCATATTAACACATTTCAGACCTGGAAAAACTTTATTTGAATGAAGTACATTCATACCTTTTTCACTCATATGCCCAAGTTTATTGTACTACAACATTGTATCAGAATCTACAACAACTATTTGTTCTTCTTGCTCAACTACAACAACTATTCTTGAACATTCATTTTTCTCTAAAACAATTAAAGTAGAAGGAATAAAATGTCTTGTACAAAGATTTAAGGAGCCTACTTTCACACCTTTTTCTACTACAAGGGAACCTTTTGAAACCTTCCAATTCTTAGAATTAAAAGTAACTATAAAACCCTCATCACCAAGTTTCCCTGTTGAAATTAAATTCTTACTTAGCCTTGGAACATGTCTTACCCCATGTAGTCGTGAATGATTCCCATTCTACAACTTAATCTTAAATTTTCCCTTTCCAACAATCTAATAGGGTTCATTATCCCCCAAATAAACAAGTCCAAAATCCCCTTGGACATAATCAGTGAAATAAACTCTATGAGGTGTAGCATGAAATGAAGCACCAAAATCTAAAACCCATGAATCATCAACACTTTCTAAAGATAGAAGTAAAGCATCCTCTTTGGATTTGTTACTTACCACATTTTCCTACTTGTCTCCATGTGGTTTATCTTTTTCATTTTTCTTTTGAGTCCAACAATCTTTCCTTTATGCCTTGGTTTCCCATAGTACCAGCACTCATTCAGTCCTATTGATTGAGACCTCCTCTCCTTTGACTTTCCTCTTGATTTCCCATGATTTTTGGAATTACTTCCTCTCTTAGTCATTTTGCCTTGACTTTGTGCATTCAAATCACTTCTTGATGTAGATCCACTTAAGCTTTTCCTACAAGTTTCCTCATTCAGAATAACACTGATCATATCATCATATTTTAGGGTAATATATCCAAGAATAGAATTAGTCATAGCCATTACCAACCCTATCATGCCCAAATTTACAAGGGAAAAATAGAATTACAATTTTATTTTTATTTTTTAAAAATAAACTTATGAAACATATACATAACTACATCATACTTCTATTAGTTAGATTGGTGGAAGGGTCTACTCTAGTTGGCTAGTAAATAGATAGGAAGAACTCAACCTTAAGGTCCTTGATGCTAGGCTACATTAGGATTACTAAGCATCATGACCCAACATCCAACAAGGCACAAGCTAGAATTTTTCATCTAGTGTAGGGTTACCACTTATATTATCCTTATGGTAAGTGTATGGATAGCCATATTATTCACCAAGAGTGATGTGGTTAAAATTTTTGAATTAGGATATGGAACTCAAGTATCAATGCACATATAGATGAATTATTCTAGTTAATTTCATCTTTCCCCCACATTACCAACTTCATTGCTGAACTCAAGTAGCTTACCTTTTCTCAAATTACGATATAGTCGATCTGGATAGTAATATTTCTAGCTCCAAGAATGTCACAATTACTTATAATGCTAAGGTCTCATATCAATCATTAATTTAAAGATATCAAATCCACTCTAGGACCACTTATTCCTAGTTTATGTAATATGTTGAATGATATCCAACTAACTTACATGTTATGAATTATAGATACTAACCACCAATTAACAAATATATCACTAGTATATTTCTAATTTTATATTTTTCAAAATAAAATGATATACCTAAAGGTCACTCTGGCTTCTACATGAATTGAACAAACATCGATTGACCCATAGCCATTATTGGATGCTTAGGATAGAATTTAATAAATAATATAATATATTGAAGGTATTAATGGTGGTTTATAGAGCCACATAGTTACAAGATATATATATATATATATATATATATATATATATATATATATATATATATATATGTATATATATATATATATATATATGTATATATTTACTTCCTATTTACTAAAGCTCCATATAGTGACATCTTAATCCATTCATTACCAACTCGATGCTTATGTTCTCAACATACAGGGTGAATTCGATTGCCAAATAATATATTCTCCAACATATATATGTAACATGTTGAAATAATTATTCCCATTTCACATATATTAACTACCTACTTTATGAGGTTATTACTAAGACTACTACTAGCATATAATTAAACATAATACTACATACTTCCAATTTATTCATTCTAATTAATGTTTAGGTGGTATATTATAAATATAATTCTTTTTTTTTTAAATTCTTTTTTTTGAGTTTCCTAACTTGACATTGTAGTAGGGTACACATTATTAGAGTATTATATATTATTCTAATTTGTGGATTTGTGACATGAGGTCACATGATTATCATGAGCTTCCTTCATGTGTAAATAAAAAATTCTAATTGGATGAATACAAAGCTTAGATTTCTAAGTCATTATTTGATATAACCCTCTTTGTCTATAGGACATGATATATGGAATATTCTTATGATTATTTAATTATCTATGATTGGGAGGGGAGTTATTTCCCTCTCCCATACAAATTATAGAGAGCAAAAGTGTATGTACAAGTGAACCGCCTCACAATAGGTGTTGCATAGTCATGTGCTGGGCCTGGCTTAGGAATATTCTATTCAAGCTAAGGACTACTTTTCCCCTACCATGAGGTGCATTTAGATTTTCAACCCAGGGACGTATACTTGAAATGGTCGGCACAGTATGTGCACTAGGTACCTTGATGAGTCATTATGCTTGTGCTGCAGGAAAGTGAAAAATGCAAAGGAAGGAAACTACACTATTGCTGTAGAAAGGAAACTACTGAATCTATGAATGTTGAAAACACAATGACAAGATAACAGAGATTCCATCTTGACTCATCCATTAGACTATTCTCGCAGATGCTGCAGGAATGTTCATGAAGTGTGATGCTACAGGAAGGAATTAACTAGCTATGTCTTACTTAAAATACTGCTAATGCTTAGTAAAATGAATCTATTCTATCCTAATCTAATCCACCTTCCAAGTGGGCCCCCTTGGTTGGCTTCTCTAATCTACCAACACAGGATAGAAACTAAAGAGAACTAATTCATTTTATTAATCAGTCATTACATAATTCAGAATGGTAAAACACAACTGCAACAAACTATGAATCAGTGTTTTCTCTTACTCGATAAAACTTATCAAAACCAAAAATTGAAAAACTAAAAAAATTTCACACACAGGAGTCGATCCTGACATATATAGGGAATCTACTCTTTATTACATAACACAAAAGTAACGATCCTAAGTTAAGTCTATAGGAGAGAATATAGGAGAACAACTGAAAGTGGAAAGGAAGGATAACAGAATTGAGGAGGGAGCAATAAAGTCATGGCATCCACTTGTTACAATGTAAATGCAAAGAATGTAATGGCTCGTAAAAACTCCTCCTTATTTTCTGCCATGTTTCCTGGAGTGGTTATAACTTCCTTTTCGTAGTTGTTCCTTGATACTCATTTCTCCTTGAATGTTGTCGACAACCAACTTCTGAATTCTTCCACTCATCCTTTAATCCTTATCATCAGGTTAGTTATGATATAAAACATATTTGCAAATAAACATCCATCAAACTAAATTCAAGCATAAGAACGCACATTTGGATATTTATATGAAATACTGCATATTAGATATAATTTAGGCAAACGATGACATAGTTTTTCTACTCAATAAATCATCAAAGGTTTATCAAACATAAGCTTATAAGTGTTAAAACAAGGATGAACAGAGTATCATAAAGTATCTTAAACATAACAAAATAAAGGCATTTTTTAGACTCATCATCTGCCCCCTGCTAAACTAATGCTTGTCCTCAAGCATTACACTTCTTTGTCAAAGATCTGAGCTCCCCAACTTCTGTCTTTCCCTTTCTGTTGCTCTTGAAGGTGTAATAGAATCCTCTGGTCCTTTCCCATACTTCTTGCCTGTGGTCTTCCTACAACTTATCAAGTTTGTCAACATCAATATCATACAGGGGCCATAAAAGCATTGGAGGTTGCATGGTTAAAGGACACCATAGCTCTGGCCTTAGTTGCTTTCCAAGTTCTAAATATTTTGGAACTCTATATAATGCTTCTTCCAAATTAATAGGACTGTGTGGCTCTGATTTCTTGCGAGAATCAGGTAACCGTGCCCATCTACCTCTTACTCCAATCATAGCTCATTGGAATGCAAAGTAGGGCAAGTTTTCATATTCGACATATACTTTGGCTCTAGCAACAAATACCTTCTTTCTAATGTCTGGATTACTCTTCCCCTAGGTTAATGTAAACCAATCTCAAACCATTTCTTCTGGTTGTTTACTTTTTGCCCTCAAGGGTAAAGGTTTTGTTCTCTCCTCATCTTTGTAATTAACCAGTTGTCTGTCATAATTTGCCTCATTAGACATCCATGACATTAAAGATTTCAAATGCACATCTCCTATATAGAGCAAAGGATTCCACTCAGTTTCTATAGGAATGACAAAATTATGAATATACAACTCACATAATAGATTTTGCTGCCATGGTGGTAAGGTGTGATACAACCCATAAAAATCTTGTGCGGTTTTAAATTTTGAATTTACATTTTTGAGGGTTAACATCAACTAAAACAAAAGATATTGTTCTTCCAAACAAAAAGCATATACTTGAGGAGGTGGTCTGCAAGCAAGAGCTTGATCAGCTAATTTAAGTGCATGTTCCATGCACTGTTTCTGTCTTTCTAGCTGTTCTTTCGATTCTTCAATCTTCTCATTTTGTGATGTTATGATCTTGCTCATTCTTCTCTTCTCCTCTTTCCATAGTGCTTCAGCAAATAAATGCTGTCCATATAATTGGAAAAGGAGTTTTTGCAAGGTGATGACACTATTATCCTTTTCATAATCCTTTTTCTTTTTTCGTTCCCTCCATAGATGTTCCATCAAACTATTGATCCATGTTGACTTATAGGGGACTAAGGCAGTATTCGAATCATGACTTTTAGGACCTTCTTCATTATCATGGCTTGAAACACCTAGTAAATCCATTAAGGTTTCATTAATTTCTTGTTCACATACTGCAGGAGGACTACCAAAAGCTTTTGTCATCTTAGTGTGAAGGGGAGAATGGTTGGAAATTATTTGCACAGGAGACTCTGGAGCAGGTGCTTTAGACAATATAGGATTTTTAAAATTTTTCCCTCTCATTCTAGGGCTTCTCCGCAAAGGAGTCTCTTCTTGTACTATTGTCTTTTGCCTACTTTTCTGTTTTGATATCACTGCTATAGGATTAGTTGCTGCAAGAACCTTCTTTGTTTTCTTCTGTTGCTGAATTGCAAGACTAGGTTTTTGTTGAGCAACGATTTCTTCTGGTGACTTTTGTTTCCTTTTAGCTTGACTAGTAGTGGGTTTTAGGATGTCCTGCTCAGGTGGAGGCACATTCTCTTGAGTGGAAGCAAATTCCAGTTCAATGCCTTGTGTGTTTTCTATTTCAGCTCCCTCAATATTTTGTTCTGCAGGCTCACTACTGGGAACTATGTTTCCCTCACCTTGCTGTTCACTAGGGTCAACTTGGGGTTGTAGGGTTTTTAATTTCACAAAGTCATCCCATGTCAAAGGGGATACATCCCTAAGAGACCTTTCTATTAACAACTTAATCAAAGCATGGTGAGTGACAAAATTATCTTTCCCTTTTTGAGTCTCTTTCGCACTAATACAGAGCATATTATACAGAAAATTTGGGAGATTTACGACAATATTGTGCCTTATACAACTAAGAAACTTAAAATGGTGTGCATATAAGTGAGAAAATTTGCCTTCACAAGTAAAATACCTGATGACATGCATAGATAGGTCAGGGTATGGAGGCGGCAAAGACAATCTCTTGCACCCCTGCTTTGTAACATCCAATGGAGGGTCATGTGGGGTAGTAAACTAGGCCCTTGCTGACCTAGCATCATGCGAGCTGGAATAATGCTCTCCAATAGGAGGTAACCCTGTTACTTCTGCAATTCGTTCTTCTATTTCAATTACTATCAAACCCCACATAGAAGCCTCACCTTCATCAAATGTCCTAGTGAATTCTATAGCTGCTTCTTCATCATATGCTGTTAAATTCAAACAATAACCTAACCACCGGCATGCATTGAATCTTCTTAGTTCTTCTACATCAGAGAGCAACAAAATGTGCTCGGCTGGCTCTTTTCTCTATAAACCTCCTCCCATTTCTTGATACTTCTGCTACTCCGTTTTCCTCTCCCTTTCTAAATGAAAATTTCAAAACTCTGCGTTATTTCTTAAACGCTTCACCACTTCTTTTTGGGAACATTAATTGCCATAACCAATTGTTATGTGCCATAAGTAAACTTTAGGTAAAATTAAATCATGAATTTGCGTGGAAATTATCTGAAAACATGGTTCAAATGCCAAAATTTTAAAAAAAATAGGTCACATCATGGCTTAGCATGAAAAATTTGGCACGAACGAAGAAAAATTCATTCAAAAAGTGGGAGTACAACACTTGACATGGCATACTTATGGAAAAAAGTTCTCATTAATAAAATTCTCATTGGATAGTATGACACTCCCCTACCCCCTACTAATTTACAACAAGTGTCCTCACATGTCAAACTAGTATGGGTTAGGGACTGGAATACACCGTAATTATAAAGACTATGCAATATTAGATATAATTAACAAAATCTGCAAACTTATAAATGAATAATAATTTGAAAATGTTTATACCTGCCAAGTGGATTGTCACATGCTCCAAAAAAAAAAGGGTGGCGGAAATAATGTCAATGGCAGCATCCATTAGCATGTGCAGATTTGATTGAAAACACAAAAACGTAAGTATGTAGAAAGTGAGTGGATGGAAGATTAAGAAATGGAGTGAGGTGGGTAGATTGAAGATTAAGATATGAATGGAAAGAAATATCATGAAAAGAAAATAGACTTTATGTGAACATAAAGTTATTATTATGGACATGCAATTTAGAATTAATGTTGAAGAAGAGCAGACGAAAGGTTTTCACCTTCGGCTGCAAGAAGAGATACTTGAGTTGTTGTTGGATCTGGTTGTTCGAATTGTTGCATGAACTTGGCTTTTTTTTGAGGCTGTTTGTAAAGTTTAAGTCAATGATCGTTGATCAGCATTTTGAAAGGCTTATCATCAATTTTGGTTAGTTGAACTGTTCCATTGTCAAAGACATGGATGATTTTATATGGTCCTAACCATCGCGTCTGTAGCTTCCCTGGCATATCCTTGAAGTGGGAGTCATACAATAATGCCCAGTCACCAGCTTTGAACTGTTTGTTGAGGATATGAGAATCATGCCAATGTTTTCTCTGTTTTTGCACCAGTTTAGTATGTTCTAAAGTGGTCTTGCACATTTCATCCAAAGAATTAAGATGTATGAGACATTCTCTTTGTGCTGCAGGAAGATCAATATCTAAGCTCAAGGCTATTCTTAAAGTCTTATGTTCAAATTCAATTGGAAGCATTTCCACTTTCTCAGACAAAAGCTCAAATGGTGTGAATCTGGTAGTGGTTTTCCAAGTTGTTCTATAAGCCCAAATAGCTTCTTGTAACCAGCTGGTCCAATCCCGACGATGCAAATGGACTATTTTGGTTAAAATATTTTCCAGCTCACGGTTGGTAACTTCTTCTTGTCCATTGGCTTGTGGATGATAAGGACTGGACCTGCGATGCCTGATGTTATATTGTTTCATCAATTTTGAAATCAGGTTAGAAGTAAATTGTGTGCCTTGATCAGTAACCAATTCTTTAGGAACTCCATAACGTGTAAAAATTTCTTCATACAGGAATTCGGAAACTTTTTCATCACGGGCATGTTTCATAGCCTTAACCTCAACCCATTTGGTTAGGTAGTCAGTACAAACCAGAATATAAGACTTCCCATTAGATGGAGGATCAATAGGACCGATGAAGTCCATTCCCCATTTGTCAAATGGTGCTAACACCATTTGAGGGTTCAAAGGCATTTCATCTGTTTTGGTTGGGCGACCCATTCTTTGGCATTGGTCACACTTTCTTTTATAATTGATTGCATCTTTATGAAGGGTAGGCCAATAGTAACCAGTGGCTAAGATTTTGAAAGCTATTCTTTTGGCTGCAAAATGTCCTCCACAGGGCTCATTATGACATGCATGCAAAATATCATATGTCTCATCTTCTCTTACACATCTGCGCATAACTTGATCAGGTCCAGTATAGAACAAAAAATTGTCTATCCATGAGAAATGGAAGCTTTTCTGTATGAGAAACTTTCTCTCCTTATAAGAAAAATGTGTTGGTGTCTTATTAGTTACAATGTAGTTAGCAATATCTGCATACCATGGAACTTTAACAGCAATATGAAACAAATGTTCATCTGGAAATGCATCATCTACCAGAGTAGTGTCAGTATCATGATGATTGATTCTTGACAAATAATCAGCTACGACATTTGTTTTTCCAGGCTTATCTACTATGGTTATGTCAAATTCTTGTAACAAGAGTAACCATCTTGCTAACCTACCAGTTATAGCAGGTTTGTTCATGAGATACTTGATTGCTGCATGATCAGTATGAACATAGATAGGATAACTTGTGATGTAATGTTGAAATTTATTTAGAGCATAGACTATTGCTAACAATTCTTTTTTAGTCACTGTGTAATTCAGTTCTAGACCATGAAGACTCTTACTAATATAATAAATGACATTCTCAAGATTTGAGTGTTTTTGTGCTAAAACTGCTCCTATGGCATAATCAGAAGCATCTGTATATATGTGAAAAGGTAGGTTCCAATCAAGGCCTTGTAAAATTGGGGTTGTGGTCAAAAGTTGCTTAAGTTGTAGGAAATCTTTATCACACTCAGCTGTCCATTTCAATTTAGCTTCTTTTGTAAGCAACTTATACAAGGGACTGGCTATTTTACTGAAATCTTTTATAAAACACCTGTAATATCCAGCATGTCCCAGAAAAGATCTAACATCTTTTAATTTAGTGGGTATGGGTAATGTTTGAATTACCTCAATTTTAGCTAGGTCTACTTGTATACCTGCAGTAGATATGAAATGACCGAGTACCACACCCTCTTGCATGAGCATGAAACACTTTTCACTATTTAGTGCCAAATTATGTTCTTGACATCTTACCAAAACTTTTTCAAGATTTATCATTGCTTCTTCAAAAGTAACTTCAAATGTTGTAAAGTCATCCATATAGATTTCCATACAATCATGTGATATATTAGCAAAAATACTAATTATAGCCTGTTGAAACATTGTAGGAGCATTACAAAGACCAAATGGTAAAACAGAGTATGCAAAAGTACCCCATGGACAGGTAAATGTAGTTTTGTCTTGGTCTTCAGGAGCAATACTGATTTGATTATAGCCACTGTATCCATCTAAAAAGGAGAAGTACTTCTTTCCAGCTAGTGTATCCAAAACTTGATCTATGAATGGTAAAGGAAAATGATCCTTTTTAATAGCCTTATTCAACTCCTTATAATCTACACAAATTCTCCATTTTTCTCCTTTCTTAGGTACTATAACCAGCGGTGATACCCATTTACTATCAGATATAGGATAGATAAAGCCAACATCAAGCAGTTTCTGCAATTCTGTTTTGACTATTTCTCTAAGGCTTGGATTTATCCTCCTTTGAGGTTGACGAAGTGGTAGACAACCTTCATTAATGTATATCCTATGGGTACACAGTGTAGGGCTTAATCCTTTCATATCATCATAATCCCAAGAAAAAGTCTTCTCATGCTTCTGAAGCAATTCTTTTAATTGTTCCATCTGTACGGATGTCAATTTGATGTTAACATGCAGTTTATGGCCTTTACTCAGTTCAATAGGAATAGTGGATTCTACCACAGCAATTTCAGAGATTGGGCTTCCTTCTACTTCATAGGGAAGTGGTGAACAAAGATTTTCAGGTTCCTTAAGTAAAGTACAACTTGTATCACACTCCTCATATGTAATCAATTCTAATACAGAGCTTTCAGACACATCTTTTCCTACCACACAGGTGTTGGTAAGGATGCTTTGGATTACTAAATCTTCTTCTTGCAACTTTAGAAAAGATTGCCTATGTAACATCATAAGTTGTACTATGGAATTTATCTCTTCTTCTTCATCTCCTAAATCTAGCCAAAAAGATGTACTCAAATCTGGTAATGGTTGTACAGGAGGATATAGATCAAATTGCTTGGTTGTTTGGCCATTTGATATGGTCATATTCCCTGATCTGCAATTTATGTTTGCATTAGCTGTGGCCAACCATGGTCTACCTAGAATGATAGGATAGCCAGATAGGTCTACTTTAGGGGACAAAATCATGAAGTCCACAGGATATTCTAGGGAATCTAAGGTCACAACAATATTTTCTATCATTCCATCAAGAGTGATAGTGGAACTATCTGCAAGCTGCAGAATAGTTGGCGTGGGCCTTAATCCTTCTATTTGTAACTTCTTCATGGTTTCTTTAGTCATCACATTAATAGCAGCTCCCAAATCTATTAAGGCATTTTTAAAAAATTGACCATTGATGCTGACACTTACTACTGGACTCCCTGTGTCAGAATATTTTGGTGTAATCACTCTTCCTAACATGATATTAGCTAAATGTCCAACAACATGAACTGTGGTAGGATCCTTCTTCTTCCTTCAAGGTTTCTTTAGACAAGCTTCCCTTATAGCTTTTCCATGAGTAGGAATGTCCTTAATAGCTTGAAACAAAGGTATTCAGACATGCATATTCTTCAACTGGTTAACAATGTCAAAGGGTTGTTCCTTGCTTTGTTCCTTTTGTATTAGTTGGTCTAGAAAAGGAGGCTCTACTTCTGGTTGGTCTGGTATTGGTATGGTAACATTAGTTGGGTCAACAGGTTCATCAACCAAAGGTTCTAATGCTGTAGGAGAGTCTGATACTTCAGTTATAAGAGGTGGCCTTGGTGTTGGTAAGGTCATTCCAGATCTCAAATGTATATCTGCGACATCTAGGGCATAAACAGGGTACTGCTAGGTATCAGTACTATACATGGGCTACTGTGGTTTGCTATTTGGATTTGGCTGAGGCTATGCAGGTAGTTGTGTTTTCTTTTGAGGTCCACTATTTGCAGGTGGTGGCATTAAAGTAGGTTGTTGAGCTAGAGGGGGTAATTGTGGAACACTAGTATTTTGGTTAGGCCATTATTGAGATCCCTTCCATTGGTTTAGAGATTTCCAATTCCCTTGGGGTGGTTGCCATTGGTTCTGCTGGTTCTGGGGCCATTGGTTATTCTATTGGTTAGGCCAAGGTTATTTGAAATTTTGAGACCATTGAGACTGTTGTGGGTTATTTTTCCCAACATTACTCCAATTGGGTTGGTTTTGTGGGGGACCTTGGGTATTGCGGTTTTGCCATTGATTACCATATAAATTTGAATTTTGCAAGGGGTCTTGAGGCATACCTTAATGTTGAGCCCATGGTCGGCGTTGAGCAACAAAGAATACTTGCTCATCATCCCCATCTATCTTCACATATTCAGTTGGAAGATGCTGGTTCTCCATGCTTGCAACCAATTTATAGTGGCAATCTTTCTTTTGCTTTCGGCAATGAGGATAGTACTCAGCTAGTTGTAACTCAACCTCTATTTGCTTCTTCTTTGCAGTCATTGTATCCAACTGTGTAGTGACATCATTACTGATGTCTTGTTTGAAATCTAACAACAAATTGGATATTTCAAGTTTTGAAATGCTTTGACTAATTCCTTTTGTAATCGTAGAACGAGGTCCTCGACCTTTCTTCATGGTTGACCTTGAGTAGTTCTGACATATCTTTTTGAGGTCATCCCATTGAGCTTGATATACATCTCCACCGGCCATCAGGTCCAATGCTTCAAAATAGTCTTCATTCACTCCTCTTAGAAAGACTAGTTTTTGGGAATCTTCAGACAACGTGTGCTGAGGATTCTTTTGTAGTGTATATAAAAATTGAGAAACATAATCTTCTAATGTCTCTTCCTCCTTCTGTGATATCCTAAAGATATCATCTCCTCTTGTGCTAGATGCTTTGCAATATTCTTTATATTTTTCCAAAAAAAAGGCTTGCATTTCATCCCAATTTACAGCTGCATTGGCTCCTAAGCCCATGAACCATCGTAAAGCTGATTCTTTCAATGTGGCTGGAAATAATTTAAGCTTATGGGCATCAGTGTTGTAGTTGAAACTATAACAAAGGATGTCAAACTCAAACAAGAAGGTATCAGGGTCTTCAGTTTCAAGGCCGTAGAATTTTGAAAGAGTAGTGGGAGGTATATTCTTGAGATTGGCATTGGTTATGAGACTTGGAAGTGGAAATGGAAAAGTGGGTTGTGCCATGACTAGTGGGACTAGATTATGAGGTTGCTGCTAAAAAGGAAGATTAGGCACTGGTTGATTAACAACTGGTGGATTCAAGGTAGTGTTATCAAGAAAATTGGTCAATATTTCAGTGAAGGGTTGGAGACCAAATATATCTAGGGATTCAGCTCTTGATGATGATACTGTGGGGAAAACAGGACTTGCGTCTTCAAAGGGAAACTCAACTTCTTCTTCAACTTCTTCATTCAAATTAATAGATCCCTATGGAAGAAATCTACCATATTCATCTTGTTGTCTTCATCTTCGATGCATGCAACTAAAATTTTCACTGGTAAAAAAAACTTAATCTAAAAACTATGACTCAAAAAATGCTCCTAGCTTGACACCATCCCCGACAACGACACTAAAAATGAACCACCTCACAATAGGTGTTGCATAGTCATGCGCTAGGCCTGGTTTAGGAATAATCTATTCAAGCTAAGGACTACTTTTCCCCTACCAGCATTAGATTGTCAACCCAAGGACGTATACTTGAAATGGTCAGCACAGTATGTGCACTAGGTACCTTGATGAGTCATTATGCTTGTGTTGTAGGAAAGTAAAAAATGCAAAGGAAAGAAACTACACTACTACTGTAGAAAGGAAACTACTGAATCTATGAATGTTGAAAACACAATGACAAGATAACAGAGATTCCATCTTGACTCATCCATTAGATTGTTCTCGCAGATGCTACAGGAACGTTCGTGAAGTGTGATGTTACAGGAAGGAATTAACTAGCTATGTCTTACTTAAAATACTGCTAATGCTTAGTAAAATGAATTTATTATATCCTAATCTAATCCACCTTCCAAGTGGGCCCCCTTGGTTGGCTTCTCTAATCTACCAACACAGGATAGAAACTAAAGAGAACTAATTCATTTTATTAATCAGTCATTACATAATTCAGAATTGTAAAACACAACTGCAACAAACTATGAATCAGTTTTTTCTCTTACTCGATAAAACTTATCAAAACCAAAAACTAAAAAACTAAAAAAAATTTACACACAGGAGTCGATCTCGACATATATAGGGAATCTACTCTTTATTACATAACAAAAAAGTAACTATCCTAAGTTAAGTCTGTAGGAGAGAATATAGGAGAACAACTGAAAGCAGAAAGGAAGGATAACGAAATTGATGAGGGAGAAATGAAGTCACAGCATCCACTTGTTACAACATAAATGCAGAGAAGGTAATGGCTCGTAAAAACTCCTTATTCGCTGCCATGTTTCCTGGAGTGGTTATAACTTCCTTTTCCTAGTTGTTCCTTGATACTCATTTCTCCTTGAATGCTGTCGGCAACCAACTTCTGGATTCTTACACTCATCCTTTAATCCTTATCATCAGGTTAGTTATGATATAAAACATATTTGCAAATAAACATCCATCAAACTAAATTCAAGCATAAGAATGCACATTTGGATATTTATATGAAATACTGCATATTAGATATAATTTAGGCAAAGGATGACATAGTTTTTCTACCCCATAAATCATCAAAGGTTTATCAAACATAAGATTATAAGTGTTAAAACAAGGATGAACAGAGTATCATAAAGTATCTTAAACATAACAAAATAAAGGCATTTTTTAGACTCATCAACAAGCATGCTCCATTTTGGGTTGAATGTATACTTTCTCTCTTATACTCAAATTACGAGAATGTGAATAGGGGTTTTAGAGTTTACTAAATTTGGCTACCATATTATGTTCAATAGTTGGTTTGATGTTATTCCTTTACATCTATCTAATCTATTGAACATCTAAGCTCCCTAGTCTAATAAAATGAGCACATATAATGCATTTGCATCAAGTTAATTATATTCTCCCATATGACAAATAGTCTCATGAATGACTTCCTACTTGAACATGGTGAAATATTAATCATGCTTACATGTGACTATTGTAACATAGAAATTTTTAATTGCTTCCAAAAAATAAAGAATCACTTACATTTAAATTGCACAACTACTACAATGTTTTTTTTCTACTATAAGTAATCTATAAAGTTTACTATTGGTTGATACCAAATCTGCATAAGGATAAGTAACTCAACTACATGAATTCAACATAGACTTCACAACCCTAGATATTTTTCTACAGATGAACTATTTATTTCCCTCTTAAACAACTACAAATATGATATCATCAATATCGCTTATATGCATAACATCCAATCTTAACTTACTCATTCACATTTATATAAAGTGGATGTAAGTCCCTCTCACAAAACATAAAACCACAATGGAGATTCTCCCATCACAACACATTATAAAATGAAATGGAAGGATTGATTCCTTCAACTACATGATACATTAACATAGAACTTGATCCTCCAACAATGCCAAGGAAAGAACCCCGACCTCCTCATAGATCCCATTCTCACAACCTGCAAAAAGGACACAAAACCAAGAACCATGGAAACTCACCTCCCATTCTAGGCTTCTAAGAAGCCACCCATCAAGTAGGGCAAACAAGACCCAAATGGGCTACACTCAACATTCTACAATGAATGAAAAACTCAATGCCACAATACATTTGCAATCCCTCCAAGGTTTAACACAATTATTCACCATTGGAATCATGAAACAATGGGTGAAGGTGGACTCTCCAAAGAGGAGAATGCCATATCCATATACACATATATATCTGTAATTGTATAATGCCTCTTTAAGACTAACAAATACATCCTCCTTATCACATCAATACACTTATACCTCTATAATACAAATGCCTCTTCAAGGATATTAAACAAGGCATATGGCTTTAATGGAGCCATACTCCATGAACAACAAAACACTCTCCAAGAGGAGAATTTCTCAAATTCAATATTGAGCTCAACTAACCCATTTACCCAAGGCATCTCTTCCCTCAAAAGGGTTTTTGAAGCCTTCACACCCATTAACATTCCTACAAAACCAAAGGACAATTACAAGAGAAATCCATCACAAACAATGGCACATACCCAAAATCCAAAACACAAACACACCACATGTATTTTAACATAAAATAAACAAGAAAAATATCATTGAGCAAGTGAAATGAGAGCTATGGCATGGGCACCAACCTTGGTCCAAGCTAAAATAAAGAATGAAGGTTGTTGTAGAGCTTCCTTCTCCTTAGTCCATCCTCCCTCCAAAAACCTAATTGTCTCTAAACTTAGAGAGTGGTTGAACACCCCACTAGTTTGTCCAAGACTCTCTAAAAAGGCTTTCCCATTAAGTACTTTGGAAAAAACACCAAGCCACTCCCTCTTAGAAACTTGTCTTCCCCTAAGTTGTTATTTTTGACTTAGTGGGAACATGGAAAATAACTCATGTGACAACTCCATTTTCGAATTAGTGGAAGAAGATATTGGTAAAGGGGCCTCCTAGGCTACCTAAGCATTAACATAGTCAAAATTAGGTCCTTGACATGTTACACTATCATATGGGTAGCTTATTTTCGTACAAAAGACACTTCAAGACTACCTAATGGCCCTACAAAACCCTAGTCAAGTCTAAATTCGAATTTCTTTTTTATAATGACTCATCCTATCCCTTGTCAAGTGGGTTTACTTAATCATTAACAAGGTAATTATTTTTAGGATAAAATTATACCATGATCAAAACCCTAGGTGACATGTCATTAAAACACAAAAGTCCACAAGTGTAAAGTGACACATAAAAGCACATTACACATCATCATGACATGTCACTAATGCATCTTTGAGATTAAAATTTCTACACACATATAAGCAAGCTTGTATTTACAAAATAAAATACATCACAAAGAAGCTTTTTGAATCTTCCAAAGATTTGCCTTAGTTAAACTGTGTTTACATGGGTTTGGACCTTGTTTCTCCAATAAATTTCCATGGTTCAATTGCCTGCACACTAAATTCAAACATCAGTAGCCTAATGAAAAATCATTTAAAATGAATATATATATATATATATATATATATATATATATATATATATATATATATATATATATATATATATATATATATATATATATATATATATATATAGGTGCATGACAATTTCATATTGAATAATTTGCATTAACTTACTCAATTATCCTAATCAACTTTATTTTCTAACCATTCTCATATAGAGCATCTAAAACATTAAAATATCAGAATATGCATATCAATATCACTATCTAGTCAAATGATCCAACTAACATTCTGTGCCACATCATAATCCATTTTTGATCATATTGATGAAATCTTGAATCTATACTATTAAATCAGCCAACATGAAATTTAGTTCCAAATACATATTTTAGGTCAAAATCATCAAAAATGAAAAGATCTCAACTAATATCCTTTGATTCAATTAAATATCTTTTGGTTGTTGACAATATCCCATTATCATTATGAGATAATTATAAAGTGTATCAATTATGTCAGGTAGACAAGATGTTTGCATAGTCATGTCACATAGTTTCAGAATCCAATCATAGAATAAATTGATTTTATTTTATTGGTTCATAAAAAATTTCCTTATAAATACCAAGATATCCACCTAATGGACTTATCACATTACATCATATCAAGTTCTTCAATGTAGACCTTTATTCAAATTTGATAACAATTTTCATCTTATGGCTACTAATATTATTCACAAGAGTGGGTGTCAATTCATTTTTCCTTACTAGCCATCTAATTTAATTATCATAATAGGCCATCAAATATTAGGAACCCATCGACATAGTTTTCTAAGTAATGGCACCCCAAGTCTATATTCCATAGGGTCTTAACTTATCAACCTAATCTAACTTGAACATGATACTTAGCACAAAAATGACTACAATATACATCAATCTCAATAATATTTTAGGTTTATTATAAATCAAGGCATACTTAGATTCCAAGACCTTTTTACCATTGTTCTATCATAAGGTGTGCGGCAATAGTCTATAATTCACAAGAGACAGAATATAACATCTTATCTCCTTTATTCCTCCTAGGTCTACCTATATTCATGTTATTAAGATTTATAATAAGGTATTAGGGAAGGGGCCTTAAAAAGAAATTCTAACTTTTAGGCAAAGAACACAAAATCAAGAGAGCCCTAATTTCTTCATCAAAATTGATACCCACAAAAGATAACTGACTAGTAATAGTATTAAAATCATTTAAATAATCCACAATAGATCCACCTTCTATCATTTTCATATCAAATAAACACTTCATGAGAAATACCTTGTTTGAAGCAGAGGGCTTTTCATATAGTTTTGCTAGGGTTTGCATCAAACCTTCTATTGTCTTTGCTTTTGTAATATTAAATGCCACTGATGGTGCCAAGCATAATCAAATGCTTCCAAATTCCTTTCTATCCAAAAGATCCTAGTTGTCATTTGACATAGATCCCTGATTCTTGGTTTTGCCTTTCAATGACTTCCATAAATCCTTTTGATAAAGATAGTCTTCTGTTTGCATCTTCCATAATTGAAAGTTCTACCCATTAAACCTATCAACCCTCAGCTTACCCTTGTCTACCATTACTCCCACTCAACAATGAGACTTCCCTGTAGAAGATAATTGAAAGAACAACCTCGCTCTGATACCACTTGTTAGGATTAAATCACAAAGATAAATAAAAATTACATGCAAATATAAACAATATCCAAAAATAATAGATCACATAGAAAAGAACACAAGACACCAAGATTTAACATGGTTCACCCAATCCCTGGGTTATGTCCACCAAACAACAAGTCCGATATTATTATGATCCAATAATTACAACGTGATTACAATCTGTAATCCCTTATAGCTCAATACCACCATAGGAACCAATTTTTGCATCACAATACTAAAATAATCCCTAACCCTAAGCCCTTTTATAAAAGTATTTTTATTGTTTTAGGGTTATAATAAATAATTGCATATCAACCCAAAATCCTAATAAAATAGGGCCCAATTTTTTTCCCGAGTGATGCCCTGAGCCCCAAAGAATTTATGAAGTACGTACAATACTTTCTTGATCAGTCACCACAAAATAACAATCTTTTTAGTCCTTGTTTCTCTTATTGTCTCAGTCATCTCTTCTTCGTTTGTATTTGCTTTCCCTCTTTTCATCATTGTCTTCTTCATCAAGACATCTTGCAATAGTATGACCAAATTTTTTGCATGAAAAATAGATTATAGGAACTCTACTTTTATATTCTTCTTTATCTCTTGGAATTCTTCTAGCCATCAGTGCTTCAACCTCATCAAGTTCATGATAAGAAGCATCATTGTCACTTTTCACATATTTTCCTTTCTCTTTCTTACTAAGAACCAATTGTCATTTAAAAGAAGATTAAACAAAGATAAGAGTGAAGTTATCAACATTTGACATCTCAAAATAAGTAAGCCCATCAATCACATTTTCTAGAATTAGATCATTACATGGAGTACATCTTAGTTATTGTATTGAAAAAAACTAATAGCATTAATAGGAAGTAGATTTCTCAAAAACTTACTAATTATAATTTCATCATCAATATTTCCATTGGATTCTCTTATAGAATTTACAACCTATTTGATTCTTACACAATAATGGACTATATTGTCACCCTCTATCATTCTCACTTCATCAAACTTACCTCTCAAGATCTCTAATTTTTCTCTCAAGACATTCTTGTCTCTTCCATTGATGGTCTCTAGTGTATACCATATTTCTTTAGTAGTCTTACAACTTTCAATGTCATCAAACTCATCATACCTTAGGGATTATGCAATCTCCAAGATAGCTTGGTTGTTTTCATTCTTCTCTTTCAATTACTAAGTTGTTAAAGGGATTCTTGTTATCTCCACATATGCATTTTCCACAAAATGTATTGTAGCTTCTCTAATTCCAACTAGATGTAGCCTCATAAAAATTTCCATGTAGGGAAGTTTTTGTTGTTTAACCTTGGCACCTCCTTTTTGCACAACTTGAGCTTTGGCTTGAAGTACCTTCAAAATTTTCTCTACAAGCTCTAATTCTCTAATACCAATTCTTATAATGTTTTAGAATAGATGAGAGGAAGGGGGGAGTGAATCAGTTATCCAAGTTTTAGATGTACCAATTAATCAAACAACTACTCAAACAACTTTTGATATTAACACCCATTAACTTGGCCTCTATAGTAAACTTTTAGTAACATAAAATAGTAGTCCACTATTCTAAATATAATAGGTTTGCAAAATGTAAACATTAATAATAAGTTATCACAAAAAACATTCACACAAGTTTGACACTAAGATTTAACGTGGAAACTCAATTTGAGAAAAACCACTAGCAACATGTCACCAATTTTTACTCTTCTGAAGTGAGCTTTGTTAGGGACCAACCCTATTAAAGTTTACAAAACACACTATTAAATGTGATGTTGTTAAAGATTTAATCACCCTATCATGAGTGGACTTGTTATGACTTTAGAACACTTCATTAGAATTCCATATTGATTAAAGGATTGACATATGAGTGTTAGGTCAACCTTGATTAAAGGATTTCAAACTACTCCAATAATTAAAAAGTAACAACAAGTTTGATCTAGAAAATACAATTCACTTTGTAAATACAGATCTTATTTAAACTGAAATGCTGATCCACTAACTAGCCTTCATTGTCATCTTAATCTTTGACTCACTTGGCAACGCTTCAAACAATCACACTTCGCCTCTTCTCAACTCTTTTTAGTCTTCCATATAAATTTGCTAATAAATAGCATCAAGAACTTCTCCAACCTTGTTAGGATAGCCCTTATACCTCCTTAAATAGGAAATTTTAATCTTTTTTTTTCTTAAACATCATCGTAGATCTTAGGATTAGGTCAGATTCATTGAATCCTTCTAATATTTCACCTCTCCATTTCTTTTCTAAAAACTTCTCCAACATTCTTCTTGAATCCTTACATAGAACTATGAAAACATGGTTTCCCTTGATTTAAATATTCTAGTTCATGCATCTTTATCTTCATCACACTTTACATATTTCAAGAAATCAACTACGTCAGTTGGAAATAATGGTTTCTCATAAATTATCAAAATGTCATCCTTCAACCAACACCATGCTATGACGCTCGGTCATCACTGGGTTACTTATTCACTACCAAATTTCTATTTTTCATAGATACTATCAATTGGTCAATACTAATACTTGATCAACACTATTTTTGCTTGGCTTGTACTAGCACTCAGTCAATAATAGCATCACTCAACACAAATTTCAATTTCCTTAATCTTCTACTCTGCTACTTGGTTAAGCCTATGCATTTGGTCTATCTTCAATCATTTTTTCAAGGCTTAAATACAACTATCTTCTCCACTTATATCATGATTTAAACAATCACTTTATCATGTCAAAGTTTAACTAATCAAGTGTCCATTTTAGTTGGTTATCATAACTCTTCCTCTAGGTGCTTTTGTTATGACCAACTTCTCAAATCCTCTTCCTCAATCATCTATATATGACACTCAAATTAGATAGAAAACTATCTTACCAATAAGGTTTAACATCAATGACAACATAACAATTTTTCCAATTATAGTTTCCAATAATATATATTGCAACCAAATATCTTCATTTTATTCATCTTGACATACTACTTCACCCTTCAAGGTGTTACCACTAATCCCTATCATAGGGGTACTTTCCAATATTATACCCTTCACACTACTCAAGGGACATACCACATTCCAACCAGAACCATCTCAACCTCTACAAGCCCTTCATAACTTGTTTATTTTCTGTCTTCACCAACTACCTCTTTTTCTATGTCTTTGATGCAAGAGCATCTTGGGTTGCCTTGTTATTGTGCCCATTTTTGTTCATTCTATAGTTGGTGCTGAGTTACTTAGTTGGTGTCGAGTTCCTATAGCACTCTTCATGTGTCGAGTTATTGTAGCATTCCTTCATGTGCCAAGTTACCCAATGTATGCCGAGTGTTTCTTAATGCACTGAGTTACTTAGTGTATGCCGAGTGTTTTTTCATGTGCTGAGTTACCTAGTGTATGTCGAGTGTTTCTTCATGTGTCGAGTTACCTAGTGCATGTTGAGTGTTTCTTCATGTTCCAAGCTACCTAGTGTATGCTGAGTGTTTCTTCATGTGCCTAGTTACTCAGTGCATGTTGAGTTACCTAGTGTATTTTGAGTGTTGGTATTTGGATGTGATTTTGGGAGCCAACTTGTGGGATTTATTTCATTCGTGACATTTGTGTTAAGATCTTTTCTTGGGATGAGTCCATACCATTGTTGGGTAAGCCTTCCTCTTATGTAATGTTCTAGAATGTTCTGTAAGCCATTTTTGCAAGTATAAATAGAGAGTTTAGGCTTAGAGTTAAGAAAGTTTTGGAGAAGAGAAGAAGTTTCAGAGAAGCTTTTGGGAAGAAGATTAGAGAGCAGAACTAAAAGTGCGAATTTGCAGTTGGATCTTTGAATATGAAGGTATTTGTAATTGGCCATAACCTAGAAGACCTTACAGCTGGGCATGTCATAAGATATATTGATGAATCAATAAAAGTAATTCTCTCTTCCTCCTCCTTTGGTTGCTATTCTTTTTGTTCATTTTCATTGTGTTGACTCTTGTAGGGTGGTTTGGATAGTTGGGTGAGCCTTGGGCCCTAGTTATTTGTCCTCTTACCTGCGTCAGTTGGTATTAGAGCTTGAGGTTCATCCTTGTGGAGATTGGATCGTGTAGAACCCTGATTTGGATTTGGTTGTAGGGTGGTAAATCTACAAATTTGACCTATAACTTGCAGAGGGTTACAATCTTGCAGGAACTTAATTTGTAAAGATGGTTCATGGTAGAGAAAATAATGTTGATAATGCTATATTGGATCAGTTAAGACAAATTGCAGCCAGATTAGATGTTGTGAAGATAGCCCAGAGGAGAGGAGCACATCTTGATGATATAAGTGATGATGAAGTAGCAACACCAAACTCTAATCAAGAACCTAAAGAAGACCAAGATGAAGCAAGATTGTTGAGAGTATTGTCTAGAGAAAATTCAAAGCCTACTGTAGAAGTTGTTCCTTATAATGGAAAATTGGACACCAATGCTGTGTTGGTTTGGATCTCTAATATGGAGTTCTTTGAGTATGAAAACACTCCTAATAATAGAAAGGTGAAGATTGCAGTCACTAGGTTGAAAGGTCATGCATCACTATTGTGGGAGCACTTGCAAACTGATAGACAAAGGAGAGGAAAGGAGAAGATCAGAACTTGGCCAAAGATGGTGAACAAGGTAAAGAACAAATTCCTTCCTACTGATTACCAAGTTACCTTGTTGAGAAAGATACAAAATTTGAAGCAAAAATACATGACTGTGAAAGAGTATACTAAGGAATTCTATAGACTAGACATCAGATCTGGACATGTGGATGATGATGTTGAGAAAATTGCAAGGTACATTAATGGATTGAGATCTAGAATACAAGATGAAATAAGTTTTGTGAAGCTAGAAAGTGTAGAAGAAGCATATCAATATGCCTTGAAAGCTGAGGAGATCTTGACAAAGGAGCATGAACAAAAATAGAGAGGTAGAGGTGGTAGATTCCAGAGAGGCAGAGGTAGATCTTATGGAGAAAGTAGCAGATCTAATAGTTCTATGTAGGATAAAGGCAAATCTAAATGGAAGAATGATGACAAAGGCAAGATTGAATGGAAAAGTGGTAATTCTTACTGAGGAGACACTAATTCTTACTGAGGAAGAGGTAATTCTTATTCTAGAGGTGGATTTCATGGTAATTCTTTTAGATGTGGCAAAGAGGGACATAGATCTTTTCAATGTAGATCCTCTGAAAGTAGACAAGGTAACAGAAATGCTGTGATTCAAGAAGATGATGAGGGAAAATTTGATGGTGAGAAGAACCTTATGTAATAAGGGAGGTGATGAAGAACCTATTTTAAGGAGAAGTCTTTTCAAGACAAGATGTAAGATGGCTAGAAAATGTTGTAAAGTGATCATTGATAATAGAAGTTCTACAAATCTGGCATCAGAAGAGCTAGTTACAAAGTTGCAGTTGTAGAAGCTAAAACATCCCAAACCTTATCATGTTTCATGGATCAAAGATGAGCATAAGATATTGGTAAGTGAGCAATGCCTTGTGAAGTTCAAAATTGGATATTATTTTGATGAAGTTTTGTGTGATATTATGCCTATGGATTGTTGTCATATTTTGTTGGGTAGACCTTGGCAATATGATAGATATGTTGTACATGATGGAAGATTGAATCAATATACTCTTTGGGTAAATGGGAAGAAACAAACATTGTTGCCTTTGATCAAAAGTCCAAATGAGGTAAATAGTACTGCTATAAAAATTTGCATGGTTAATGGGAAACAATTTGAAAAGGGAATGAAAAAGAATCAAGTCTGTTTTGCTATAATTCCAAGAAAATCAAGTTTTGTCAATGGAGACAAGTGCAAGAAAATATTTTTAACCGAGTGCTAGTCAGTGGTGACTGAATGACAGATGGTAGTATTGACCAAGTGCCAAAAGAAATTGTAGAGTTGTTGAACGAGTATAAAGAAATTATTGCTGATGATATTCTTGATGGTTTACCTCCAGTAAGAAGTATAAGTCATTGTATGGATCTGATCCCTGGAGCTAGTTTGCCAAACAAAGCACCATATAGATTGACACCTGCAGAGAGTGAAGAACTTAATAGACAAGTGCATGAATTGTTGCAGAAAGGTTTGATCAGAGAAAGCTTGAGTCCATGTGCTATACCTACTGCATTAGCACCTAAAAAGAATGGAGAATGGAGAATGTGTATTGATTCCAGAGCCATTAATAAGATAATAGTGAAATATAGGTTTCCTATGCCAAGGATGGATGACATAATGGATTGCTTGAGTGGAGCAAAGTATTTTACCAAGATTGATTTGAAGAGTGGCTATCATCGGATCAGAATCAAAGAAGGTGATGAATGGAAGACTGCTTTCAAGACAAAAGATGGTTTGTATGAATGATTAGTTATGCCTTTTGGTTTGACTAATGCACCTAGTACTTTCATGAGGTTGATGAATGAAGTTCTGAAAAGATTTTTGGAGGAGATTGTGTATCTAGGATTTGTGATCTCAGCTGATGGTTTGAAGATGGATCTTGAGAAGGTTAAAGAAATTTTGGAATGGCCTACAACTGAGAATGTGAGTGAGGTAAGATCATTTCATGGTTTGGCTAGTTTTTACAGAAAGTTTATAAAGAATTTTAGTGCTGTTTGTAATGCTATGATTGAAACAATGAGGGGAGATAAAAAGGAATTCAAGTGGACACATGGAGCTGATAAGAATTTTGAGACTTTGAAACAAAAGGTTGCTGAATTACCTCTATTGGCTTTACCTGATTTCAAGAAAGTATTTCAAGTTGAATGTGATGCAAGTGGTAATGCAATAGGAGCTATATTAAGTCAAGAAGGTAAGCCTGTTGCTTTCTTTAGTGAAAATTTGAATGATGCTAAAAGGAAATATTCTGTGTATGATCAAGAGTTTTATGCTATTGTTCAAGCATTGAAGAAGTGGAGACATTATTTGATGCCTAAGGAGTTTGTGTTTTATACTGATCATAAAGCTTTACAATACTTGGGAAGTCAACATAAATTGAATCAAAGACATATGAAGTGGTTGAGTATTTGCAAAGTTTTACATTTGTGATCAAGCATAAGAGTGGAGTTACTAACAAAGTTGTTGATGCATTGAGTAGAAGATGTTCTTTGTTGACTGAAATGAAGGTTGAAGTTCTTGGTTTTGATGAGATGAAAGAGTTATATGATGTTGATCCTAATTTTTTTGAGGCATGGAGAGAGTGCAGAGCACCAAATGTGACATATCACATAAGTAAGTATGATGAATATTTCATTCAAGAAGGTATGTTGTTCAAAGGTATTCAGTTGTGTATTCCTAGAAGTCCTATGAGGTTGAATTTGATTAAGGAAAAGCATAGTGGTGGATTAGCTGGACATTTTGGAATTGATAAGACATTGAGTTTTCTGAAAGGGAAATATTATTGGCCACAAATATATAAGGATGTTCAAAAATTTGTAAAGAGTTGTGGAGTTTGTCAAGTTGCAAAGGGAGTGAGTTAAAAGATTGGTTTGTATATACCTATTACTGTTCTTGAGAAACCTTGGACTGACATTAGTATGGATTTTGTTCTTGGATTGCCTAAAACAGTGAAGGGGTATGATTCTATATTTGTTGTAGTGGAAAAATTTTCTAAGATGGCTCATTTTATACCATGTAAGAAGACATCAAATGTTGAGCATGTTGTTAAACTTTTCTTTAAAGAGATTGTGAGATTGCATGGATTACCAAGAAGCATTATTTCAGATAGAGACAGTAAGTTTGTTGATTATTTTTGGAAGACTTTGTGGAAGAAGATTATTTTTGGAAGACTTTAGTTCAAGATTCCATCCACAAATAGATGGACAGATAGAGGTTGTGAATAGAAGCTTGGGTAGTTTGCTGAGATGTTTAGTTGGAAATAAGCCAAGTAATTGGGAGATGGTATTGAGACAAGCTGAATATGCATATAACAATTCTGTGAATAGGACTACAGGGAAGACACCTTTTGAGATTGTTACTAGAATGCATCCTAGAGGTATATCAGATTTGAGAGATGTTGCTAGTGAAGAAAAGAGAAGTGCTATAGGAGAAGAATTTGCTGATTTCATGGAATCTTTGCATAAAGAAGTGAAGTTGAGGTTGGAACAAAGCAATCAAAAGTGTAAGGAGAATGCTGACCAGTCTAGAAGACACCATGATTTTCAAGTTGGTGATGGTTCATCTGAAGAAAGGAAGATTCCCAGTTGGAACATATAACAAGCTGGAGATGAAAAAATTTGGACCTTGTAAGATCCTGAAGAAGTTTGATAGTAGTAATGCTTATGAAGTTGAGTTACCTGATGACATGGATATATCTCCTATATTTAATATTGTTGATTTTTATAAGTATCATGAGTCAGAGGATGAAGTTGTTATACCAGATGATTATCGTAAGAAACAGATTTAGGAAGTTGAATAGATATTGGATCAGAGAGTTGGCAAGAGTACAAGAGGAAAAGATTACTATGAATATTTTGTGAAGTGGAATAATAGACCTATTGAAGATGCGTTATGGATTTCTCAATTTGAGTTGGATCCAACTTAGGTTGGGACATTTCAATGATTTAGGAGAATCATTTCTTTCAGCCCTGGTTGTTTGATGCAAGAGCATCATGGGTTGCCTTGTTATCTTGCCCATTTTTGTTCATTCTACAGTTGGTGCTGAGTTACTTAGTTGGTGCTGAATTACTATAGCACTCTTCATGTGCTGAGTTATTGTAGCATTCCTTCATGTGCTAAGTTATCCAGTGTATGCTGAGTGTTTCTTCATGCGTCGAGTTACTCAGTATATGTCGAGTGTTTCTTCATGTGTCGAGTTACCCAGTGTATGTCAAGTTACTCAGTGCATGCCGCGTGTTTCTTCATGTGTCAAGTTACTCAATGCATGCCAAGTGTTTCTTCATGTGCCAAGTTACTCAATGCATGCCAAGTGTTTCTTCATGTGCCGGGTTATCCAATATTTGGACTTAATTTTGTGAGCTGACTTGGAGGATTTATTTCAATCATGACATTTATGTTAAGATCTTTTCTTGGGATGAGTCCAGACCATTGTTGGGTCGGCCTTGCTCTTATGTAATGTTTTAGAATGTTTTGTAAGCTATTTTGGGAAGTATAAATAGAGAGTTTAGGCTTAGAGTTAAGAAAGTTTTGTGGAAGAGAAGAAGTTTTGGAGAAGCTTTTGGGAAGAAGATTGGAGAGCAAAATTGAAAGTGCGAATTTGTAGTTGGATCTTTAAATGTGAATGTATTTGTAATTGGCAGTAACCCAGAAGGCCTTACAGCTAGGCATGTAAGAAGATATTTTGATGAATCAATAAAAGTAATTCACTCTTCTTCCTCCTTTGGTTGATGTTCTTTGTGTCTATTTTCGTTGTGTTGACTTTTGCAGGGTGGTTTGGATAGCTAGGTGAGCCTTGGGCCCTAGAAATTCTTACCTTGCCCGGGTCAGTCTTCTTTAACCTTTTTAGTAATAGGTTCTTCATCCTTTGAATTGTTGGAAAAAACTCCAACATCTTCAACCTCATCATCATCTAGATCGTCTTTCTCTAACATTTCAATAAGTATCTTCAACCTCTTTTGACCTTTCTCTAATTCATTTTTCATTATTTTCATCCCTTCTAGCATTTTTTTTTCTTTCTTTTTTTCTTCCTCTTTGACTCATCTCTCCTTTTCTTCTTCTCTTCATTTATTATCCTCTCATCATTTAGCCACTCTTTTAAGAATCTTGCCAATTGTCTCCCTGAGATTGTATCCAATGTATTTGTCTTGGTGTTGATTGCCTCCTTGGGTGCTCTACCTACACACTCAAGATCTTCAATCTCTGATAACACTTTGATGCAGACCCCTTTGGTTCACCTTTATGGAAAACTAATTAAACTCAAGGGATTCACAAAAGGATGGTACTCCCTCAAGAAATTAGGATCAATTCAAAGGATTCAACAAAGAACCCTAACATTTTAGGCAACAACATTAGAAAACTTTTTGAACAAGTTTATTTCTTCTAACCTTCTACACAAGGTTTAGATAATCTAAAATTTGATTTAAAAATCCACCTTTAACCTTGCACCCAACTCTTGGCTTTAAATATTATCTCAACACACTTAAGTAATTTTCTCCTCAACCACGAATTCTATTACTAAGCATGAAATAATTTCCACACTCATAATCTCTTATAACTAGCCCTTCACTTTGTTACTATCCTCACAAACACAAATTTTCAATATAACATCAAAATGTCTTGTTGGTGCATTTTTCTAGAAGTTGCAAAAAAAATTTGCACTTGGTCCTCTAGGTTGCTTCCTAGCTATGGTTTGTGTAATAGGTGAAAGTTATCAAAGAAATGTGGAAAGCCCCTATTTACGTACAAGAAAATCTTAAGGTGTCATATTTTGTCATTACCTTTTAATGATTTAAGTTGAGGGGTCTTATGTCATTGATTTGTTCCCCATCGCCACCCCCTTTCTTGTCCTAAGTGATTGACCTAATGTTTTGACTTCATGAAATAAATAGTTTGTGTATCAGTTACCTAAGTGTTATGTCATCACTAGATGGGTTTCCACTTCTATTTCTATAGTCATTTGTCACATTTTCTTAAGATTATCACCATGGTGCACAGGTTAATTCCTATATTTTTTACTTTGGTTTACTTTATGCTATATTTTATATCTAAAAGAGTTAGCATATGCTTGACTTAAGAACTCTTGGATTTGAAGGATTGGCTACCTTTCATCTAGTCTTAAGTTAGAAGACTTGAAGGATATTGTTTTATTTAATGGGATTAATGCTAAAGTATTGTTATAAAAGGGATTTATGATTAATCCTAAGGTACACCCACTTGAATCCTGTAGAATTCAAAGTGTAGAAGATAGAGTGGTCTTGTGAGTTCTTCCTAGTGGTCTATTTGGAAGTACTTGTCATGGCTTGTAGCCTAGTCCTAGGTATTTTCATAATTTCATAAAGAGGTGATTAAAATCCTATCAATTTAGGATCTAGTAAAATTTTGACTCTACTAGGGACAAATGATGTGGGTTGGGTAAGAAAAATGTTGCATATGTCAGAACAATGTCCTTGCTTATGTTATAGAGTTTGATCTATTTGTTACATGAATTTTTTATGCTTGGTTGATGTTTTAAGTACTCTTCCTAGAGTAGTGTGTCTTATCTTATGCAATAAGTGGGGTAGTCACATTTTGTCTTTCATACTAGGTTTCATACTTCACTCTAATTGGTTCAACCTTTTGTAGATTCTGAAGCTTTGTTATTAAGAAAGATTCATTTCCCTAGGTGGGTGGAAAATTGATCAATGTTTCTGAATAAGTGTTTAAAATTTACATTTCATTATTGTCTTAATGGAAGAAAAGAGGAAAAATACAAGGGCTTACATAAAAGCATATCCTAATGTTCCATTTTAGACTAACTTATCCAAGGGTAATAGAAAGATCTAGCCTAAGAAAAGGGGAGAATCCAATCATGCATGACAACCTAGAAATAATGTCAGGTTAAACCTTTAGGTTCAAATTGTAGAACAGAAAGGTTTCTCCTGTAAGAGTTTTGACTCTTATAATATTGACATATTAGGAGATTTTTTTAACACTCCTTTCCAAGGAGAAGAAATATGTGAAGGTAAATTAGTCTCATTTGTGGAGTATGTTAGATCTTGAATAGTTGTTTCAAGAAGTATGAATAGACATAAAAAATCAATAAACTTCCAACTCAATGGATCTCACCCATAACATATCCCTTTCATTGAGAGAGATCTCATAGATCTTAGTGAGAGCATAGAGCCAAAAGATACTATTATTAATACCACTTATTTGTATGTACAGGTTAGAGGTCCTCAGAAGATAAATATTTAAAGAGGACACTAGGTGAAAACATTTGGAGAAAGATAAATAAATAGAAACCATGATTTCCCTCATGGAAAGGGATAACCTACTTAGGAGGATATCTTTATTGAACGAATAAAATGAAAGATTGGATAAAAAACCTACATCCTTAAATGTAGATGTATTTGGAGATTTGGGAAATCTGAGATCTGAATGCATGGCACATGAATGAGCTTTACATGATAAATTTGAGTCTATAAAGGAGGGATCAATTTTTAATCTTCAATATGAAACCATTGAGAAGGATAATGAAACTATTCATACTCTAGCATTATTGATTCACAGGTTAACATTGAGTCATGTGTGTAGAGTCAGGTGTCAACAATTTAGACTTTATTAGGAGATGTAGATGCAGATAGTATGGAAACATCTAATGATACATTTGATGATGCTATGAGCTGCACTGGGTATGATATCCCTTTCCAAGAATCAACTGATGATTGTGAGGAGGTTTTGGATGGGTCCCAAGATCTATCTTTTGAGGTGAAAGCTGAGACATGTGGGGTTATTATAAGGGTAGAAAAAATATGACTAATTTTCATATAAATAAACTTGCTACAACTCTAGAATATGTCTCTGTCTTGTAAAAAAATGATATAGAATTAGAAAAGGCTAGGAAGGAATGTCAAAATCTTTCTAAGGAGTCAGAGAAGGTTGAAAATGAAGCACAACTTATTCAGCTGAAGAAGAAGACTCAATTCCTTAAATCCCCCTCCTATCCTAGTGTTATTCTTATGGTATCTTCCAAAGGTATGTCTTATGGTTATGTCCCTACAATTGGTAATATGTGAAATTATTATGAAAATCCTATAATATCTTCCAATAGAGTTGGAAATATTGCATAAGGACTATCAATGAATTCCAGTGTGATAAACCCTATTACAAATATGGCTAGTCCAAATACAAGTGGGAGGACTATAATCCAAAAGAAACCTGTATATTTAGATAGCTATAAAAAATATCCTTTAGAGGAATCCCTAGTCATCCCAATCCTATTACAAATGAGCTAAGGGATAAGGTCACTAAGTTGACTGGAAATAATGTAGCTAATGGGAAATAAGATCTCATAAATTTTATTAAATGATTATGAAGTTGAATTTGAGGATATTGTCATGAAGTTGTTTGTGCATTATCTTATTGAGGATACTAGGGATTGGTTAAGAAAACTCCTTGATGACAATATTGCTTCATGGTGTGATCTAGAGAAATGTTTTTGATTAAGGAAAATAGGATTTAATTGGGCCCTAAAACCCTTACAATACATAGAATGGACAAAAAATAATGCTTTAAGTATCAAAAGAAACTAAAAGAAAATAATTGAAATGACTCACCAAACTAAAAGATAAAACTAGTAAAAAGCTAGGGAGTCAAGACAAAAAACTAGGATGAGCCAAAAAAAGATAGGGCACTTAGGAGATATCTCTCAACATTTCTACTACACTTATTTCCAGCTCCATCAATCTACTAGCTACCTACTTCATGTTTCAAGGAACAATATAGAGACAATACTAATGTTGGCTTCATACTCAATGAATTTAACAATATCAAGAAAAATTAGAATGAATCTACTTTTGATTTTGTTGGTGTAAATAGGTATTTACTAGTTACACTTTACTTAAGATTACTTAGGTTAGTGCATTATTTTATTATTTATTTTTTAGGAGTTTGTGCACCTTTTTTGAGTTGTCATGTAGACAACACAAAAGTACACAACTCTAATTATCCACATGGTGTCTACAACACTGGAATTTGCATCATTCACTGAGTTGTCATGTAGACAACATTGTTATTCACACTCCTAATTTAGCACATGTTGTGTACAACACTGATTTGCATGTTACACCATTGTAGGCTTATCCTCTCATCATCACACTTACTTCCATGCTTAATGGGGGATAAGCCATATCTTGTGGACATGTGCCTAGTTGTATGGCTTATCATGATGCTTATTCTGAGGCATTCTAGATGCATCACATACACCTTTATATACAGACACTCCTAGTGTACTTGTACATTGAATTGAATACTATACAATTATTCTAATCATACTCTGGTCTAATTTGTTCTTGTGTTTTGAGTTCCTTGGTCTTGGGTGAATTCTTCCCTAAGGTAGATTCTTACATGGTATTAGAGCTAAGGGAGATACTCGTCACATAGCCATTGGAGACCTCATCACTTCATCTCTCTAAGGGACACGATTCAGATCTGGAGCATCTATAGCAATTGGAAGCATCTAGAGCCAAAGTAGACCTTGTAATTACATCTGGAGTGATGATTCATCAAAGATTGACTATAAATTTTCCTATTTTAGGCCATAGTCAACTGTGAGGCAAATTTTTTTTGCAAATCAAAACCCAAAGGCCTAATTTGCAATTTGGGTATAGTCTTTATTTGATTTGTTAAATTTAATTTTCGGATCAGTTTTATTTTTCTATTTTTTCCACATTTTTCAGAAATTGTTTTTGGATTATTTTCCTAGTCAGGCATGTAGAGAAAGTGCAAAGAATTATTTTTAGGTCCAGGTACTATGCAGTCACACCCCTCTAGGTCTAGGTACCCTACAGTCACACCCCGACCTTGAACCTATGCGAAATATTCTATAGGGAATATTATACATTTGGCAGCATATTCTAGTTGGTCATGTTCAATTTAAATTCAAGCCAGCCCTTCCAAATTTCAGCACAAGCAAGCCTTGCCCAACACACCAACGATCTCGTTGCTTTATTTACAATTGCACGGGCTTTTATTTTTATAAAAAAAAATCTTCACAATTCTCATGCATGTGGGACTAAGCAAATAGTCCCACTGCATTATACCACTGGTACATGCACATAGTATATTCCAGTGTGAAGACAACTCTCTAGCCCATTGTTAAACTTGCCATCAACAGTCACAATTTTGGCACATTTTTTAACTCCGACACAATTTAAATTTCCCAACTACAACAAAAAAATTATGGCATTCCTCTTGCCTCCATGTATGTATAGATCAGACTTTGCCACGTGGATGAGCAGTGAAGATGACACATGAAATTCTTTGATTTTCCCACATTACACAACAACTATTCAACCACACTACCCAATCATCATACTATCAATAGACTGTACAACACGTGGCACCTACTTCAGCATTCACCGTATGCTAGCCTAGCATGCCACATCACCTATCGTACATCTAAGTTAGTAGTACATGCTATATTTTTTTGTACATGTTTGTATAGTGTCATACTACTAACATCATCATCCATACAAGTGACATCATCTCCACGTTAGCAAAGCCTATAATTTTTGTTGATGTCAGTAATTTGTGAGCCTAAATTTGATGACCATCTAATCATCATTCTAAGACATTTTTGAACTACCATGGTGGCCATTTGACTGTCAAATTTAACACAGTGTTTTCATCTCCAGACCCCTCTTCAGATGCAGTCTTGATTTGGCAGCCTGAATTCAAATAGCCATAACTTGGACATTTAGATTCCAAATTAGGTGCAATTTTTTTATTTTGGGTAAAATTTCCTAAACTTTCTAGTGGTGCAGCTATTTTCTCATTTTGGTGCATAGATTTATCAAAATAAGCATTTTTTTTGTGAATGTATCTCTCTAATCCTACATTTTGAAACTTCAAACACATCGTATGAGCTCATCTGGACTCCTTTTTAGGTTCTATTTTTTTTTGAAAGTGTATATTTTTTTGTCTAGTTTTTAGATCTATAGTTAGATTGTAGTCTTGTGTGAACAAAAATACCACTTTTAGAAATAGGTCCTATTTTGCATTGTATTGCTTCACAATTGCTATAATTTTGAGCTAGATTTGTACTCTATACAAAGGTTGTAATAAAAAAAATTAGAAAGCCCACTTTATCCATTTTTACAAGTGACCTCTTATAAATGCACTATTTATAACGTGCCAAAATCATTCATTTTGGGGGGGGGGGTGATTTTTTGATTGAGTGAAAGGGGGGGGGGGGGGTTGACTAGGTCTCCTTGATCTTGTGTTCTTGCATTATGGGTTCTTTTTAAAACTTAACTCCACATAATTATGCTACTTGGAAAGAAAACATTAAGGAACCATAGGTAGAAAAAGGTTTATTGCATTATATAATTGGTGTAGCAAAGAAACCTCTTACTGACGTGATGAAGTTCAGAAAGAAGACTTGGAATCCAAACAAGAGATGGGCCTAGGAACCTTGTTGAAAAAAATCTATGATCGTATCAAATTTCACATTAGGAAGCTTACTGATCCAATAGAGGTTTGGGCTAAACTTGAAGCTTTGTATGGGACAGTAGATGAAGGCATGGCTTACACCATAGAGGATAGACTTCTCAAGTTGGATCCTAGAAGTTTCAACACCATCAAGGACTATCTTACCCAAGTAGAAATTTATAGGGCACAACTTAAGGATTGTGGTGAACCCATCAAGGATGGAAAGACGATCAAACACATCATGACTCATCTTCCACCTAAATATGCTCCTTTTGTTTCCAACTTTAATACACACAAATTAACAATGGGTAGTGCCTATCTTAAGCCTTCATTTGAGAAATTTTTAGAAATGTTGATCTTAGAACATGAAAATCTAGTGGGTATGGGAATTCTCAAGTCTTCCAAGATCAAAGCCTTGGTAGCAAATGAAGGTAATTCAAGTGGTAAAAACTCCAACAAGAAGCAGAAGCAGTGGAAGGCTAAGCCATAAGATGACACACAATAGTCCTCCCCAAAACAACAATCTTCTTCAAATCAATCTTCTTCCACTCAACATTCTTCTTCACAACAAGGAAAGTCTTCTTCAAAAAATAATCAAAATGGGAACAATTCCAACAAAAAGGAGAAGAAAACTTGTTCCTATTTGATGGGGAGGATCTTGAACAAGGTTCTAGCCTCAACTACTAGAACTCACTTTAGGCTTTCTCCTAGCTTCTTAGGGTATTTATCCTATACCCTACTCCAAGGGAATCTTCTCTCTATTCCCTTATTACACTAATCCTCACCAATCAACTCAAAACTCTATTTCACCATGGGGTCTCCCTAGTGCTCTCATTGCACCGTTCTTGACAACTGGCTTCCAGGAGTGCATTCTTGGCTATATTGAATTCCAAGGCTTGTATTAGGTCTCATTAAATAGTTTTTAGGATCACTAAGTGAATTGGAGTATTGGGTTTCCAATCGATTTGAAGATTGCATAGTTAAGAGGGCTACCAAGACTAATAACAAAATTAGGCCTCCAAAACTGATTTTTGGCTTATATCTCCTCAAACCCTTAAGAAGTACTCAAAAAAATTTATGATTTGGATACCCTTTTGGCTCCCCTTGAAGATTTTTTAGGTCTGCAACACCCAGGTCATCTGTACAAGGGATTTCCAAAAATATGTCTATTTACAAGGGTTTCTTGTTTGTATGAACAGGAATATAGAGAGTTCTTCCTTCCACCACTCAAATGGACTCTAAATGACTGAACTCCTGGAATTAACTTCCTTCACTCACCACTCTTTCCTTCCATGAATTTTTATTGCACCCAACACCCCATTCTATGCCCCATTCAAACACTTATTTGCTGATTTCATTGCCTAGCCGGGTATGCAAACTCGCCTAGGGCCTCTTGGAAAAAAAAACAAACCTCTGCAAAACAAGACAAAAATACATATTTACATTGTTTATATAGTCTAGTACTTGATTCCAAAAGGCCATCATGGTTCCACCATTGGAATTCAAGTTATAGAGATTTCTTTGCTGATTGCTGTGTACAGACCAGCGAACTGGCAACTTTAAAAAGATTTTTCAAACTAGTAATGAAACTGATAAAAAAAAAACTCCTAATATTTACCAAAGAATCTACATTCCATACACTATAAAATCACATTAAAACAGCAACCCTATCAATCCATTAAAGGTGTGGATGAAGGGTGAAATCAGAAAACTATCATCAAAATGCTCAGTTTTCTCTTCATTCCAATGCCAAAATTCGTACAAAAGCATATGCCAACCCTCAAACTAACTTGGATTGGTCTTAAATACCTCTTACCCACGTGAATCAACAGATCCCATAGGTTTCCAACTGATTCTTGAAGCCCTTATAAAGTTTTAGCACTTTTTGTCAATGTTGTCAAGCAACTTTGCAAAGTTGCAAAGTTGCCAAGTGCAACTTTTGCTCTATTGTGCATTTAATGGCTCCATGACCTCAAACATGGTTAAATGAACCTATTTCCATGTAATTACAACTTTTAACATATTTTCCATGTTTCCCATCCTCCTGGGGTCTTGGTCAGTGTTTGACCATTCTAGGCTCTAACAAGCAATTTAAGCAATTTTGCCAACATAGAAGCAACTTGGAAACTCAAACACAACAAAAACCTATTTACAAACACAACTCACACACTTGGGCCTTTATCCCATATCCCTTATTCATGTGGTCTAGCCAAGACCACTACAAGCCAAAAATGATTTAGGAAACTTGGCATATTTCCTAGGTGCTCCTGCACCATTCTCCCCCTATGACAAAAAAAAAACTTAAGGTGGGTCAGTATTCAAGAGATCTTGACTGATACCTCTCTTTTTGAATTCATGTTCAGCTACCCATGTCGCTTCAGATTCAGGCTGGTTCTTCCATTTTACTAAATGCTCCATATAGATTCCATGCCTAGTCTTCTTCTTTACTCTTGAATCTAGAACTTTTTCAGCTTGAGGCTTGGTTTGGAGAGGAATACTGATTTCTGGAATATTCTTATCTACCTCTATGATGTGTTCCTCTTCCATGACATTAGGACCCTTTTATTTAACCAAATCTTGAATGTTGAAGATGGGAGAGATGGCTAGATTGTTTGGCAACTCAATCTTGTAGGCATTTGGGCCATACTTAGCTAGAACCTTACAAGGCCCTATCCTCCTCATTTGAAGCTTGCTTGGAACACCTTTTTGAAGTCTAGCCTTGTTCAAGTGTACCATCACCAAATCTCCTACTTCAAATTGTAAATCTCTCCTCCTTTCATCTACTTTAGTCTTTAACCTTTGAGTAGCCTCTATCAAGGACTTCTTGACCTGCTCATGTACCTCTCTCATGGACTAGCCAAAATCATCTGCATGTCCACTAATCTCTTCTTGATTCTTTAATTCTCATAGCTCACAAACTCCTCTTGGGTGATAACCATAAACAACTTGAAAAGGGCTCTTACCGGTAGTTCTATTTGTGCTATCATTGTAGGAAAACTCAGCTTGTGGTAGGACTTGATCCCACACTTGGCCATACTCCTTTGTTAAACACCTTAGAAGGTTTCCAAGCACCCTATTAATTACCTCAGTTTGACCATCAGTTTGGGGATGGTAAGCTGAACTATGTGCCAAGTTAGTACCTAGCCTTCTCCACAAGGTCTTCCAAAAGTGCCCCATGAATTTAACATCTCTATCTGAAACTATACTGATTGGTAAGCCATGAATCCTTACAACTTCTTTGAAAAATAAGTGAGCAATATAGCTAGCATCATGAGTAGTCTTACAAGGAATAAAGTGACTCATTTTGCTAAATCTGTCCACAACTACAAACACACTATCCAAACCTGATGTTGTTCTTGGTAAGCCCACTATGAAGTCCATGCTGATGCATTCCCATTGCCTATTTGGAATGGGTAAGGGCTGGTACAATCCTGCATTTGTAGAAGTTCCCTTGGCCTTTTGACAAATCATGCATTGTTCAACATACTTCCGGATATCTCTTTGCATCCTAGGCCAATAGTAGAATCTTTCCACCAACTCCAATGTTTTGTTCAAACCAAAGTGTCCACTAAGGCTTCCATTATGCTTCTCTTGGATCAGATTTTCTCTCATTGATCCTCTAGGCACACATAATTGATTTCCCCTAAACAACAACCCATTTTGCAAAGTGTAATCAGCAAACTTGCTATGAAAATGATTGTTAAACTCTACACATACCTTGTAGGCCTCTGATAAGTCTTCATCATCAGCATATAGGTCTTTGAAACCTTCAACTCCAATACTCTCTAACTGTATTTCTTGGATAGTAAGCAGCCTTCTACTTAATGCATCAGCTACTTTATTTATCTGCCCTTTCTTGTGCTTGATGGTGAATGTGTAGGATTGTAGGAACTCCATCCATTTGATGTGTCTTAGGCTCAACTTCTCTTGAGTTTTGATGTAACTCAATGCTTGGTTATCAGTGTATACAACAAACTCTTTAGGTAAAAGATAGTGCCTCCACTTCCTAAGTGCTTGCACCAATGCATACAATTCTAAGTCATAGGATGAGTACCTAGATTTGGATTCATTTAGCCTTTCACTAAAGAATGCTACTGGCCTTCCTTCTTGGCTTAATACAGCCCCAACAGCAATATTACTTGCATCACATTCTACAATAAACAACTTGTCAAAACTAGGTAAAACCAAAATGGGTTTAGTAGCTACCTCTTTCTTCAACCTTTCAAACCCTTCATTGGCTTCTTTGGTCCACAAGAACTTAGTTTTTAGTCCTCCCTTGATGGTGTCTAATACTGGTGCACATATCTCACTAAAACCCCTTATAAACTTCCTGTAGAATTGTGCCAAACCATGGAAACTTCTTACTGCAGCCCCTGTTTTAGGTGTAGGCCAGTTTAGAATGGTTTCTATTTTACTTTCATCCATCTTCAAGTTACCTTGTGAAACTACAAAACCAAGGTAAACCAACTCTTGTTTCAAGAACTCACTTTTCTCAAGATTAATGGTCAATTTTTCTTCTTGTAACTTCTTTAAAAAAATTGCCAAATGCTTCATGTGTTCTTCTTTAGTCTTGCTGAAAATGAGAATATCATCAAGATAAACCACTACAAAAATGCCTATGTAGTCCTTCAACACTTCATTCATTAGCCTCATGAATGTACTAGGTGCATTGGAGAGGCCAAATGGCATTACTAGCCATTCATAAAGTCCTTCCGTAGTTTTGAAGGCTGTTTTCCATTCATCACCCTCCTTCATTCTGATTTGATGATAGCCACTCTTGAGATCTATCTTGGAGAAATACTTAGCACCCCCCAAACAATCCATTAGATCTTCTATTCTAGAAATAGGAAACCTATATCTAATTGTTATCCTATTTATGGCTCTAGAATCAGTGCACATTCTCCACTTACCTCCTTTCTTTGGTGCCAAAACAACCGGTACAACACATGGGCTAATACTCTTCCGAATGAGACCTTGGTCAAGTAGCTCTTGTACTTGTCTTGCAATTTCTTTATTCTGATCTGGAGTCATCTTGTAAGCAGCCTTGTTGGGCAATGAGGATCCAGGAACAAAGTCTATTTGATGACTAATAGATCTTTGTGGAGGGAGTGTGGCAAGTTCTCCATCACTTATGATGTCTTTGAACTGATCCAATAGTTCTTTTACCTCTCTTAGCAATGGTGTTTGTTTGACAGCATCTTTCTCCTTTGGTTTCACAACTATGGCAAACCCAACTTCATTGTTCTCCTTGAAATCATGTAAGAATTCTTTTCCACTCATGAGTAGAACACGCTGATCTGTTGCTGCATCTATGCCTTCCTCAACAAGTGATTGGATTTTGTATGTCACTCCTCCTTTCTTGAATGTATACAAGTTCTTCTTCCCATGATAGACAACATCCCTATCATATTGCCATGGTCTACCCAAGAGTAGATGACAAGCATCCATGGGCAACACATCACAAAGAATTTTGTCTTGATATCCTCCAATTGAAAAATCCACCCAAACTTGTTCATTTACCAACACATTCTGCCCTTTATTCAGCCATGTGACTCCATATGGATGATCATGAGGAATCTTTGTTAGCTTGAGCTTTTGGATAGCCTCTTCAGAGATGATATTATCAGTTGATCCTGAGTCAACAATAACTTTGCAAACCTTACCAAGTATCTTGCATTTTATTCTAAAAAGTGCCCTTCTTTGTTTAGGCTCTTCTTTGCTAGGCTCCTTGATCAAAACTCTTCTAAACATCAGATTTTCTCCCTTCTCAGAATCAAGATTCACTTCTGAAGTTATATTGTTGCTGCATTCTTCTTGAACATATGTTATCTTCTTATCCCCTTGGGAAGATGATGCCTTCTCAGGACATCTATAGGCTAGATGACCAAGTTGTCCACAATGGTAACATTTCATGTTTGCAAAATGTGAACCCCTGCTGAAATTGTTTGATCTGCCTCTAGCTCCACCACCAAATCCTCTTCCTCTAGTGAAATTACCTCTTCCACTTGTTTCCCCACTTTGCTCAATCAACTTGGAGTCTCCTGTGGCCTTGGGTTCATTGCTTCTTCCCCCATAACCACCTCTATGTCCTCTAGAGTCTCTCCCTCTTCCTCTACCCCTAGAGTTAGAGTCTTGTTTCCTTCTATTCTTATCTTCCACTTTGAGTGCCAATTGAAAACACTTATGAACAGTAGTAGGAGTCCAAAGGCTGATCTCCTCTTGAATACTCCATTTCAAACCACCTAAATATCTAGCCACCTTGATGCTCTCCTCCTCTTGGACCTTGGATCTCAAGAAAAGTTTTTGAAACTCTTCAGTATAGGAGGCCACATCCAAATCTTTTTGCTTCAAGCTTTGTCTCTTCTTGTGTAGCTGGATTTCATAGTCTTCAGGCAAATAGTTATCTCTGATTTTTGCCACCATAGCTTTCCAATTAGAGATAGGTTTCTTGCCTTCTCTTTCCCTCTCTTCTTGAATGAACTTCCACCATGTTAGGGCTGGTCCCCTTAATCTTGATTTGGCAACCTTCACCTTTTGTGCCTCTGATACGCCTTCACATTCAAAATGGTTCTCCATCCCTTCAATCCATTCCATGACCAACTCTGAATTCATCTTACCAGTAAATAGGGGTATCCCCTCAAGAGATTTGCCACCCAATGCCTTGATGGCTTTAAGGAAAGGTTCCTCTTGTAATGGAGGATCAGGTTCAGGTACATAGTCCTCTTCATTCTCTTCCTTTCCCTTTTCTTCATTAATTTCCAACTTCTCTTTCATTTTTCCAGTTGTCTCTACCACTTCATCAAGCTTATCTTTCATAGCTTCTAAGGCCTCCTCAAGGAGCCTATTTTTCTCCCTTTGTTCTGTCACTTCCTTTTCCAACTCAGCATTTGTTACCATGGTGGTTTCTCCCACTGACTCACTTCCAAAATAAGACATACACAATGTCTTGTCCCAAACCTTTCAAGGCTCTGATACCAATTTGATGGGGAGGATCTTGAACAAGGTTCTAGCCTCAACTACTAGAACTCACTTTAGGCTTTCTCCTAGCTTCTTAGGGTATTTATCCTATACCCTACTCCAAGGGAATCTTCTCTCTATTCCCTTATTACACTAATCCTCACCAATCAACTCAAAACTCTATTTCACCATGGGGTCTCCCTAGTGCTCTCATTGCACCGTTCTTGACAACTGGCTTCCAGGAGTGCATTCTTGGCTATATTGAATTCCAAGGCTTGTATTAGGTCTCATTCAATAGTTTTTAGGATCACTAAGTGAATTGGAGTATTGGGTTTCCAATCGATTTGAAGATTGCATAGTTAAGAGGGCTACCAAGACTAATAACAAAATTAGGCCTCCAAAACTGATTTTTGGCTTATATCTCCTCAAACCCTTAAGAAGTACTCAAAAAAATTTATGATTTGGATACCCTTTTGGCTCCCCTTGAATATTTTTCAGGTCTGCAACACCCAGGTCATCCGTACAAGGGATTTCCAAAAATATGTCTATTTACAGGGTTTCTTGTTTGTATGAACAGGAATATAGAGAGTTCTTCCTTCCACCACTCAAATGGACTCTAAATGACTGAACTCCTAGAATTAACTTCCTTCACTCACCACTCTTTCCTTCCATGAATTTTTATTGCACCCAACACCCCATTCTATGCCCCATTCAAACACTTATTTGCTGATTTCATTGCCTAGCCGGGTATGCAAACTCGCCTAGGGCCTCTTGGAAAAAACAACCAACCTTTGCAAAACAAGACAAAAATACATATTTACATTGTTTATACAGTCTAGTACTTGATTCCAAAAGGCCACCATGGTTCCACCATTGGAATTCAAGTTATAGAGATTTCTTTGCTGATTGCTGTGTACAGACCAGCGAACTGGCAACTTTAAAAAGATTTTTCAAACTAGTAATGAAACTGATCAAAAAAAACTCCTAATATTTACCAAAGAATCTACATTCCATACACTATAAAATCACATGAAAACAGCAACCCTATCAATCCATTAAAGGTGTGGATGAAGGGTGAAATCAGAAAACTATCATCAAAATGCTCAGTTTTCTCTTCATTCCAATGCCAAAATTCGTACAAAAGCATATGCCAACCCTCAAAATAACTTGGATTGGTCTTAAATACCTCTTACCCATGTGAATCAATAGATCCCATAGGTTTCCAACTGATTCTTGAAGCCCTTATAAAGTTTTAGCACTTTTTGTCAATGTTGTCAAGCAACTTTGCAAAGTTGCAAAGTTGCCGAGTGCAACTTTTGCTCTATTGTGCATTTAATGGCTCCATGACCTCAAACATGGTTAAATGAACCTATTTTCATGTAATTACAACTTTTAACATATTTTCCATGTTTCCCATCCTCCTGGGGTCTTGGTCAGTGTTTGACCATTCTAGGCTCTAACAAGCAATTTAAGCAATTTTGCCAACATAGAAGCAACTTGGAAACTCAAACACAACAAAAACCTATTTACAAACACAACTCACACACTTGGGCCTTTATCCCATATCCCTTATTCATGTGGTCTAGCCAAGACCACTACAAGCCAAAAATGATTTAGGAAACTTGGCATATTTCCTAGGTGCTCCTGCACCACTATTGTAAGAGGAATGGTCATGATGAACATGAGTGCAAAGATAAGCAGATTGATGAATTGGTCAACATAATGAGGAAACACAAAATTGATGTACCAAATGCATATAAGGATAAGGGATCTCCATCCAATTCAAAGGGTAAGGGACAAGCTTTAGTTGCAAGTACAAATAATGTTGAGGAATGGGTTCTTGATTCAGGAGCAACACATCATATGGGTTCTTCAAGGGAGTAGTTTTCCTCTTTGAAACAATCAAATGTACCTTACATCTATGTGGGAAATGATACTCAAGTGGAAGTAGAAGGTAAAGGAAATGTTGAGTTATAAAATGGTGTCTTCAAGGATGTACTTCATGTTCCTAACCTTAGCACCAACCTTCTCTCCATCTATCAAATAACTCACTATGGATGTGGCAACAAAGTAGAGTTTCTCACCGATATAGTTATGGTGAAAAATCTCAAAGATGATTCTATGGTGGTAGTTGGAAATGAAAATCATGAGACAAGACTTTATTCTTTCTCACATTTTGTGCCTAAGACCACTTCTCTTGCCTTATTGACTCATTCAAATGCTCAAAGTAAACTATGGCACAAGAGATTTGGACATCTTAATTATCGCTACCATCAACAACTCAACAACAAGGAAATGGTCATTGGTCTACCTCAAGTCAAAGATTTAGAGGGTGTATGTCTAGGTTGTGAAGTAGAAAAGCATCCCAAAGAGAAATATGACAAGGGGAAGTCATGGAAGGCAATTGTTGTTCTAGAATTTGTTCATAGTGATGTAGCTGGCCCATTTCCAGTACCATCATTTGGTATGGCCTGCTATGTTCTCACATTTATTGATGACTTTTCACAGTACACTAGGGTCTTTTTCCTAGCTCATAAGAGTGAAGTATTTGATAAATTTATCACCTTCAAAGCTCAAGTTGAGAAAAATTAGGGAAAGCCATCAAGATCTTAAGAATAGATAATGGTAGAGAATATGGCAATTCTAGGCTTATAGACTTTTGTACACATGAGGGTATATATCTTCAACATTCAGTTGCATACACACCACAATAGAATGGTGTAGCTGAAAGAAAGAATAGAACCCTTAAGGAAATGACCACTTTTATGCTTCAACACAAGTCTCTAGATCAAGTGTTTTGGGTTGAAGCCATGTGTTGTGCCAACTACATCCAAAACAAGAGTCCACATAAGGCCTTACATGGAATAACACCTTTTGAGGCTTGGTGTGGAAGAAAACCAAGTGTAAGGCACTTCAAAATTTTTGGTTGTCTAGCATGGGCAAGGATACCTCCACAAAATTGAAAGGCATTAGAACCACAAAGAAAACCATGCATATTTGTTTGATATCCTAACCATCTCAAGGCATACAAACTAATGGATCCAGAGACACATAAAATCTTTTATGAGAGGAGTGTTCACTTTGAAGAAACATGTCCAAGTTTGGCTTCTTCAACTCCTCTTTCTTCCTCCTTCATGGATAGTGATCATAGTGATGATGGTGATTCGAAAGATGAGATTCCTCCAACTTTGACTCGTAGGACACCACCTTCACAAGGTCAAAAAATATTTGGGGAAATTCCTTCTTCTTCTTCCACTAAACCTCGTTGGGCACAACAAATCCTTGATATAGTAAGTTCATTGGTGGGAAATCCTTTAGACACTCGAAGGACTAGGTCACAACACAAGTCATTTCCACATGCATATATAGCCATTGCTTTAGATCCATAGTCATTTAAGGAAGCATCAGGGATTCTAGAATGGGACAAGGCTATGGAGGAAGAATATAATTCTTTGATGAAAAAAAACACTTGGGACCTAGTTTCCCTTCCTAAGGGAAGAAAGGTGGTTTGATGTAAGTGGATCTATCAAACCAAATTTGTAGTAGATGGAAGTATGGATAAACATAAGGCTAGACTAGTTGCCAAAGGTTTCTTGTAGGTTCCAAGTATTGACTATACCAAGACTTTTGCACTGGTTGCCAAGATGAACTCCATTCACCTGACACTAGAATTTTCTATAGCTTATGGTTGGGTTGTACACCAGATGGATGATAACAACACTTTTTTGAATAGTGATCTTCATGAGAAAATTTATATGGAGCAGCCACAGGGGTTCATACAACATTCTACTATGGTTTGCAGAATAAAGAAGTCTATTTATGGTCTTATTCAGGCTCCTCAAGCTTGGTATGCCAAAATGGATTCCTTCCTCCTCTCAATCGAATTCACTAGATGTCACTCTGATTTGAATGTATTCATTCTTCAGAAAGGCGACTCTCACTTGATCCTAGTGCTTTATGTAGATGACTTGATCATTACATGTAGCACCTCATCCATCATTGCTAGTGTCAAAACCTCTCTACAGGACAAATTTTCCATGATAGACTTTGGTTTGCTACATTACTTCCTTGGTATTGAGATCACATAGTCTTCAACAGGAAAATCACTTTCACAACCCAAGTATGCTCTTGACTTGCTTTCTCAGTTTCACATAAGTGACTGCAAGCCTACTCCTACTCCCTTCCTATTAGGTTCCAAGCTAGAGGCTAAGTGTACCACTCCACTTGTTAATGCCACATTATATAGACAGTTAGTTGGGAGCCTTATCTACTTGACACATACACACCCTACTATTGCTTTTGCAGTTGGCATGGTTTCACACTTTATGCATGAACTTCATTGGAAGGTTGTGAAGTGTATTTTGCACTACATAAAAGGGTACACATACACATGGGATACATTATGTAGTAGGTACAAGACTTTAGCTAGTTGGATACATAGACTCAGACTATCCGAGGGACTTAGATTCTTGCATGTCCACTTCAAGGTACATATTTCACCTTGGTTTTGGCCCTATTTTTTGGTAGAGTACAAAGCAAAATAATGTTTCTCTTTCTTCCATAGAGGCTGACTATCAAGGAGTTGTTGATGCAACTATAAAGGCTCTTTGGTTACAACACATCCTTGAAGAGTTTGGATTTGATCTACACAAGCCTATAATTAGTCATTGTGACAATTAGAGTGCCATTGAAATCTCTAAGCATCTAGTTCAGCATCAATAGATAAAGCACATTAAGGTTCATATGCACTACATTAGAGAGCTTATAAATGAGTAGATCATTGCACTGCAGGTACTATCCTACAGTAGAGTAGGTCACTGATATCTTTACCAAACCCTTTGCAAAGGTTAAGTATACTCCTTTTCAAGATCTCTTGGGGGTGTGAGATGTTGCAAAAAGGGGAGTCCCTTGACTTCTCTCTTCTCCTTCTTTTGGGAGGGATTTTTCCTCATCTGAGGTATTCTTCTCTCTCATCTTCTTTATTGTACTTATTTCTCTTTTTGGAGGAGGTTTTTTCCCATGAGGTTTTCCCTCTTTCTTTTCTTTATGAGAGATTGCATTGCATCATTCTATAGCATTGCTTTTGTACATGGGTACCTAACATGACCTAGTAGTTGTGACCCATCCTGCATTTGTGAGCTTAAGTGCATTCCCCTAAGTTGTACTTAAGGGGGGGTGTTGGTGTAAATAGGTATTTACTATTTACTCTTTACTTAAGTTTACTTAGGTTAGTGTATTATTTTATTATTTATTTTTATGAGACATTTGAGAGTTTGTACACCTTTTTTGAGTTGTCATGTAGACAACATAGAAGTATGCACCTCTAATTATTCACATGATGTCAACAACACTAGAGTTTGCATCATTCACTAAGTTGTCATGTAGACAACACAATTATTTGCACTCCTAATTTACTACATGTTGTCTACAACACTAATTTGCATGTTACACCATTGTAGGCTTATCTTGTCATCATCACACTTACTTCTATGCTTAATGGAGGATAACCCATATCTAGTGGACATTTTCCTAGTTGTATGACTTATCATGATGCTAATTCTGAGGCATTCTAAATGCATCACAGAGGCCTTTATATACAAGCACTCCTAGTGCACTTGTACATTGAATTGAATACTATACAATTATTCTGATCATACTCTAGTCTAATTTGTGCTTGTGTTTTGAGTTTCTTGGTCTTCGGTGAATTCTTTCCTAAGGAAAATTATTATAGATTTTAATGTGAGGTTTCAAAAGGGGACATGTATAAGTTTTTCCAAGTAATGAGTTTGGATGAAAATTTATGCCTCACAACTTATTTTAATTCTTTTGACAACAAGTTGGCCTATATCCTAAAAGACAAAGATCTCAAGACTCTAAGAGATGCTTTTAGAATTGTAGTAAACATAGAAAAAATAGGATAGCATCTAGAAAATTAGGGAGAAGAGATGACCCAATACATTTTGGGTCCAAGAGTAATAAGAGAGAAAATTAGAGGCTTGTTTCAAATAAAAAACCTAACGAAGATAAGATGGATTAGATGTTGAACTTGTTGAAGAACATGAAGTCACCAATAGGAAATGTAAATACAAAAGATATGGGTGACAAGCAAAAATTCTACAACAATTTCAATAGACAAACTAGGTTACTAAATTACTCCTACAATACTTAGTGGAAATATTGGAAGCCTATTATGAATATGACTAAGGGGAAAAATGAGAAAATTACTCAAGATCCATTACAAAGAAATACTATGAATAGGGAAAAAGATACTCGGTGTATGGCTTGTCAATCCCTAGACCTTCAATAATGTTGTGTATTTTTTGAGTTAGTAGCTACTTCACAAGAGCCTGAGCCAAAAAAAAATTATGAAGAAGAAAATCTAGATAATGTAGCATGTAACTTGATACACTCTTGTTGTGAAGATGATGATAATTTTGATCTTGAAATGGATATAAACTCATAGAGATATGTTTATGAAAGGTTTCACTAGCAATTTTTTTATGATGATGATGAGGAAGTTGATGATAAAGCTTGTAATATGATATCTAATGTAGGACACATTAATTTGAGGAAACTATCAAAAGAAGAAATTGATAGAATCACAACATACATGGTAGTTGATCATGTCCAAAGGAATTATAATTTGAGGAATATAGTTGTGAACAATGATCCTAGAAAAACACCAAGAATATAACTCAGAAGATGCTTGATGGTAATATGGTCAAGTACCAACTAGTAATGAATGTGAAACATGACAAGACAAAGAAATAGGAACCAAAGAAGATGGAAACACCCAAAATTATGGAGACAAAGAAGCAGACTATAGAGGTAAAGGTACCAGAAGTGAAAATCAACAAATATTTGTGATGCCACTCTTGTCACTATGTTTTGATTGGTGACCCATTCTTCCTTAGGTTTGTAGTTTTTTTTGGTTTGGGCTTCATTGAAAATTCTTGAACTATAAAGGGTTTTAGGGTCCCTTCAAATCCTATTTATCTTATAAAAAACAAACATCTTGAAAGTACTACTATTTAGCCAAATAAAGAAAAATGTATGCTAGCTGAAATTCCTTCCCATACCCCTATAGAAATGATGTCCATGCAAGGTCCTTTTGTATGAATTATTTAGGAATCAAGAGCATAAGAATAATGACTTAGTCTAGTTAGGGTCTATAACAACAGCTTATGATATTAGAGATAACAAACCTTTATTAAAAATGAAATACCACATAAGATTAAGGAGGTTGAAGGGCTTGTGTCTCATATTCCCTCTATGTACTTAGATAATTTTTCTATTACTTACATTGAGAATATTAACCCATTTTTTCTTAGTCTTGTTATAAATGGGAGGGTTGTGAAAAATAGTATGATAGGCTCATGATCTTTGATACTATTATGACTTTCAAAATAATGGAGTCCTTAGGTTTGATAGTCGATACAAAAGATGGAAGATGTGCTCCTAATTTAAGGGAATTCCTTTGATATGAAATACAAATGTACTACCTTACAGACTAGTTGCATACCCAAATAATGAACTTACCTTGAGTGTGCTAGTAGCAGACATCCCTCCTCAATATGGGATGTTAAAGTCTAGAAAGTGGAGTGCTGCAATGGGAGGAATATGCAAATGTGATCTCATTTTCTACCTTTTACATGGGTGACTAGGCTATGAAGGTAAATGGGAAACAAATAGTTACCCATATGATTGAGGAGAAAATTGACAATGATGTAAAATTTTCCTAGACACTAATATCAATACTTTTAGAGTAGAGGTTTTTTTCTTGGAAAAGGATAAACCACCTACACTAATGACACAAGAAGTAATAAATTGTCCTAACAAAATGATCTATGGAATATTTTCATTGATGTCTCTAGTTCTAAAGAGGGAGTTGGAGCTTGAGTGGTACTCATCTTGCCAAAAAACAAAAAGTTTTAGATACTCTTTTACTTTAGATTTTACATGCACTAAAAAAATTAGAGAGTATGAAAAACTCCTATTAGGTTTGAGAGTAGCTACTAGATGAGGTATAATATTCTTATATGTAATTGGTGACTATGAACTAGTAGTGTCACAAGTCATACAATCTTATGCATAAAAAAATAAGAGAATCAAGAAATATAGAAATGATGTATGGGATGAAGTTGAAGCCTTGGTTCTTTTGGAATATCTTGGATGGACAAAACCAACAATAAAATGGAAGATTTATTGGAAAATGTACTATCAAACTAGATGAAATATCCTTTCTAGGAGTATCCAAAGTAAAAGTGTAGACAAGGCCTTCAATCCCTGATAATTTTGAGAGATAGAAAGCTTTTGAGGATGATTTAGATATCTTTAGGTTTCTCAAAAGTGAAGGCAAGTACCACATGAAAGAATTTGATTGTAGTTCTTTTGTTGAGAACATAGGTGGGAAGGATACTATCTTTGGGAATGAAGTCATACAACTCAAGACCAAAAAGGTCCCCAAATGTTTAGTGTATGTAGAGACCATGTATGTCAATCAAGATGGAGTAAATGGAGATATTAAAGAAAATAAACCAAAAGAATTAGAAGTGATAAAATTGGGGTACAAATGAGGCTCCCAAAAAAGTATATATAGGTAAAAGGCTCTCTCCTATTATTAGGAAGTCTTTGATTGGATTATTAAGGAAGTATAGGCATGTTTTTTCTTGGTCATATATGAATTGAATGCTTATATGGAATACTTGTTTAAAAACATAATCCCTCTTACAGATAATCCTAAACCTTTAATGCTGAAGCAAAGATTGATAAATGCTACATTAGCCCCTAAGATGCAAGAAGAATTGATGAAACTCAGAGATGGGAGGATTATCAAACTGATTATACATTCAACATTAGTTTCAAATTTGGTACCAATTAGGAAAAAATTGGAGATATTAGATTATGTGTAGATTTCATAAATCTAAACATTTCATCCCTTAAAGATAATAACAGATTGCCTAACATAGAAGCTATGTTACAAAGGGTGACTAGTTCTAAGCTCATGTCCATGATGGATGGATTCTCTAGTTATAATCAAGTGTTATTGGATAATACTGAACAATAAAAGACTTCATTCACTACCCCATGGGGAACACATGTGTATATGAGAATGCCTTTCAAACTTATGAACATTGCAAAAAAATTCCAAAGAGCAATGGATGTGGATTTTTCTAATTTCATAGACAAGTTTATGGTAGTGTATCAAGATGATTTGAATTCCTACTCTAAGAATGAAGAGGATAATTGTAAACATTTAGAGAAGATCTTTGTGAAATTTGTGGAATATGAGGTTTCCTTTAACACAAGGAAGTGTGCAATTAGGGTAACTGGGGGAAAAAATTAAGATCACGTAGTGTCAAAGGAAGGATTGAGAATAAACCCAAAGAGGTTTTCTTTCATAGACAAGATCCCTAAGCCCAAGAATGTATAAGGAATTCAATCATTCTTTGGAGGGGTAAATTTCTTGAGGAGATTCATAACCATTTTTTTTCTAAAACTAGTATACCTATTTCCAAGATGCTCAAGAAAGGAGAAGAGATTGGTGAGAAGGGGAGCCTACATTTGCATTTGAAAATATCAAGGAAGCAATTAAAAATATACTAGTATTGAGGACCACTAATTATAGTAAAAACATGCATATCTTTTTCTTCGCTTCATTTCATACAATTGCATCAGTACCTACTTCAGAAAAATGATGAGGGTTTTGAAAACTAATTTATTTCTTTAGTAAATCCCTCCAAATTAGAGAACAAAAGTATGATATTAATGAGAAACAAGATTATGCTCTAATGAAGGTAGTAAAAGCTTTTAGATGTTACCTAATTGGAGCAAAAGCAATAGCCTTTGTCCCTAGTGCTATAGTCAAGGATATTTTCTCTCAAAAAGAAGTTTTTGGTAGGAGGTGTAGATTGATCAATCAAATTTAAGAAGTCAACATTGATATATAGATCACAAAGCTTGTTAGAGAATAGGGTTTGACAAAATTAATAGTGCTTGTATAAGGATATTATCTATTATTTGTAGTGCTTGTGTGCTCCACCCCCAATGAATGATAATGAGAAAAGAGTACTTAAGCTTCAGGCCATCAAGTATATCATTGTGGATCGAAAGCTATAGTGGAAAAATCTTGAAGAATGACTATTGAAATATGTTGATAAAAAGGAATCAATCAGGATTCTAGATAAAATTCATAATGGAGTGTGTGGAGGTCACTACATGGCCAAGACTATAGGTCAAAAAGTGATGAGGGATAGGTTTTGGTGGCCTACCCTATTAAGTGATGCTTATATGCTAGACAAGAAATATGATCCTTGTCAAAGATTTTTAAGTGAGATGAAGTTTTCTAGGAATGTACCTTTGAACTAGTAGAAGCGCAAGAATCTTTCTAGCAATATGATATTGATTTTATAGGTGAAATAGAAAATAAATCTAGTGTAGGACATTCCTAGATCTTGGTAGCAACTTACTATTTTAAAAAATGGGTGGAAGATATTCCAACAAGGAGATAAAAAAAAGTAGTAAATGATTGAATCTTGAATAACATCATTACTAGATTTGGATTCCCTAAAAATATTATTACAGACAATGCCATGTTATTTAGATCTAATGAGTATTTCTAGTTCTGTGACATGAACAATATAACCAGGTCAAATTTTTCTCCATATCGCCCCCAAGGAAATGGATATGAAGAGTCCAAAAAGACAAATATCCTCAAAATCATCAAGAAAATCTTGGATAAGAATATTAATGCATGGGAATCTAAGTTACCACTAGCAATATGGGTTGACACAATGATAGTTAAAAAGGCTATTGGATTGGCACCTTTTGATGTAGTATATGGGATTCATGCAAGATTACCTCAAAATAATATGATAGGAATGTACAAATTTGTTCAAAGATATGATGATCATATAACTAACTATATGCAAGAGAGGATGGATGATCTTATTGTCATGCCCAAAATATAAGAGCAAAAATGTACACAATTTTTTTGTTTTTGTTTTTGTTTTATAGCAAATACTATGATTCAATAAGATAATGTGGTCAACAGGGTTTAAGATATAGATAGAAAAATGTACTGAGAAGCTAAATGCAAGATCACCATAGATAAGTAATAGGTTTATGACTCAGTTTGATCATTTCGCAAAAGTGATTATTTGGGTGAACTGATAGTCTCTTAGAAAATCCATTAATGAAATTAGATGACTAATCTATTTAACTAAAGTCATAATTCATCAAAAAAATTTTAATGATACAATTTAATTATGAGAAATAAATCACTAACCCTAAAGGTGATCTAATTGGCTAGTCCCTCTTATTAACTTAATAACTTGATCGACATTAAATTCTAAACCATTAAACATATAAGGGAATCCAAAATTCTAGAAGATCAGATAAAATTTTACTATTCAACCAAGCTAACTATGTGTATAACTTTAATCAAAACCTAAACTAACTCATTAACTTATCATTTACAATTGAAATTGAGACTAGGTTTAATTCAATTAAATCTATAAGTTAAACTAAGCTTTATTCCAAACTATTATAAATTTAAGTCAAATGTTAAAATGTTAATATTAAGATTAATCTAATTTATCTCCCAATAGTATGAATTAGATAATAAAGCATTAAAGCTATTTTAATTAATATTCATTAAATTCAACTCAAACTTTTAAGTTAGATCTAATAATAACCTAACAATTAAGATACCATTCTATACTAACTTTATTAAGAAGATCAGAGTTAAAGCCTAATTGACAACATAAGTATAATTATGCATACAATAATATACCCTAAACTAACAAAATAAATAATTAATATTGAACTACAAATCAAATACCTACCTAGATAGCATACTAAAATATTATACTAATGCCACATATAACACCAAACTAAATTTCAAAAGAAATTTTATTACATCTACTTACTAATCTAAATTCAATCTAATGCTTAAACTTACTTAACAACTAATACACTACAAACAATAATAATAATATTAAACTACCCCTATAACTAACCTAGACTACAACTACTCATCACCGTAAGCTAACGTACACAAACTAATCCAAAATTACCCCTATAACTAACCTAAGTCCTACCCTCCCTCCCATGTCACAAGATAAGTGGGCTGCTCCCCTTTAGGATAGTGCGTTGCCCAATGGGGCTTGTTCGCTTACCTAAGCCTGTCAGTGCAGGCCTGCCTCATACCATTGCGTGTGTGAGGGTTGAGAAGGGTCAACGCTTGGGGAAAGGGGATTGGGTAGTTAGGATGAAAGTTTGTAATGTATATATTTTTTTAAGCAAAATCAACACCAGCCTCCTTTACTCCCCATGTCGATTTGACATACGTACTTGATGTGGTAGGTGGATGGGGTTACCCACACCTAGCCCTTCAATAGGATAATAAAGCAAGGGTAAGGGAGAGAGAAGAGAGCATTAACTTTAAAAATTTTATTAGGTGAATATGGTAGGAAATGTTAGGCAAAATAAATATAAATATTAAATTTAATATATTATATATGCATACTTGCATCAACGGATTTGATTGTAGGATTACATTTATTTCTTATTTAATTTTGTATTATTTTATTTCCTTTAGAAAGGAATCAATCCAAGAATATGCTCTGTGAACTTGGAGAAATAAAATTTCTCTCCATACATTTTCCAGAGAGCTTTTGCTCCTAGAGGTGCACAAATTTTTTTTGAAGCCCCCCTTTTTTTTTTGTCTAAGTAAAAAATTTCTCATTAAGCTATAATGTTTTGTTGTTGAGTAATTTAGTGTTCTCTATCCTTGTTATAACCTTGATTTCTTCTTACCAAGCATAATAATACAAGGGTATAAGTAAGGTTGTAATATTTTGTCTTTCCCCCTAAAATTTATGTTTTATTAATCATTATATAACAAGGAATAGGATCCTATATTCAGATCCGAAGGTGATGCATAATTCTTGATTGAATTGATTGTGTAGATTATGAAACTTAACAATGAGAGAATTAACTTTGTGCTCACAATGTAGGATTTCCATTTCTTCTTAATACTTATAACATCGAATTGAAAACTTTAACATATCCAATTTCTTTTCATTACATGATTGAAAACTTGGAAATTCAGAATTCAAAGGCATTATCTATCATTCTATTTTCTCCTAAACACATGCAAAAAACTTGAAATCACATGAGAGCAATACAAGGAGGTTTTCATAATCTTTTTTTTTCCTATATTATTCATCCTGGTTCAAGGCTCCATCGGGAAAGAACCACTAAGAAAACCCAATGTCTTTGCCAATACATCAAAATTCATGTACATTTTACATAATATTACAATTCAATTGAAATTTCTTCAAGGGCTTTCACAAGAGAACTTCTTCAATGTCTTCAATGCATCAAGGAAACCATGGGAGAGACAAGAACCAACATGGAGGTAAAACAACATAATGAGATGAACAATTCAAGCATGCATCCCAAACCCAGTTTTGCACAATAGATCCAAGCATAGGACCTGACTAAGGGGGAGGTGGATTTTCCCAATGGGAGATGTCAATCACTATACCATAACATGGCCCTTTCGAGGCTAAAACTTCAAGAATTTCCATTCTTTTACAAGTCCCTTTTGAGGCTACTATCACAAGAATGTTCATTCCTTTCCATATTCAAGATTTCACAATATCAACAAGGTATGTGATGACAAGTAGGGGACCATACTCCCTACCCTCTTGTCCTCCTCTCACCATGAAAGGAGACTCTCACCATTGAGGTCCAACTAAGGCCCTACCCCCGTACATGACCACTTCTTCCTTATCCAAGGGTGAGTGATGCCAAAACAATCCCCATGAAATCCTCTCAAAACACAAAACATCAAGCAAGCATGGAAATAACATCAAAAGAAATAAGATAAGTTCCCTCCCAATCAACCCCAACACACAAGCAAGCAATACATAAACAACACAAAACCTTATGCAAGATTCAAACATGATTCAAGCATGAGCACATGAAGAACAACTCAAAGGAGTGAAGAACTCCTACCTTCACAAAGAGTGGTGGAAAATGGTGGGTTGAGAAGAGCTTTCCCTTTTCTTCCTTCAATCTTCAAAACTTCCTCTAAAGCTAGAGGTTTGGGTGACAAAACCAAATCTCTCCAAAAATACCTCTAAGTATGACCCTTAACTCAATTAGACTTTAAGTAAACTCAAGATGGACTTTTGAGTCACCTACTCATGAAGGAGATAACCCATTTTTGCAATCAACCAAAAATAGGGTTTTTAAGTGACCCTAAAAGTCAACCAAGGAGGCTAAAGGGTTGGAAAGCACTCCCCACCCATACCCTTACCGCTAGGGTGCTTAAATTTAATGTTTTTAGGCCTAAAATACTTAATAGGAGAAATTAAAAGCTAGGAGGATGGTAAAACCAAATAACAACCTTTAAAGAATTACAATGCAAGATAGCACAAAATTAGCAAGTGATTTAGTCCTGCCTTTCCATTGAGTTTTCTTGGCTAATTTTCTTGCACAAATCAGTAGATCAAGAGATCACATGCATTATGTAAATTATGTATCAGAAAAATCATATAAATTAAGGCATCCATTTCCTAATAATCAATTGTTTATCTAATTCTACTCATATTTCCACCCTTTAGAATTGCATAATCAATGTGTTAGTTTGCATCCATTTATTCCATCCTTATACATGTTCATAAAGCATTAAATGACAAAATCAAATAACTGAAGTAAAGCATCACACATTGTAAAATAGCATAATAGTGTTCAGTGCATCAAATAATGTTCTGACATATCGAGTCATGAGTATCAAAATAATAATGTATTATCAATGCTAGGATGGGTCAGGGCGAGGCCTCACACTTATTAGGTTACATGAGACTAGAAGAGAGGCATCAACTAGAAATGAAAAGTTATAGCTTTAGATGAAGTATTTTTATGATAGAAAATCCATCAACAAGAAGTTTAAACCAGAAGATTTGGTACTATTATGGAATGCAAGGCTAGAGGATAAAGGAAAAAATGGAAATTTTTACCCTATTTGGTTGGTTTCTAACTTGATTGATAGCAAATGGGGAGAAAATTCATACATCCTTAAGAAACTTTCTAGAGATCTTCTTGAACTTCCATTTCATGGACAATTCTTGAAGAAATACTTTTGCTAAGAGGTATGGTTCCTTCCATGAATTGTAGGTTAAGTTGTATGTACTTTGTAAATTCTAGAAATAACTGTATCCATTTTCCTATTGAGTTTTCCTTATATATAACTTGGTTAGGCTTCTTTGTCAATTTGTTTATTGAAAAAAAAGTGCCAAGAAAAAAAGAAAAAATGAAGGAATTAAGAAAGGAAGTACAAAAAATGCTTGTACAAAGTATGCTTAATTCTATAAATAGAGAACTTGTCATTTCTATATAAAAGGTGGATACACCTTATAGAGAACCCAAAATTGTTGTGGAATATATTGATCTACAACTAAAAGAGAGAGTTGAAATAAGAAAAATAATGAAAAAAGATATTCAACTAGCTGAAATATTATGTTCCACTTTGTGTATTCCTCTATCTGTGGAATACATTCAATGTACAGAAATGAATATAACAGAGTTTTTGTTATTCATATTAATAGCTACTCTAGGAGGAATGTTTTTATGTGGTGCTAATGATTTAACAACTATCTTTGTATCTTTAGAATGTTTAAGTCTATGTTCTTATCTATTATCTGGATATACCAAAAGAGATGTTCAGTCTAATGAGGCTATTATGAAATATTTACTTATGGGTGGAACAAGTTCTTCCATTCTTGCTTATGGTCTTTCTTGGCTACATGGTCTATCTGGAGGTGAGATTGAAATTCAAGAAATAGCCAATGGTCTTATAAATACACAAATTTATAACTCTTTAAGAATTTGGATTGCACTTCTATCTATAACAATAGGAATTGCATTCAAAATTTCTTTAGTTCCCTTTCATCAATGGACCCTCGATGTATATGAAGGAGTGTGATTCGTTTAGTAAATTATTACATACAATATCTTTTTTAGAGATGTTTGTTTCTATTTATAAAAACTCTATAGACGTGTGAAAAAAAAGATTGTTATTCCCACTTGGACTAAGGCATCACTTTTATCAAAAATTTGAATTGAATTAAGGTAAAGCAAAGTAAGAAACAAACTCAATTGTTTGATTGAATTAACACACTACACCACCCCAATACAATAAATAACTTTTACAAATGAATTATTATGAGTAGTTTTTAACAAAGGGTTAGATTGATGTGTACTTTTATTCTTAACATAGATGCTACATAGTAATTTTTCATTCTTTAGAAACTATGAGTGTAAAAAAGAAGGCATCAGTCAACAAAAAGATTACCCTCAGATGAGCATTTCATGACTATTTAGAACGATTTAGATCAGATGGTTTTATTTTTTATTTTTAACTCTTTCATAACTGAACTTAAAAATAAATAAGAAAAATGATTTACAATTTACATACTATATTTCATACTATAATAACCACTGAGTAAGGATTCCTTGCGAAGTTAAGGATTAGTTATTCTTTATAACAGTCTTTGTTATAGTTCGATGGACAAGTATTGGGGCATTCTAACCTTGACTCCTAAGGATTAAGCCTTGTTTTTGGGATAATTCTATGACTCATGATATGGTCATGTTAGCTTTTTATGGACCAGTATTAGTGTGTTCTATCTGGATTTTGGAAGATTAAGCCCCATTTTGGAGATAATTCTAAACTCTTTCTTTTAATCACTATTTAATGGATAGTTATTCTTTATAACAGTCCTTGTCATAGTTCAATGGATAGGTATTGGGGCATTCTAATGCTAATTCCTAAGGATTAAGCCTTGTTTTGGGGATAATTCTATGACTCATGATATGGTCATGCTAGCTTTTTATGGACCAGTATTCATGTGTTCTATCTGGATTTTAGAAGATTAAGCTCCATTCTAGAGATAATTCTAAACTCTTGCTTTTAATCACTATTTAATGGGTAGTTATTTGGGGCAATCTAACCTTGAATCCTAAGGATTAAGCCTCCTTCTAGGGATAATCCTATGAATTGTGATTAATATTGTCATCTTCTAATGGATAGTTATCGAGGTAATCTAACCTTGACTCCTAAGAATTGAATCTTTTTCTGGGAATTTTTTTTTGAAGTTTGTTAATCTTTGTTCCTTCATATTGGTGTCTAGGTGTTCTATCTGGATTCCCTATGACTAAGCTTTTTTCTAGAGATAACCTTAAAAATCTCATCAATTGGTCTTTTTGTCATCAATCTTGGAACCAATCGTAGATCTTGGTCTATATTTCCAGACTTCTAATTTATTCGAATCAACTTGTTGCTGCACATTCATTCAAATAGGAGCAAATGTAATACCCCTAAATTGGCACATTAGTATTTTGAACCAATTTTGGTTTATCAATACTACTTTAAGTCCTATTGTACTAGGCAATTCTGATTTTGATAATCTATATTCAACCTAAGTTTCAAATGCAAAAAATCATTAATCTATATTAATCACTTTATATAAATTAAACTTGTTAATTTAATTATAAGTCCTAAGTACTTTAATTAAATTAAATCTACCCCTTTAGCTAATACACATAAAGAAGGAATTAAAATACTTTGGTTTAATTAAATTTATGTCATGCTAATTGAAGCTAATTAATTAATTAATTAGAAAATCCAATAATGAGCACATATTTGAAGGGAAGGATGAAGTTAGGATTAAGATAAAAGTAAAAATCTAGATCCAAAAGTTCCTCAAATAGTAAACTACTTGAAAATCTTAATTAAAGATTTTATTTCTTAATTCATTCTCGTAATAAAATATTTAATCATTTTAAAGACAATTTTTATCCCTTTCTCTTTCTTCTCTTTTTTTTCCAAATTGAAAAGAAAAGAAGTAGATATAATACCAAAAGTAAGTTATATGGCCAAGCGTGGAAATGTAAGAATAATGATTACTTTAGAATGTACTAGTTGTACCCAAGACAGTGTTGAAAAAAAATCAATGGGTATTTCCAGATATACGAATCGAAAAAATCACCGCAATACTCCTCATTGATTGGAATTAAATAAATTTTGTCTTTCTTGTTACAAGCATACCATTCATGGAGAAATATAAAAATAGATTGAATCTAACATTTCTACACAGAAATATATATTGAAGATATTTATTTCTTTATCTTTGTATATATCAAAGCACAATATTGGTTAAAGATTACAACATGTTTTCGAGAATGAAAATCTCCCAATTCCTATAGCCAAGATGATAAAATTTACCATGCTATTCAAATGAATTGGCTTATCTTATAACACAATTCTAGATAACAAAAATTTAATCATATATTTTTAAAATTAAAAAAGAATAGGTAAGGATTAATAGCTAATCTACATAGTACCTCAAATTGAGTTGCAATCTCAATTCCTATTGAGGTTATTTTCTATTTCAAATAAGTTCTATACTACTTAACCCAATGAATAAGATTGAGGTGAAAATAAACAAAACTAATAAAAAACCAAAATAACTAATTATAGTAAGCATGGAAGAAATCAATAAAAAGAACAATGATTGATACATATTTTTGTTAGGCAATTACCTCAATTAATTCTCTAGGAGTAGAAAAAATAGTTTAAATAAATAGATACAAAGTTAGCATTGAATATCTAATAATGATGTTATCAACAAACATAAAGGGAATATACAACAAAAAGATATATTGTTATAAAAAAAGTAAAAATGAAATCCCCCACCTATAAATAAAATAAATACCAATTGTGTAGTAATTTAATTAATGATCCTACTCCTTTTCTATATTAAGTAAAATTATATTGCTATGTTACAAGTAGGCGAGCTATACTTAGTATACTTCAAATATACCCTTTGTATCATATTGACAATCAAGCAAGGATTGTAGAAAATATCAATAGTTTTGCATTTCCTGATCTCTTTCTTTCATGGGATCAATTTACCCTTGATTTTAGAATATTATAGGGAGCTTAGCATGTCTAGGAAAAAGGGAGAACATGCTTTTGTTGACATTATTACTAGTATTCAATACTAGGTTATCTATAGAATTACTATACCTTCTTTATTCATTGCAGGTTGGTTATTTGTTGGTACGATTTTAGCTTATGATGTATTTGGGAGTCCTCGGCCAAATGAGTATTTCACAGAAAGCTAACAAGAGGTTCCATTAATAACTGGTCATTTTGATTCATTAGAGCAACTTGATGAATTTACTAGATCTCAATGTTTTTAGGAGGTATTAATGACTATAGATAGAAGCTATCCAATTTTAACAGTTAGATGGTTGGCTGTTCACAAGATAGTTGTACCTGTGGTTTTTTTCTTGGGATCAATATCAACAATACAATTCATATAGCGATAAAATTTATTATAAACTAAATCATAGAGCTATTTATGACACAATTAAACCCAAATGAAAAAAATGTTGAATTGAATTGTACTAGCCTCTATTGGGGGTTGTTACTTATTTTTGTACTTGCTATTCTATTCTCTAATTACTTTTTCAATTAGGAATAGTAATAATATTTTTTCTTACCCAGTTGAATTTGGTGAGATCTAATATTTCTATGTATTATTATTTATGCCTCATGGATACTTTTTTTAAATGTGAAAGGAAATAATAAAAATGGGCAAAAGGATCCCTCTTTGGTTGATAGGTATTTTAGCTAGTATTCTTGTTATTATTTTAATAGGTTTTTTTTAACAATTCTTACTCTAGCTTAGGTTCCTCCTTGTAGTGAAAAAACTACCTTCTACTATGATAAGAGATAGACAATGTAAGGAGTACAATAAAAATTTAAACAAAACTCTGAAAAGAGATAAAAAAGATATAGAAAAGTGAAAACTTAAAAAATAAAGATAAGATCTTACCTTTCTTTGAACACACACAATAGTAATATTTTATCTTTACTTATTATGTTTTTTTTATTAGTTATAAAATAAGCGAAAATAGCAAGCCAAGATTACTAGATTCTTTCCTTTCTTCTATTTGCTTATTTGTTTTGAATATGATAAATGAAGCTGAGAAAAGATAACATGCATATGAATATTGATTAATAATGAATATCACACATAACTAGGGAATTAACTCCAAAACTCTAAGTTTATTTTGGAATCACTCATTATTAAAATATTTATTATACATTAATTGCATTAATCATTCATAAGATAGAGATTCAAATCTTTTATGCGCCTAAAAATTCATTTCAACCAATTGAACTTTCTCAAATTGTTTCTTTTTAAGAACCATAAATATTTGTGCTAAAACAATAGATACTACGAATAATAAAAGACCTTGAACATGTATAGGATCTTGAAGTACTATTTCTGCATTTTCCCAGCCAAATCCATCTACATTAGGGTTATTCATTAATGACTGACCCGTCTTGATTAATTTGCCTTCTAAAACAAGAAGTTCCAGTCCTAGAGGTACAAAGTCTACCACTTGTAGACCATTTGATGGATTATCAATAGTTATTTGATATCCAACTTTTTCTTTACATGTAATTTTACTTATTTTACTAGTTGCTGAAGTGTTGTACATTGTATTGTTGCTTTTTCTCCCATCGAGATAAATTTGTCCTCTTCCTCTATTACCACCTACATATATGGTATATTTCACCTGAAGTGAGCTATTTTATTAGTAGTGGGATTTGGTGAAAGGATGGGAAACATAATTTTACCATATTGTTGACTAGGAATATGACCTATTATTAGATTTTTTTTTATTGGGACAATAGTTTTGAAAATAAAGATCACCTATTTTTTCCTTAATCTCAGGAGAAATATGATCTGGAGGAGCTAATTCAAAACCTTCAAGTCTAAGAACTTGTTTTATTTGCTTATCATAAGGTATTTTTACAAGTGCTTCAAAAATGGTATTAGGAAGCATGGACTGTGGAACTTCAATCTCCCCAAGCTTTTTATCCAAATGACAATTGGCACATACAATATGCCTAGTTGCTTCTCAAGGATTTCATAACTTTACTATGCAAAAATGGGATATGCATTTGCAATAGATGTGGAAGTCATTATATCTATCAAAATTAAGGCAAAAATTGAATGAGCTATCAACTTTTTGATCAAGTCATCATAAGTTTTTCTATTTTGCATGGTTCAATTTTTTTGTTACAATACTTTTATTTCAAATAAATGGTAGTAGGTAACTATGATAGTTACCTGGTTGTAATTTTGATACTATATTAAACCTAAAGCCAAAAAATAAGAAGTATTGCATGGGTGAGAAACCATTTGTTATTCATTCATCGAGTAATAAATTACTACAAGTGAAGGAGATGCACAATTCAAATGACGAAAAATCCAACATTTGAAAATTGTGTCTAAGATGATTGGAAAAGTTGAACTAAAATACCTTGTTTTTATATCATTAGAAAATGCATTAACATAAATACATCAGTAAGAAGGGGTAATATGAAAGTGTGTAAATTATAAAAATAGGTAAAGGTCAATTGGCCCACACTAGCACTTTCGCATAGTAACTCTACCAAAAGAGTTCCTATTAACAGAATGGCCTTAGGGACACCGGTCACAATTTTGACTTCCCAATAACCAATTTGATCCCATGGAAAAGAATAACTAGTTACATCAAAAGATATGGTTAATATAGCTAGAATTACACCTATAACCCAAGTTAATTTGCAAGGTTTTTTGAATCCACTTCTTAAATAAATGTGAAATACATGTAAAATAATCATTAAAACCATCATCCTTACTGACCATCGATGGACCAATTGGATTAGCCAGCCAAAGTTCACTTCAGCCATTATGTATTGAATAGAGGCAAAAGCTTCTAGAATGGTGGGGTGATAGTAAAAAGTCATAGAAAAATTGGTAGCTACTTGTACCAAAAAAGAAGTTAGTGTGATTCCCCCTAGAAAATAAAATATATTCACATGAGGAGGAACATATTTACTAGTGATATCATATGCAGTTGTCTAAATCTCAAGATGCTCTTCAAAAAAATTGTATATTTTATTGAGATAGGTAAACTCAAGTCCCCCCTTGGAAGGAATCTGTAACAATTCCAAATTGACATTTTCTACTTAAAAACAAAATTTGTAACTAAATAGGCTCATATTAATATTGTTGCATTTCAAAAAAAAAACTTTTCCTATATTTTCTTACCTTATATTGTCGATTGGTAAGATTGGTTCCAAAATTGATGATAGAAAGACCAATTGATGAGATTTTTAAGGTTATCTCTAGAAAAAAGTTTAGCCTTAGGGAATCTAGATAGAACACCTAGATACCAATCTAAAGGAACAAGATTATCAAACTTCAAAAAATTGTTCCCAGAACAAGATTCAATTCTCAAGAGTCAAGGTTAGATTGCCTCGATACATATACATTAGAAGATAACAAGATTAATCACAATTCATAGGATTATCCCTAGAGTGAGGCTTAATCCTTAGGAGTCAAGGTTAGATTGCCCCAAATAACTAACCATTAAATAGTGATCAAAAGCAAGAGTTTAGAATTATCTCTAGAATGGAGCTTAATCTTCCAAAAGCTAGATAGAACACATGAATACTAGTCCATAAAAAGCTAACATGACCATATCATGAGTCCTAGAATTATCCCCAGCACAAGGCTTAATCCTTAGGAGTCAGGATTAGGATGCCCCAATACCTATCCATTGAACTATGACAAGGACTGTTATAAGATTGATCAATTGAGTATCATATGATGCCAGATTGGAAGATGAAAGATGGCCCAAGTGATGAGATGCCCCTAGTGAATAGGATGTTATATTTAGATTTGAAGCCATATTTGAAAGATTAAAAGATGTTCCTTGATGCAATCATCATCCTGCCTCCTCGGGAGTAAAGTCAAAAGATGACACATTAGAATGAAATTGATTTGAAGCATTTTGAAGGTCTAGTTGACCATGGTTGATCAAATTTGATTAGACTTCACTTGAGTTGACTTTTCCAAAAAAATTGAAAAAGTTGAAGTAATGTGTGAATTGAAAAGATTCTCAAAGTCACAAAGTATCAATAAATGTAACTGCACAAGCATTTAATCGCATCGGTCCCAAAAATTTAAATTGTGCTTTTGAGTTCTTTAGGTGTGTCATATTTTGAATTTGATCCCAAAAATGAGTTTAGAGTAGCCAAATTAGCTAACAGGATAATTTTCATGTCAATTGAAGCACTTTAAAAAATTACGTCAAAACCTATATAAGGGCCCAAAAGGTCATTTTCAATTCATTTTTCCATTTTTTCTTTTGTGAAGAAAAGATCTTTGAGGTGAAAATGGTGGTCCCAATGCAAAGTCATCATTTTGGGCATTCTAGGCAACATAACTGACTGATAGACTATGGACCTCCAATGAGTAGTTAAAAATCCTTCATTGGATTTCAAATTTGACATATTTTGATAAATATTTGACATGTTTTAAGTATTTTTAATTCTTGATGTTAGTGTCCTCACATGAGAACCCATTTTTTTGTGCAAGCCGCTAGGTAAACTCACTCAAGGAAGTGCCACTAGGGCACTTTCTTGCATGACAGGTAAGGTTTTCTTGCATGGGAGGTACCCATCTCTTGCATGAAAGACCATAAATTTAGAATGCTTTTCACATGTAATTTGAAGTTTGTTTGCATGGTGCTCTATTCTTGTGTGGTCTTGTGAGTTTCCTTGCACAAGGAATTCATTTCTTCGTGTGAGAATCTACATCCTCATGTGAGATTCTAGCATTGTTTGCATGAGTAATTTTGAAAAAAACTTGATTATATGCCTAAAATTGAGATGGAGGGATGACTCTCACATACATGGAGCATTTTGTGAGCCATCCATTTCCTTGATTTATAGACCTAGTGGGGATGGCAGTGCCTATATAGCAAGTGCAGATACCACGGCAGTAGCCATAGCGGTAGCCACAATAGCAAGTACCTAGGCAACATACATCACAAATATAGATCCCTCCATGTCAAATGATATTGGATCTAGATGCTAGTGGGAGTGGGATAGGGTAGAGACATTCTTAGTGTGAGATGGGGACCTTAGGTGCCATTGGTGGTCATGCATAGAGGTAGCATGTAGATGGTCAACCTCCATAGTAGCTAGAGTAGGATATGGGTGATGAGGAGATGTAGGACCAACCTTCTCTAGAGCCACATATCTAAGAGGTGTAGGCACAAACCCATGATGCTCTGAGGAGATCTAGGGAGAGAATAAGGATGGCATAGCAATAGCTTAGTGACATGTAGATTTAGGTTGTAGTTAGAGATATGTGGCTAGCGGATCGAGATCAAGAGATCCATGAGCTTTGTGAGTAGTTGGAGTAGTGTCGAGATGAGGCTTGATTATAGGGTGCCAAGGACACCTATTAATATGCAAGATATATCACAGTAGTTCCTGATGCAACAGAGTAGATGCCTAGATTTTTCAAGTATGCTAGAGCATTAGATGGTGTTTGTCAGCCAGCAAGAGAAGATGTTCCTCCTCCTCCTCTACCCTAGGATGAGGGAGAAGGAATATTTAGCTTTCTCTCATGTATCTTAGCTTTTGAGGATGTATTTTGGATGGCTCAACACCATTTTGTATCATTTTTAGATTGACAGTGCTCAAGTAGCATGCATTTTTGTATCAATGTACACTTGACTCCAATATATATATATATATATATATATATATATATATATATATATATATATATATATATATATATATATATATATATATATATATATATATATATATATATATATATATATATGATATTTTTTTATTTGAGTACCATTGCATGTGTCACTTTTTCTCTTTTAGTTTTTCATACATGAGATGTTAGTGATATGATTGTGATGAATGCAAATTGATAAAATGTATGAATGTAGTGTAGATGAGTTGAATGCGAAAATATGAATTTGAAATGCAAAATGTGAATGAACTAACATCTCATGTAGGTTTCAAGTTTTTTGTTAATGAAAGGTATCCCATGAAAGTAAAAAGGATAAACCAAGGAGCTCAATGCTTGTGCACTCAAGAATAAACATGATACTTTTGAAGAAACCAACAACCTCTCCTACCAAAGATGCAAGTAAATTAGTGATTGAAATGTACTCTTATGCAAGTGGAGTATGAAATGTAACCCTGTACTAGATGCATCCCTAGGTCTAGTTACTAAATTTATAAAATTTATCATCACTAAGTATTTAGTTAGACCCACAAATGTCATATAATTCACACTGACATTGCAATCATTAGAATATAAATATGACATGTCTCTTAGTTTTGTTATAATTAAATGTAAGCATTAAGGCACAAGAAGTCAGAATGACTAGAGAATTTATCCCTTTTAATGTAACAAGCTAACATAAGCATTACATCATGAATGTTAGAATGACTAGAATGATTCTTGCATGAAAACACATCAGAAACAAGATATCCTTCTCATGCTAAGTATTCAACAAAGTTTCTGTTTGCAACAACCCTTGTATTCATAACCTAAGATAGAAATATGTCAAGTATACTCTCAGTAACCCATATGTTCACTTACTAGGATGAGTATCAATATTTACTCTAGCATAGAAAATTTACTCAAATAGTCAAGCAGGAGAACCAACCTCAGTAAAGTATTCATATAAAATAACTCAAGGTACACACGACGTTCCAATATGAAATATAGATTCTTATAGTGGATAGCTCTTTGATATGTAAGCTTCAAATCATTGGAACCAAACCAACAAGTAGATAGAAAAGAAAATATCATGCCCCCAGTCCTTGCTTCTCTAATCAAAAGAGACATCCTTGAATTACTCAAAGGGAAATGATAAAGAAAAAGAAAAAGAAACAAAAAAATGCTCAACATAACTCAAACAATGTCAATGTATACATTTCAGTGTTAGTGTTATAGGATTGATGTCAAGTTTTAGTGCTTAGAATATATGTGTAATAAATCTCTTTAGTAGGAGAATGACAGTAGATAGACTTAGTTAGGAAAACTAGTGGCTAATGTCAGAGAGAATTCTTCATTGAGAAGAATCTCCATAGGAAACTAAGTGACACTAGATAGATGTAGTTAGAACAATTGATGACTAACATGAGAGAGATATTCTTTGAGAGGAATCTTAGTAGTAATGTAAGAGACAGTAGAAAGACATAGTTAGTAAGACTAGTGACTAAATCTTAAGAGATCTTCTATGACGATATAGGGTGTTTCCCCTAAGACTACGATTAGATTCAACCCATGGATGCATGAGTTAAAGCAACAAATTAAAGTAGGAAAGCAACTATATAGGAGCTAGAATATGTGCTACAAGATGTAGCATTTGAAACAAGAGGCCCCTATTTACTAGGTTTTCACCTTATTGGTAGAGATTTTATTTTTTGCTACCATGATGCCCAATTTACAAGTTTTCATCAATGACACTTTTCATGATTTTAAATTATTTTGTATTTTTGAATTTTGAAATTTTTTTGGTATTACCAATATGCTTATTGCTAGGTTTTCACCAAGATAATAATTAATTTAGGACATTTAAGTATGTACAAAGATATTTTGAAAGAATGTCACTTGTAGAATTGCTTCAGATGAAGGGTGTTGATTGGCTCTTCGCGTGATTCTCCCTTAGTTCTTGAAAGTTGATAAGCACCAGATCCAAGCACTATAGTAGCTATGTATGGACCAAGCTAGTTAGGCTCAAAATTCCCTTTCTTTATCTATTATTTTTTATTTTAGACATTTTCCCTTAGGACGAGGTCACCCAATTGAAATTCACATGGTTTGACTTTCTTGTTGTAGCTTTTAAACATGCACTTTTAATAAGCTTGGAGATTATCAAATGCCACTTGTCTATGTTCATCTAGTAATTATAGCTCTTGAAGCTGAGATATTTTGTAATCATCACCATTAATGAGGCCTTTTAGAGAGATTCACAAAGTAAGAATCTCAACCTCAATAAGAAGCACACCATCCACTTCATATACCAAAGTAAAGGGTGTTGTTCCTGTTGGACTTCTAATGCTAGTTGTGTAAGTCCATATAGCTAGATTAATATAAAGGTGCTAGTCCCTTGAAGATTTTTTGACTATGTGATGTAAGATCTTAAGGATAGCATTGTTGGATGCTTCCACTTGTCCATTACCCTAGGGGTAATAAATAGAAAACCAATGCTACTTGGTTTTAAACTTTGAGTATAACTCTTTGAGATCCTTATTTTTAAATTGTCTCCCATTGTCAGTAATGATGGAGGATGGTACACCATACTTGCATGTGGTGTAATTAAGAATGAACAGAGCTACAATTTTTCCATTTTCTTCAGAAAGAGGTATTGCTTCAACCCATTTGGAGAAGTATTTTGTAGCTGTGAAATGAACTTGTGTCCATTTGAAGAAGATGGATGAATCTAAACTACTATGTCAAAGGCCTATTGTTGAAATAGCCAAGGCATGATAAATGGAATTATCTCCCTAGTTGGAGCATAAATCAAATTTCCATGGAGTTGGCACTTTTTTTAGGACTTGGCATATTTAATTACCTCTTGCTCCATATTTGGCCAATAGTAACTAGCTTTGATAATTTTATGAGCTAGTGTTAAGCCATTAGAGTGAGATTTGCAAATGCCTTTGTGTACATTGATTAATGCACATTTGGAATCATTGGGTTCTAGACACCTAAGAAGTGTTCCATCAAGACCTCTCCTAAAAAAGTTGTTAGCAATAATGACATACTATGATGCACTGCAAATTAGGTGACATTTTTTGTTCTAGGTTAGATTGTCTAGAATTATTTGGTCACATAGGTAAGAATGGATATGATGGTAGTGGGACAAATCTTGTTCTATGATAGAAAAAATATCTGGGATTCAGGTAAATTATAAGCAAAGTAGGAGAATGTCTCCACTAGCAATTCATGTCAAAAATCATTCTTAGGCATTTGTAGCATGGAAGCGAGAGTAGCCATTGCATCAATAACCTTGTCGTCTACCTGAGGAACTTGTTGAAAAGTGACATGAGAAAAGTATTTTTAAAAATCATCAACCATTCATTTATAAGGTGTCTACTTATCATCCTTTATCTAATAAACATCATTGACTTGATTGAGTACTAGCTATGAATTTCCAAAGATATTCAATTCATCTACTATCCATTTGATTGCAATCTTCATACCATTGATTAAGGCTTCATATTCTGCAATATTATGTGTACAAGGAAATGAAATCTTGTATGCCTTAGGCAATGAATATTTTTATGGTGTTATAAATAAGAGCCCAACACTGGATCCTTTTTATGTGAAGAAATCATCAAAGAATATCACTCATAATTGATATGTTAACATTAAAATAGATTCATTAGGGAATTCAATATTCAGTGGTAGAAGACTTTGCATTAGTGCTTATGCTAATTGATCAAAAATTTCCTATCCTTTAATAGTCTTTCTTTCAACATATGTAATATCAAACTCACTTAGTATCATGACCCATTCAGCTAACCTTCATGTTAGAGTTGCCTTCCTAAATAAATACTTCAATGGATCAATTTTAGCAACTAGTAGTGTAGTGTGAACAAGCATGTAGTATGTCACATTTTGAGAAGCAAAGACAACTACCAAGCAAGATTTTTTAATAATGTTATAGTTAATTTCATAAGAAATCAACATGCGACTGAGATAGTAGATAGTTCATTCCTTGTTATCATTATACTCTAAGCTAGACAGATACCGAGAGATGACTCTATTGCTAAGATATACAAAATGAGAGGCTTCCCATAAATAGGAGACATCATGATTAGTTGATTAGCAAGATATTGTTTTATCTACATTAAACTCTTATCACAATCATTTTTCTAGTCATATTTTACACCATTATGAAGAGTCTTCGTAAAAGGTTTCAATCTATTTTCCAATTGTGAAATGAATCTATGAATGGATTTAAGTCTTCCTTGCAACCCCCTCATTTGACTAATATTACAGGGTGGAGGCATTTCTATTATTTTTTGAAATTTTTCTGGGTCCACCTTGATTTCTTTTGCAAAGATAATATAACATAGCAACTTCTTCAATGTGACACCAAATGCACATTTCTTGGGATTTAATCTGAGACTAAATTTCTCCATACAATCTAGGATTGGTCCTAAATCTTAAAGATGAGTGTTGTGCTATGTACTCTTGACCAAGGTGTCATCAACATAGTCCTCTATTGTTTTATGCATCATATCATGGAAGATTGTTGTAACAACCCTTTGATATGTGATACCATCATTTTTTAGACCTAATGGCACCATATTCTAACAAAAGGTACCCCATGCACAAGTGAAAGAAATTTTCTCCTAGCCTTCTGATTGAATTTTAACTTGATTATAACCAAAAAAACCATCCATGAGTGAGTACATTTCATATCATGTTGTCATATCTACTATTATATCAATATTGGGTAGTGGAAAGTCATCCTTTAGACATGCTAAGTTTAGATCTCTAAAGTCTATAAAACTTAGATAAACTTATCATATTTGGAGACTGGAACAATATTTGAGATCCATTCAACATAATCTATAGCACTGATGAAACCATCTTTTTAAAGCTTTAACAAGTAATGCCACATGAGGATGCATTTTTCAGAGCTTCTATTTGATAGGTTTTACTCTTGGTGCAATAGATGAATGATACATTATGAGGTTAGGATCTAATCCTGGCATATCTAAGTAAGTCCATGCAAAATTAATCTTTTTTTCTTGAAATAAGACAATAAATTCCTCATATTCTTTTGCAAATAAAGATTATGTATTGTGTGTCATATGAGGATGTTTCCTTGTTCCCAAGTTGATTGGCTCTATCAACATTGATGATATTTCCTAAAAAATGACTTGGAAGTGCATCAAATATCTCATCCTTAGGTACCTTAGAGAGATTTTCACCTTTGAATATGTCTTTTGTTTTTACTATTTTGGGTTCTGATACTACCACAATGTGATTTTCACCATTAGAGTGTCTATTTCTTTTTCTTTTAATTGTGTGACTAAGATATTTGATATTAGCTTTAGTCATATTGATACTTTATTCACTGGTGGAGGATGTTAGTGGTTCAACATCGTGCAAATAGTAGGCAAGAGCATAGCCATTTTGGCATATAGGGACTTCACTAGATGTAGTATTGGAATTACAATCTATTAACTTGGGATAAGTGAGTGAGAGGGATGTGGCAGGTTTGATGGTGTTCATGGTATAGTCATCAAATACTTGGAAAAGTAATTCAAGACCTAAATCAATTTTGTCCAAATGTGTATTCAAGTGCCTTTGAGCTCTAATGACATTAATTGAAGACTAATTAATAGTAGTAGGATGAGACTCATCTGATCAAACCCTAGATTGTTCACATATTTCAAGATGATTTTGAAATGTATGAACTTGATCTACATCCTTGTTAGAAGTTTCCTTTAAGAGAGAATTAAATTTGTACTCTTGAGAATCTATGCTACATGGAGTTAGATTGTATAATTCCCCAACAATGATGGGAAACCATTCTCCACTTGTATTATCATCTTGATTTTTACAAAGTCGTTCAACAACTATAGTATTACTAGACTCTACTTTTTCTTATTGAATATGGGGAGTATCAGTAGCTTTTTTAGAAGAATCAGTGTCAACATCAATAGTACTAACACATGATACAAATTCATTTGGTTCTACAAAGAAATTAGAAAGATCTAAAGGAATTGGAGAAGGAAAAGTATCATTATCATTAGATCTATCCTCATGATTATCTAACTCATTTTTTGACTCAAATTTATATGAACTTTTAGATTTTGGTATGAATTTATTGATGCCTAGATGAAAGGGAACCTTCTTGAAACCTAAGTCTATTATATCCTGAGACCTTCTAGATATTGCTTTGATAGGATCAATAAAGCCATTGTTGTTACATCCAATTATACCATTGCCTTTGTAACTAGAGTGTTTCATTATCTTAAGACTTGGACCATACTCTTTTGGATTAATCTCACAGGACTATTCAGTGAGATCAGCTAGAATTTCCTCTTTATATAACCATGCAAGAATGACTCTATTTTCATCTTCCTCTTCTAGAGGTATAGTAGCTTTGACAAAGGAAACTTTTAATTTAGTCTAAAGGGTAACAAAAAAAAATTCTTCACTTCATATGGTCTGCCATAATGATGGGGAGACTCAAGAAGAGATGTCAAATATAGAATAGGTTCAATGTAATACTCACCCATCCCAACTTTTGTCAACTTGAGTGACTTCTCCATTTCTTTTAGCTTATTGACATGATGATCCATAGATTCTCTGTTAGTAGGTAAAAATATTTCAAAATTTTTTAGCATGTTACATGTGTAACTAATATTAGTAGGTATAGTAACCTTAGAGCCTTGAAATAAAAACTTGATGCATTGATGGTATGTTGAAGGCATAGCTCGTATTTTATATATCCATGGTCTCCCTAACAAGATATTTTATACTAATAGAATGTCAAGAACTTGACAAGTAACATTCCTTTTTAATAAACCAACTTGAAGTGGCAACACAACAAGACCTAGGGATTTACACTCAACTTTATCATATGCCTTGGTGGTTATTTTGCGACAAGAATCAATAGCCTCTTCAAAATAACCTAATTGTTTGAGAAAAGTATAAGAATAGATGTTTAGACTAGATCCATTGTTAATGTGCATGTGATGGACATGTTTTTAATGTATCATAACTTCTATGTGCAACAAGTGGTTATGAGGATGACTTAATGAATTATTGTCCTCTTCAAAAAATGACAAATAGTGAGGTGAGGTCAAATGACCCACCATAGATTGAAACTTGTCAAGATCAAGATCTTAAGGTACGCTTGCTTCATTGAGGGCTTTATAAAGAATCTTCCTATGAGAAGTAAAGATCTTAAGTAATTCAAAGATTGTTATTTGAGTGTTTGCCCATTCAAATTGGTCAACAATACTATAGTTGGTAACTATGGAGGATGTTGCAATTTTTGTACTTTTGCTAGATGGACCAACAACAAGTTTTTCTTTATGTTGCTCTACCTCAGGGGTAGAAGGCACATGGCCTTTAAGTACTATCTTGGCATGAGCACATAACAACATTAGCAAAATATTGTGACTGTTCTTGATTAGATGTAATAGATGTAGCACTTCTTAAGACAAATGAAGTCTTAGGTTTTATATTGTCATGCTTTCCTTTAATCATGATAATATCACAATGTTCAAAGTACAAGGGTTTAATCATGTTGATCATGTTATCATCATTTCCATATGAATAGTTGACCTTGTTATTGGTATTTTGTTTATAGTTTTTTCCTTTGTTATAATATGGAAATGGATCCTTAAAAGCTTTGTGGTCTAAATTCTTATTATGTCCACCCACAACGATTTCACCATCATCAATTAAGTTCTAAACTTTATGACATAGGTTGATATAATTTTTTGTTTTGTGACCCTTGTTCTAATGGTATTCACATAATGTATTCTCATTCCACCACGTGGGTTGTGGCCATGGATCATAAGGACAAGAGTTATCTAATAGAGTAATGATATGATTTTGAAGTAAGGTTTTATAGACCACATCTAGAGGTTGACCAAGAGGTGTGTACACATGTTTTGGTTGTGTAACCCAAGATGAGTTCTTTGTTTTGTTACCAAATGTCTTGTTATCAAGAGTAGATTTGTTAGAAATTTGAGATGCATTGATATTGTCTATGAGGTTGAAATTCATCTTAGAGGGTTTGAGAGTAATATTATCTATTACTCCATCATGTACTACCTCTTGATTCTTGTTAACATACTTAGATTTATCTTTACTAGAGGTAGAATCTTGATTGATGTCTTTTTGAAGGGTTATTCCATCCTTATTGATCATAAAATCCTCTATTTGGATAGCTTGTGTAATCATATCTTCAAAGGTTCATAGATCTTGAAGTTGAATTCTATACCCAAATTCGAGCAAAAGATTATCCATGAAGATATTGAGTTTTTTTAATTTAGGGATTTTTCATGAGTATTTGGTATACAATTTTCATCATGTTTGGAGAAACATGAGGAAAGTTTATCCAATCTTTTGTTTAAGGTTACACAAATCTTGTATGTTGACTAGATGTTGTATATTGTGTGAGTATTGCTGAATAAACATATTAATAATCTTATCAAAAATTTTAATACTAGTAGGACATCTTGAAAATCATTACATGGCTTGACCACCTAGACTTCATGGGAATAAATGCATAAAATATATTTGGTTGTGCATAAATTTCATAGACAAAGCACTCAATTAACTCAAATGGTCTTAGGGATTGAATGTTCTTTAGTATTCTTCGTATTTGGGTAGCTCATCTCCTCTTGAAAAAGGAGGTATATTCAAATCCCTATCAAAAGGAAATGGACAAATGGTGTCTAACATGCATGTTTTAGTTTATTTATCCTTGTCACACATCATTTGGGCCAATTACTCTTGCATGGCCTATAGTTGTTTTCGTAACTTGGATGTTTCAATTTCTTCTTCGTGTGTCACAATTGTTTCAACATTAAAATGTTGAGGTAGTTTTTCTCCTTCTTGAGTGAGCTTGAGAAAATATTTTTCTTTCTCATCATGATGCAGGATCTCCATCATTTTCTAAAAGTTTTTATCCTTACAACATTTCTCTATATCTTCTAGGGGTGTCTCTTTAGTATCCCCATACTCATTTATGTAGTTGTTAGGTTCTTTCACTCTTTCATTTCTTTGGTAGTCTTGTTGGTATTGTTTCCTACTTTTTTCTACCATTTCTTGATCTTGATCAAAAATTTTAGGAGTGAAGAAGGTTTCAGTATGTGTCAGTTGTAGAGGTGTTTGGAGAAAAAAATTAGCAATTCCATTCAAAAAAATAGGTGTTTTTTCAATATTTGGATGTTCTTGATATAATGGATTCCTAGTTCATTGCAAGTTGATGGAAAATATTCTTTGAGCACTAGGTGGACCAATAAGTGAAAGAGATCATGAAGATCCTTCACTAAATTCAGACTATATTTAAACTTGGGAGTGACCTTTACCATGATTCCTACCTCTATCTCTACCACTTCATGGTCAATAGGGAGTAAACATGTTTCCACTCCTTGTTGAAATAATCATAGATAATGACTTAAGATAATTTTGAATAAGGATTACACTAGAATAATGTCTCAAAGTAAGTAAGTGTGTTGTATATCTAGGTACAAATAGTCTGAGAAATGGCTAGAATAGCTAAAAGTTTTGATTATCGTGATGCAAGGTATAAAAAACACAAGAGAGAAAAATAGGAAAACCAAGTAAGGAGAATAATTTGTGTGTGAATCAAAAGTGATTAAATAAGAAAGAAATCAAAGTTTTACACTATTTCACATTAAGGAATCATTAAATGTTTTTATATATAGATCAAATTTGGGTTGAGTTTCAATGAGGGGAGCTTAGAATAGCTCACTATTTTTAGACAAATTTGGATAGACTCATGCAAGGAAATGACATCGAGGAAAAGAAATATAAACAAAAAAGTGAGGAAACACCCCTGGCAAAGAAAGTTTAACATTTTTAAGACCAAATTTCATGCAAAGATTTAAATAGATCCATACAAAGATGTATAGTGGACCAAGTGAGGATTCAAAAAAATAATTTTGCAAGTTTTTTCTCATGTGAAGTTTGTTGGAATAATTGATTAATTTTATATTGTCTTTGATGTTACAAAAAATGCTATATCATTATCAATCAGTGCATGCCAAGCTCACTCAAGCATTGAAGACAGTTTTCTATGGCTATTGAGCACTCCAAAGTTTGTTTAGTTCATATAGAAATATTTACTAAGTTCACTTGGTTAATAGAGGAAATTTTTTTCTGAGTTAGTGTCAACAGAGCATGGTTGGATAATGAAGGATTTTCTTGTTTTGGCATATTGAGTTTAATTGATTTATCTACTAGTTCTTGTTGACTAAAAAGATGAATATTAATTATTCTAAGTAGTATTTGAGCTGACTTGGAAAAAAGAAAGATATGAATAAAAGATCAAGTTGAGAGATAGAAAGTGTGAAAATGTGAAGCATGTGTGAATGCATGAAAATCTAATGATGTTGAAAGGAAGCAAATTAGAAGGATAAGTAGAATATTGTATTGAACATCAGGATAATGCTGATATTCACTAGTGGATACTCACATCATATGACTAGATATTAAAAAAAGTTTAAACACATGGAATATTATGATGGTGGTAGTGTAAGAATTGGAAACATGAACCTTGTAACATAAAAGGAAGGGGATGTATCTCTCTCACTAATGAACTTGTATGTGATAATGCTTATTGGATTGAAAGACTAAAGAATAATTTATTGAGTGTGGCATAGTTGAATAACATTAGATTCAAGGTAGAATTCATGGATGGAAAGGCCAAACTTCTAGATGGAAAAGGAAATCTAGTTGAATTTGAGAAACAAACAAAAGGTAACCTATTTTTTCTTGATCTTAGTGAAAGTTCATGTTTTATTACTCAAGTAGAAGAAAGTTGGTTGTGGCATAAAAGATTATGTCATGTAAACTTTGATAATCTGGTTAAGATAAGAAAACACAAAAGAGTAAGAGGTATTCCTAGCTTGACGAAACCTGATATGGGTCTATGCAAAATTTTCCAAATTGGTAAGATGGGAAAGACTAAGAAAAAACTATCTATCTGAAGAAGTATTAGAGCTTGTGCATATAGACTTATGTGTACCTATTTGAATAGAGAGTTATAATGGAGAAAATATTTTCATTCTCTTTGTTGATGATTATTCTAGAATGATGCTTGTAATATATCTAAAATAAAAATTAGAAGCTTTTTAAAAATTTAAGTGGTATTTGGCAAGAGTGAAAAAAGAAACTGGAAAGAAGTTGAAATGTTTAAGATTAGACAGAGGTGGGGAATTCATCTCCAATGAATTCAATGAATTCTATATTGAAAAAGGAATTAAAATAAAAGTGTCAGCCCCTAGTACACCAAAGAAAAATAGTATAGGTAAAAGAAGAAATAGACCCATCATGGATTGTGCAAGAAGATTGATGATAGAAAAGAATGTTTCAATCAAATACTAGAAGGAAGCTATCAACATTGTAATTCATATCTCAAACAAATGAAAACTAAATAAAGACTCAAATCAAACTCCTTATGAACTATGGTATGGCTACAAACCTAATGTAAGTTACTTTAACATATTTGGTAGCAAATGTTATATCTTGAAAGAATCTAGAAAAGACAAATTTGATGTCAAAGGTGATGAAGGCATATTTCTAGGATACTCCTATACAAGTAAAGCATATAGATTTTTGAATTTCTCTACTCATAAAATCATAGAAAGTGCACATGTGACAATCTACAAGTTTGTAAAAAAGAGTGAAGCAGAAAGTAGAAAAGAGCCAGAAGATTATAGAAGATTTATTACTATGAACCTGATACCCTGCCAAATCTATCTAAAAGAAAGGAGGCTTCACCTCCTAAGTCCCCAAAATCTCCAATAGCTACTAAGTTGTAGACAATGCAACTTGAGTCATAGTTTGAAGGACCCGAGTTAGAGAATACCAAGATAGAGAAAACTAAGTCTAATGGACCCGAGTCATAGACAATGGGACTCGAGCCAAATACTAAAATTCATGATGAAATCAGTGAAACTCATTCCAAATCTAAAGAACCTTTGTTAGCAAGATATGTCAAAAGGCATCATGCACTTGATTAGATCATTGGAGATAAATTAGATGGAACAATGACAAGAAGAAAATTGAAAGGTACATGTTTACTTGTTGAATTTGAACCTAGAAGTGTTAAAGATGCTTTGGACAATGAAAGTTGGATTGAAGCAATGAATGAAGAAATAGAAAAAATAGAGAAGAATAAAACTTGGACTCTTGTTCCTAGACCCAAGGATAAACATGTAATTGACACAAAATGGGTATTCAACAATAAGTTGAATGAAGATGGAAAAGTATCTAGAAACAAAGAAAGGTTGGCATATAAAGGCTATTCTCAAGAAGAAGGTATTGATTACGGTGAAAAAATTTCCTTTTTTGCAAGATTAGAAGGTGTTAGAACTTTACTAGCATATGTAGCTTATAGAGGATTTAAAGTTTATCAAATGGATGTAAAATCTGCATTCTTAAATAAATTTTTTGATGAGGAAGTCTAAATTGAACAACCTAAAGGTTTTGTAGATCCTAGCAAAAAGGACATGTTATACATATTACAAAAGGAATTATATGTTCTCAAGAAAGCTCCTAGAGCTTAGTATGAAAGACTTCATAACTACTTGATACAGATTGGTTTTCAAAGAACAAATGATAGTAGTAGTTTGTACATCAAAGAAGGACTTGATAAGAATATTGTGTTGGTAGAAATATTTGTTGATGATACTTTATTTACAAGAAATGATGACTTGTGCAAGGAATTTTTAGAAGAAATAAAAAATTAATTTGAAATTTCTATGTTTAGAGAGATAAAATTCTTTGTTGGATTGCAGATTTAGCAAAAGAAAGATGGTATCTACATTACTCAATCTATGTACATCAAGGAAATATTAAAGAAATTTGGAATGGAAGATTCAAGATCAGTTGGAACCCCTATGTCTACTAGACATAAGCTTTCCAAAAATGATGATTCTAAAGAGGTAGATCAAACAACTTACAGATCAATGATTGGAAAATTGTAGTATGTAGTACACACAAGGCCTGATATTGCATTAGCAGTCAATATGGTGGCAAGATTCTCAATAAATCTCAAAGAAAATCACATGATGGTAGTCAAAAGAATCATGAGATATCTAAAGGTACTGAAGAATATGGTTTATGGTACAAAATAGGAGGCAATTTGGACTTAAAAGTATTTACAGATGCTAATTGGACATGAAGTATTGATGATAGAAAGAGCACTAATGGTGGAGCATCCTTTCTTGGTAAAAGACTAGTGTCTTGGACAAGCAAGAAACAAAATTATATCTCTTAATCCATAGTCGAGGTAGAATATGTGATACTAGTAGTTAATTGTTCTAACATTGTTTGGTTCAAAAAACTAATGATAGGTATGAGGATAGAGATCACATGATGGTAGTCAAAAGAATCATGAGATATCTGAAAGGTACTGAAGAATATGGTTTATGGTACAAAATAGGAGGCAATTTGGACTTAAAAGTATTTATAGATGCTAATTGGACATGAAGTATTGATGATAGAAAGAGCACTAATGGTGGAGCATCCTTTCTTGGTAAAAGACTAGTTTCTTGGACAAGCAAGAAACAAAATTATATCTCTTAATCCATAGCCGAGGTAGACTATGTGACACTAGTAGTTAATTGTTCTAACATTGTTTGGTTCAAACAACTAATGATAGGTATGAGGATAAAGATCAATGATCCAGTAATCATATACTATGATAACACCAATGCAATAAATATATCAAATAATCTAGTAATGCATAACAAAACAAAACACATTGCTATAAAATATCACTTCTTAAGAGAGTTGGTGCAAGATAAAGAAGTCAGATTGGATTATGTAAATACAAAAGAACAAATTGCAGACATAGTCACCAAGCCATTACCTAATGATGTATTTCTGTATCTAAGAGGTAAGCTAGGGGTCATTCCCCTATCTAAAGCTCACTAAATGAAGTTGAGTGATACATCAACTAGAGCAAGTTGAACATCAATTAGTTAATGTAGGATTGACAAGGGCATATTGCAAATGAATCAGTACTCAAGGTACATTGATATTCACCAAGTATTGTCTTTGGCATGTGTTATCAAAGAGGGAGAAGTTTATTGTCATATCTCATAAAAATTTTTGTTGAAAAGAGAGAGAAGCTTTTTGTCATAAAAAGAATTAATCAAAGAGGGAGAATGAACTTAGTAGAAGTTCTAGTAGATAGAAGCATTTTGATAGAGGAAGAAACTAGAGATAGAGTTCACATTGACAAAGAGAGTTCTCATAGATGAGACTTAGAATAAAAATAAGGACATGTTCCTTACTTTATTGTTACTCCAAAATTTCATTGTGCTATGACATGTAATGTTTCCATCAATGCCAAAGAGGGATATTGTTGGAACAATTGATTAATTGTATATTGTCCTTGATGTTACACAAAATGTCATATCATTATCAATCAGTGCATGCCAAGCTTATTCGAGCATTGAAAATAGTTTTCTATGGCTACCGAGCATTCCAGAGTTTGTTTATTTTAGAAGGTAGTGTCTACCAAGTTCACTCAGACATCAAAGGAAAGATTGTAGAAGTTGAGTGTTAACCAAGCTCACTCAGTTAATGAAGGAAATGTTGGATGGAACTAGTCCTAACTGAGCTCACTTGGTTACCAAAGGATCTATGCAAGTATACAATGTTAACCAAGTTCACTTGGTTAACATAGGAAAATTATTTCTGAGTTAGTCTTTACCAAGCATAGTTAGCTAACTAAGGATTTTCTTGTTTTGGCATATTGAGTTCAATTGATTTATCTATTAGTTCTAGCCGACTAAGAAGATGAATATTAATTATTCTAAGTTGTATTTGAGCCAACTTGACAAAAAGAGATATAAATAAGAGGTCAAGTCAAGTGATAGAATGTGTGAAAATGTGAAGCATTTATGAATGCATGAAGATCTAATGATGTTGAAAGGAAGTGAATCAAAATGATAAGAAGAATATCCTTGATAAGTTGAAAATATATATTCAATCAGGAAGGATCAAGTACAAGCCAAAATTGAGATCTATAATTAGCAATTTAGTTGCATTCAAATTAGGTCATATTATTATTAGTCTCTAACCATTATAGTAGTGATCCAAATCTCTTAACAAAGTTGGTTTAACAACCATTTTTAAATCCTCTAACAAGGTGGCAGTTCTATTGAATTATCTAAAGACCTCTAACAAGGCCACTCCTACCAGGGTGATTAAATCCTCTAATAGGGTCACACCTAATAGTGTTTTTTGTAATCTTTAACATAGTTGGCTCCTAGCAGGGCTAACTTCACAAAAGTGAAAAATTGTAACTAGTTGCAATTGGTGGTTTTTCCCAAATTGGGTTTTCATGTTAAATCTTGGTGTCATATGTGTTCATGCTATTTCTTTTATTTTCTTGCAACTAAGATTAAGTAATGGTAATAATAGATAACATCTTTAGATTTTCATGTTAAGTTTTTACTGAGCATTTACAGAGTTACAACATTTCTTTTATTTTCGAGGATCAACAAAATTTAGTTTTTAGAGTTTTATTTTGTACTAACATCTAAGGGATCTGAGATTTATTTTTGTATTAACTAATTCACCCCTCCTCGCTTACTTACTCCTCCTATATTTCCAATAGAAGACTAGGATAGAGGTGTGCATGGAATTAACAAGCTAACAACAAAGACTAGTTTTTGACCAAAATTTTAGTGTTTAGGTATTATTTTGTGCAAGGATTCTCACTTCCCATGTGAGGAAATATAGAGAGCCATGCAAGGAAACATAGACTGACAGTTCTAAAGGTTTTTTCTCATGCAAATTTTTATGGAACTACAAGTGAGGATAGGACAAAACTGATAGGTTTGGACTGAAGAGATTTTGTTGATTTTGGGAGTTTCTAAAAAATATATTTATAGAATTGGTAAGTTTTAAGCATATATAAACATTATTTTCAAATTTTGGACATGATTTTGGTTTTCAAGTAAACAATGGTTTTTTAGACAAGGGATGGAAACAATAATCATAAATAATACAACTAAGGACAAAGCCACTCAGAAGGATGGGGGAATATTGACATTTTGTTGTTTGGATGATTTGGATAGTTTGTAGACTCAAAAAAGACACTATTATATCCCTAAAACTAGGAATGGTAGAGGTATAAAAATCTTTCTCTCACAACTTATGTGCATGCCTTCACCTTCCACAATCATGCCACCCCACTAGAGGGCACTTGTGTTTTTAGTGTATTCCAAGAAATCAATAAAATATATGCTCAATGAGCACCCTTGTGGAAGTGGTCAAGGGTGTATACCACCTTATCGCATCTAGGTACATACCTATGGTGAGATCTACAAGAGAGATTCTTCCCCCTCCTTGCACAAATATTATGACCCCTTTCGAAGGTGAACCAGGTAGTAACTATCTACAAAGTTTTTAATTGGCTTCCATTAATATTAATCCCTAGTGGTTTCATGAATGAAATTGAGGCCAATGACCTATACCAGCATCTATAAGTCCACACACTTGACTAGCAAGACTAGGGGCACCACCACCCAGTTCAATAGATAGAGCCTCTTCTTGATATGCAATATCATAATGAAGAAGAAGAAATTAACATGGCTTTGGAGTCTTTTATTTTATAAATCTTCTTTATTAGAGTGAGTTGGAATCACCAGTGAAAGGTGTGTGCTCACTTGGGTCATTCCTAGAGGTTCGATTGCTCTGGTAGGCCCTCTATAGGTTGACTCCAACTATAGCTTGGATTCAAGGGTCAAAGTTTCTAATTTTCCCAAAGGGAAAAGAGTATACTCCTCTACCTTGTCACCTTACCCAAATACACAAATCATGTTCATAACTGAGTTAGTTTATCAATCCTAATGTGTCTTTTTCCAAGATTTTAATTTTCCTAAAAAGAAATCATCATCTCTTCATAAAAATCTTTGCTTGGGAGAACCACCAAACTTCTTTCCTCCCTCGAGTACCATCTTCCAAAGGTTTCTAGGTTTCTGATTTACTCTTGGGAATCACTTTCAAGTAGTAAAGTGTATACTCCCCTAATCCTTTGTCTAGATCCTTGCAAAGTTCACAAGCCCTATCAAACTATGTGTATAAGAAAGCATTAAAACAAACACATTGTTTGAGTAGGCTTCAACATATTCTTTGATAAGTGAATCTCTAACTGAATGTCTTGCAATCCAATTGTTAGTACTATTTGTATATTTGTAACAAGGTATCTTTGATAATTGATCTACAAACCATTATTTTTGATAAGAAAAACTAGTTTTACAGGGATCTTGAAACCCAAAAGTTAAAACAAAAACCAAGGCTGATAATAAGCATATAAAGCCCAACCAAACATAGACAAGTCATATGGCTAATAATAAGCATGGAAGCCTAGCCAAACATAAAGGCAAATGAAAAGGCTAGTTCAACTTACATCCAAAATGTCAGAACAAGAAAAAGCCAACTTGATAAAAAATAGTAGTAAACTAACAGCAAAATACAAGAATAAATAAAACATGATTAATCTTTTGTCTTTCTCTTGAGCTCCTACATCGTCTGAGCTACTTCATAGACTTTGTAAGTCTCCTCAAAAATCTACTCCTAACTCTTATAGGCTTCTCGATCTAAGCTGTCAAAAGTAATTTCTATCACCACATCCTCTTCCACCTTGGCTCTTTCCCTATCCTTGTCCTCACTCTTGTCTAGTAGGCCTGTAGCTTTTAACATTCTAGTAAGGGAAAAAATGTTATCATTGATAGAATTGAGGATGGAGATCACTTGATTCACCAGATTGTGATTATAGTTTTCTAGGTTCAAGATTCTCTTCTCGGCTAAACTGATTCTATCCTCCTTATTCTTCTAATTTTTCAGACTTGGCTCCTTCCTACTATTTTCCATTTGGCCAATTTTTTTCCTAACCTCTTCCAATTCATGGTAAAGCCATTTGATTGACCTAAAGTTGTCAATCATGCTATTGTGAGTATTATTCAATAGATTCATGCCTATTTCCCTAGCATATCTGTTATTGCTACCATAGCTGGATCGATGAGTTCTTCAAATTGGAGCTAGCCCTATTTTTCTTCTAGAATTTAGGAATTCATTGTTTCTTTGACAATCCCCATTGTAGATGTTCTAACATTAAAGTTTCTCCATGCATTTTGCCTATCCTTAATAACCACTTCTCCACCCTCTCCTTCAATTTTCTCCTTCTCTTGCTCTTGGGTATGAATAGGGGAAAGAGAAATAGCAAAGATATCTGGCCCTAACACCAAAACCCCCTCAACATCCATCTATTTTTTCCTCTTCCTTTTCCTCGTAGCTAGTTCCTCCCTCTTAATTTCTATCTCCTCCTCATCATCAATTTTTATATCCTCCCCTTCCTCATTGTTTTCTTCATCACCTTAGCTTGTAATTTTAGGCCCATGTCCTCTAGGGCTCTTCCTACTTGGGATAATAGGTGAGTGAAATTTTTTCTCTGACTCTTTAGCCTTCTTTCTAAAGGAAACATTTTCCTCTCCCTCCAAGCTGATACTTTCAATATCCTCTGAATCAGAGGAAAAACTAGAACTGCCTAAGGCCTTAGAGGCATCCACTAGGCTGAGGAGATTTTCTTAAAGTCTAGTCTTTAAAATGCTTATAAATTAAAAAAAATAATCCCTCATGTAGGGTAGGATTCACAGAGGGCTTTTTCTTGTATCCTGTGATAGCCTTGCTCATAGAAGTAAATAAATAAAAAGGGGAAAGAAATCTTGATGCCATGACAGAAATGGTTGAGAAAAACAAATTGATGGGTTTTGACCTGGTCAAATTTAGTATCCAATGAAATATACTCTATAGTAGCTCGTAAAATATACCTCCAAAGTTTTTTGATGGAATCCATTTTATAGTACATTTCACATTTTACCAAATCATTCCTCTCCTCCATTTTCTTTGTAAAATCCTTGACTGCATTCACTGACAGCTTCTTGTCTCTATAAAATTTGAAGCCCTCCGCTGGAATTTCAGATACAAGAGCAATGACTTCCTCTATAATCTAAAATGAAACTCCATTCATTTTAACTCTTCCATCCTTCCAAGAGTTTACCATACTATTAGTTACATCTAGGTCAAAGCCATGGAGTTTAGCAATGTAATTTGCTATACCTCCTTTCTCCAATTTCTCTCATACTTTTGCCCTTTCTTTCCATTTTTTGCTTCCCCCATAGGTTCCTTTCTACTCCATTCCCCCACCATTTTTGTGCTCTCCACCTCTACAATTCTCATAAATGCCAACCTCTACAAACCCTTCTCAACCCTTTTAAAGCTTTGGTTTTTGTTTCTTTGAAAAGCACCAAAATCTTTTTCTGTACCCCAAGAAAAAAGGCGAATGAAAATATTGATCCACAAAACCTATCGATATGACACTGATAACCTCACCTTCTGACTTTGTTTTCTGTAAACACCATTATTACAATAACTCACACCCCAACTTCCATAAATTAACATTATTACATTAAGATCTCCACCATACTTCCCTAGATTTTTTTCAGTTCGATAAGACTCCTCACTTTTGCCAGAATATTCCCACCCAAATTCCAAGTCATCATGTTATCTTGCTTGATTACTTCATTGGCAAACCAGTCTTCCATGGGGCTAGCTTCCCTATAAACATGGGTGACATGGACACATTCAAAATTTTGAAGGAGATTTCAGCCTCTTCAATTAAATTAGTAATAGATCATGAGGGTTGACTAATTCCTTTAATACATCTTATATTGTTATTAGAATCCCCCTCCAACCATAATTTTTTGATCCCCATGTCTAAGGCTAGTTTAACTATATGGCAAGTAGCATTGGCTTCTAAAAAATGGCTAGTTTGGAAAGCCAATAGATGAGAAAAAACTGCCACCCCTCCACCATAATTATTTCTTATGATTCCTCTACAACCTAAAGGTCTAGGGTTACCTTTTGATGCACCATCAAAATTTTCTTTATGCCATCCCTCATGAGGGAGCAACCATTTTACATCCTATCTTTTGGTCCTCCTATCCTTTTCTTTCTCCTTCTTATTACCACCATTTTCAATATCTCCCCCCTTCCTTACCTCATAGTTTTCCTTTATGCTTCTATAAATCTTCTCTCTTAGAACATAAGTAGGTTCCTCTCTATCTCTAAAAATTCTATTGTTTAAAAAAAAAAAAAAAAAAAAAAATTCTTTAGAAATAAGTGCTAGATCAAAGATGTTTTTGAAAAATAAAATTAAAAATTGCTAGTTTTCCTTTATTGGTGCTAAATTTTGCATGAGACTCTGCAGGGTTCCACGCGAGGAAGTACTATGTAACATGTGAGAAATTGCTTTCTTTGTGGAAGCATACACTTTTTCATGCAAGAAAGTATAGAGGTAAATGTAAATATTACATTTCTTTGCATGAGGATTGATCTTATCACGTGATAATTCACTGAATTGTATGAACAAAAATGTCATAATGTCGAAAAATAATTTAAAATTGAGGCCAAAATTTGTTTTTTTTTGCCCCACAATGGGTACCAAAAATTTGAGTGCTAATTATGGGCCTCTAAATCTACACACACTTCAACATAATCTTTACATGTCAGAAAAATCCTAAAATGAACATGAGATTGTCCATTCAGTATGACTGAACAAAGTGATATATTGTCTTCTAATGAGATGAGATTTTTATATTCACTCTTCGAATTGAGAGACCAACAACTAGACCAAACTAGTATGAAGGATTGTAAAGCATGCAAATGCAATCTAATCTATTTTTGTTCATGTTTTTTAAATGCAAAGATACAAAGGTTAATCTAGATGAAATTAAAATTAATCTAAGAGCAATGGAAAGTAAGAGCTAGATGAATGCATTTTAATCTAAATGATGAGCATATGGAAGCAAGAGAAAATTCAAATAAAAGATACTTGAGTACTCAAATTAGCATTAATTCAATGCTATTCATGTGCATCCTCTTGAGATGAGAGGTTGAAGGTTTTTTATATAGAATCCAAGAATTTGATCATAAGTCAAGATCAATTTGAGTGTATAGTCCTGATTGAAGATAACATTGAGTCTCCATTTTTTATGGAGTTGAATGAGAGGAAATGGGAGATAAAAATGATCCATTCAAATATGTGCTCATAATTAGATTTTCTAATTAATTAATTAGTTTCAATAAGAATGACATATATTTAATTAAACCAATGTATTTTAATTCCTTCTTTATGTGTATTAGGTAAAGGGGTAGATTTAATTTAATTAATGGACTTAGGACTTATAATTAAATTAATTAAATTAATAGGTTTAATTTAGATAATTTAATTAAGATTTAGGAATTAAGTAAAGTAAGTGATTAATATAGGTTAATGATTTTCTACATTTGACATTTACATCAAGTATAGATTATCAAAATTAGAATCACCTAGTACAATAGGACTTTAAGTAGTATTGATAAACTGAAATTGGTTTAGAATACCAATGTGCCAATCAAGGGTATGACAATAGGAAACCTTTGTACATTGGATAGAGGGAACTTTTGTACATGATAAAAAAATGTGAAATGGATATTTATATGGGAGATGCATTTGTCTAATTTTGAAGTTTCAAGACTTCAAAATGTAACTAAAAATCTTGGAACCAATCCAAAATAACTTGGTCTTATCAAGATTTCATTATCGATGTCATGTGTTAGTCTTTATAGGCCTTGTAGCCTTTTAGGATGCTAATTAGCTATTAGTTTTGGGTATTTGGGCTCTAATTCAAAATTTTTCCAAATAAATCTATTAACAAATCACCATTCAAATACCCATTTGGAAGACCTAAAATATTGTGTAGGTCTTCGATTACAAACCCTCGGTACAGTGCCAAATTCTAACTAAGGCCAAATAAGCTGGTTTAAAAATTAAATTAGGTCTAGCTTACTAAAGGTCAATAAAATGGATTCACACACACTTGATTTCTTGGTCGTCCACCTTCTTGGATCACTAGATGGTTACATCCAATCCATGCCTACATGTTATCAACTATGATACTTAAACCAACCTATTGGAATTCTTTAGAATAACTAAGGATGGGGGGGGTGTGAATTAGTTATCCAAGGTCCAAATGTATAAATAAAACTTTTTAATTCTTAATAGATTCATATTCATAAAACCATATTTTGCATGTATTCATTAGATCATCCAATATCTTAACTTAGTAGGTCACTGTCCTAGGTCAAAATAACTTTGCAAAAATATAAAAATGAAATACTACAAACTCATTCACACAATTTGATAGAAGGATTTTATTTGGAAACCCAATTTTGAAAAATCCACCAATAATATACTAACCAATTTCACTCTTCTAAAGTGATGCCCTATTAAAGGCCAATCCCATTAAAGGTTACAATACACATTATTAAATGTGACCTAGTTAAAGGATTTTAATCACCCTATTAGGAGTGAGCCTTGTTAGAGGACTTTAGAACACTCCATTAGAATGTCACCTAGTTAAAGGATTTACAAATTTTGTTTAGGTCAACCTTAATCCAAATAATTTATCTAGACTCATATAGTTGTTAGAAAGTAATAGTAGGACTTGATTTGATAATGAAATACAACTCACTTGTAGATTATAGATCTTTGGTTCAATCATCTATTCTTCTTGGCGTTCATACTCTTTATCTCTAATAGTTTGTTCGCCCTTTAAGAATTCAACCTCTTAAGCCTTCTTTCTTTGTATGTCAATTGCATTCTCTTCTATTCAACCACCATATGAAGCAACACCCTAGACTTCTTGTCTTCCTTAGGTTCTCACACATGACAACCTTTTCTTGTGGCCTACTATCTCTATAAATAGAGAATTTGGGTATTTTTTTGTTTAACCACAATTGTCAATTTTAGTGTTAGGTAAGATTCATTGAATCTACTTACTCTCCCATTTTAGTCCATCTAGAAACCTCTTCTATAATCTTCCTTGAATTTTCCACAAAATGGTTTATCTTGAATTCTATGTCACCAATTCATCATACTTATCTTCCACATACTTCACATAATTCAAGAAATTAAATTAGTTGTCTTAGATTCATCAAATCTTAGATTTAACACTTTTTATTGCCACTTGACATCTATATTATTCACTCAGCAATAACAATCTTCTAATGCTTGGCCAACACTTGGTTGCTTAGCACTAACAATGTCTTCTTAGCTCGATCACCATTGTTATTTCCCTAATGCTCAACACTTACTAAATTTTACTAACACTCAACATTTCCTAACTTTCTACCTGGCTTGAACTAGAATTTGTTTGGCTTACATTATTTGCTTGACTAGGCTTGGCAGACACTTTTATGAAAACACTTCTTCTTGGCTTAGCTAAAGTAAGCATTTACTTTAGCCTTAAGTAGATCAACAATACATAATATCATCAATGTCTTACTTGGTCTTAGTGCTCCTTTTATACACTAAATAACTCAACCTTTCTCTAGTTTCTCTTGTTATCCTATCTTTTCAAATCCTCTTCATCAATTAAATAAATGATAGCATTCAAACAAAAAATGCAATTGTCTCACCATCAAGTAGTAGGCTTGACATCATTGACAAAATAATATTTGTTCTATAAATTTTCAAAAATGACAATCTTTGTAGCATGTAGAAAGTAAATTTATGTAGAAGAAACTATAAACATCTTATTTAAGCATGGTTGGGTTCATTTTGGATTACCCAAAAACATTATTTTAGATAGGGATGATCAATTTACCAGGTAATTTTTGTCTTCATTATGGGAAATTATGGATACAAAATTGACATTCCATCCCCAAAAAAATGGTTAAATAGAACTTTTCAATTGAATGATTATTTAAACTTTGCATACATATCACTTAAAACATCCTCATATATGAGATGAGATTCTTCCATATGTAAAAAATAGCTACAATAGGGAAATTCATAGTTAAACTATCCATAGCCTATTTAAAGCTTGTCTTGGATATCAACCTTTATCACCAATAAATGTTTCTATGCTAGTTATACAACTTGACTTGGTACCATGCTTGGATAAGGAGAAGGAAAAATAAAGGAAGTTCATTGATAGATTTTATCATTTACTGTAGAAATTTCATTAAATTTTGGAGCAAACCACGAAGAAGTATAAATAGAGGCATAATGAGCATCAAAATCCTCATAATTTTCATTTTGAGGATAAGGTGTGGTTGTATTTTTAAAAGGAACAAATCCAAGAACCTCATAGGAAGATTCATCCTCTTTGTTACAATCTATATATTTTGATAAACTAGGAGGGAGGGGGGTAAATAAGTTATCAATGTACTTAAAACAATTTGTACGCTTTAAACTTATCAGAAAATAACTTTGTTAAATATTTGATTGGCCAACAATAGTTTACAACCTAATGCATAAGAAAACATGAAATAACATGAACCACATCCAATCACACATTAACAACAATATCTAATGTAGAAACCCAATTTTGGTAAAACCACTATGGACATTGTCACAAATAAAGAAATTTACTCTTCTAAAGTGAGCTTGGCTAAGAGCCAATCCTATTAAAGGTTAAAAAAGCATTTATTAAAAGTGACCCTGATAGAGGATTTTTACCAATGACTAGATAGATATGCCACTCATTAATGAGTGGCCTTACTAAAGGACTTAGTAAATTCATTAGAATGGCACCTTAGAAAGGATTTGAAAAATAGGACTCTTAGATCCACTTAGTTAAGAATTTTTCTACTACAATGGTTAGAAAGTAATAATGAATTGATATGTTGAAATAAAAACTACCTTTCATTATTAGTTATCCTTTCATCTCAATACTCTTCTTCACATTGTTCTTTACTTGGTTGATCAACACACACTTCATATCAACTCTTTACTTCACTTGATTCACACTTTCCTATGCTTGGTATACCCTTATGGTCTTGTTCTTCTATCAACAAGTTTAACTTTATTCATCATCCTTTATATAGGACCTTTTTTTCTACTTAATCTCATTCATTACAATTTCCCTAAATTCTTCACATTCATTTGATCACATCTCAACTTACATTTGATGTATTTGGCACTAAAAAAACTTCTTATACATCATGTCAGTCATAATTCATCTTGGAACTTGAACTTTTCTTAGATCATGAACCTTTCCTTGAATCTCTTCCATCTTATCTTATCTAACCAATTTCATCCATAGATTTTACAAACAAAATTATTTCCTTTTTTAGAATCTTCTAGACTAATCTATATTCTCACTTGATTTCATTCCACAATTGATTTAATCAAAACTATTCTCCTTCACCAACCTATGTTCTTTCTTTAGTGAATATCCTCATCTTCTTGGTTAACACTATTCCTTGCATTACACTATCTTTCTTGGTCAATTTCTTGGTTAACACTTATAATTTTTTTCCTTAACATGTGCTTCGTACACTTCCACTGAGCAATATCTTTTCTTACTAACCACCATTTCTAGCTTAGTAGCACACACTTATTCTATCTTTTCACTTTACAACTTGAAATCTTTCTTACCAACCAATGTATCTAACTTTTACATCATTCTAAATATTCATCAAATAATGTAAACCAATCAAAGTAATATTACCATATCAAATATTGATTCATTAATTACCCATTTAAACTCACACACTTAAAAATTGATTCATCATTTTTCTTCTAACTTTTACCAACCTTTTTGATTTGGAAACTTACATAAATTAGTATCTAGCTTATTGACATACTAATATCCTTCATTCTAGTAGGCTTGGTATCAATGACAAAATAACAATTGGTCCAATTCTCCTACATTCCATTTAGTGCTTGATCTTCTAACCTTGTTCATCATAAACATCATCTGGTGTAGAAATGTCATGTTAGAAATAGGGAATATTGAGAGAGGGAGAGGGGAGTTAATTACTATTTCAAAAACTTTAGCTCAAAAGTAAATATTGTTAATTGTCTTATAGCTTGTATATGAAAGTAAACTAACAATGTTGAACAATAAACATAACCATACACAAAGAGAAATCATAACACCATATTTTGTTAACTAGGGAAACCCTAGCCAAGGGAAAAGCTTGGTGGGGATGGTACCCACAAAATGATTCATTAAAAAAAAGTATCATTTTAACGATGTTGATCGTGTTAGGAGTCTTTTAAATACATTATAATGCCCTATCCGAACATCCTTGGAACAAGGATGAAGTACAAGGCAAGATATTTTTTTTTGCAAGTATGAGTGCACATGACAACATCATACACAGATCTCAAAGATCACAATGGAAGTCTTAACCACCATCCTAGAAACCAACAAATCTCCAATTGCCACTACCCAAACTAACACACACTAACTAGAATTGAACTCCCAATAAGATAACCATACAAAAAATATAAAACCTATGAGAGAATTGTAATTCAAGTCATCTCAAAGGATACTAGGAACACTAAAAATTGATCCCCAAAAACTAAAGGAGATGCCCCCTAGTTTTCATAAAAGGACCATAGATTGATAGGTTTTCATGCAAATATGTGCAACATGCCACATGAAGAAATACCTTTTTGCATGAAGATATACACAATGGTGTGAGGAAGTGTTTGGCCATACCACCAAGACACCCCAAGACTGGTGTAGGGTTTCATGTGAGAAAGTGCCAATCCACATGAAGAAACTCAACACACCACGCAAGATCTTGCATCCTCGTGCAAGGATGCATATTTTGTGTGAAGACTCAAAACAACATGCAAGAAGAAAAAATACTAAAAGACTAGTTAATAAAATTTCTCCACACTAGGGAGTACTAAATTCACATTTTGAGGTAAGAACACTCAAACAATATTTGAGAGATAGAAAGCCAGAACTACATCTAACCATCTAGTCATATAGCAAAGGGAAATAAAAGAAGGGAACATTGCAGAGTACTAAAGTAGCATCACAATAACAAAAATAACATCACAATGGGTAGTACAACCAAACTAACTATGCAGTTCCTCCCAACCATAATAGCATCATAAGGCCATCATGGACCCTAGCCATCCCTCGCACGTAACATCCCAAGCTATCGATTAGATCATTGGTACTATCATATAAGGACATCACTACTAAAACAAGCTACAACATAAGCATAAGGAAATATAACATGCTAGAAGAAAAAGCATAACATAATGCTATAAATATAGATAGCATCATCTATCATATGCTAATCATCATAATAATGAAATGCATAAAAAAAAAACATCATCTAAGATGTTATAAAAGCACTCCAATGAAAGCATAAATCACTAGAAAGCATACTCCAAAACTTGAAGTAAAAAGTGAAAATATCTAGCAATGGTCGCACTAGAACAAAGATTGTCTCTATACACTAGTCCCTAGCAATGGTATAGGTAGCTATGCCTCCCAACCATATGGAACCTACAAGCCGACTCCCACCATGCTGATGAAGATAATGATCCAACCACAAACACACATAAAGAAAATGTCCATGACTAACACGCATGCCATATAGTATGATGACTAAAACTAAGACATAGATAATGCATAACTATAGATCCTGGTTAGACATTCAATGGGCTACTAAGTAGGGGTTAAAATCATGGGGAGTTGCTTGGCTTTGACAAGCCCAAACTAGTATTAGTAGCTACCCTTCCCAATGGAATGTGCATAGTCTAGTTTTAGTTATCTTAAATTTATTACCACCAAGTATTTTCATTTAGTTATCACTTAATTAGAACTTCCTTCACCAACCCTCTAGGCATAATTATCACCAAGTTGTGAGATAGAAGCCCCCTTTATATGCTACCCTACCCTACCCATGCTCATCCAATGATGAGTGCATGTAGGCATGCAAATTCTCAACCCAACCCCAATGATCATAACTTCTAGAAGTACCATGGAAGATCAGGCCTTGCAAGTCCCAACAAAGGTATGTGTATGTACTTTTGTGTGGCACACCACTATCACACAATTATAACACAAGGACTGGATGAGTACACAAGCAGATAAATACACTCAACCAAAAATAGACTCAGGAGTAGAGATGTGACACACATCCCAATGCAACATAAAAGTGCAACAATGGTTAGATTGACATCGAAATGGATCGTCTAGGTCCATGACCCACATTATGCTAATAAAACTTGAGAAAATAGGGTAGCACACAAAATGAGGTAAAAACCCTAAAAATTAGAAAGCTTTGAAATTAAAACCCATTTGGTCTATGGCTATAAAACCTCTAAAAATCCAATAATATTTGGGTTCTGACATCTTATACAAAAATGAACAGCATAACAGTACAAAACTCGAAACCCCCATCCCAAAAATAGGGAAAATGTTCATACCTGACCAAATGGGTAGAACCAACAAATAGAAATAGAGGGGAACACTAGTTCTTAGGCTCTAGCCAAACAAGTACCAAAAATAGAACCTAAAATGATAAAATGGTAAGGCCCTACCTAACAGCAAAAGGGGCAGAAACTAAAACTTGCACAGTAAAATAAAATGCTCGTCGAAGCTATCAAAAATCATGACAAAGCAAGGTCCACCCAAGCCGAATCCAACAAGACTGACCTTGTGAAGATCCCATGCTCATAGCTCCCAGAATGAGTAGGAAACCAATCCTTTAGAAGGAGGATTTCGAAAAAGCTCTCAAATTTTTATTTTCAAAAAGTGAGAAGTGAATAATAAAATCCCCTTTTCAATACTTATTCACTTTTAGAGTGAATAGTTGATTAGGGAAAATAACCATTTATACTAGTTAGACTCTGAATCAACCCAAACAAAAATAGGTTATTCCTCAGAATAGGAATTCACCTAAGGAAAAGCTACCAAAAATTAAATTCAAGAAGATTTAAAGCCCAAAAACCTAAAATCACAGAAATTACTAAACAACTTTCGCGATAATGTGAACCTCTAAATGCACAAACATGTTCACTAGTCTAATCATATAATGTAGATGAGTTTAGATTTAATAATCACTAAAATTTTTTAATTTAACTAATTAAAATAAGGATACTTGACCGTATAGGGATGACATTGCTAAAATATGAATAGCTGAATCACTAACTCTATTGGCCACTACTAGGGATATAAATCCTACATACTAAAACACATGATTAAGTGCAATTGCATATAATATCATAGCCAAAGTAATTAATGCATTAGATACCTAATTAATCCATCTACATCACTCACATTTGCATAAAGCATAAAGAAAAAGAATAAGTAAATCACCATAGCATAAAATCCATCAAATAATCATAAAATATGTCCAAATACTAGATAATTAGATGTCATCATAGATCTACTATCATCTCAAAATGGCATCAACATGAAAATACGATAACTAAACAACATCATAGTAAAGCATCTATGCTACCAAATCAAAGTATAACATTTGACCCTCGAGTCATCTCAAAGTACATATAATAAGAGTATCAAGTATCTCTTGAATCAAAATAGACAAGGTATAGACTGCAAACATGAGAGGCACTACATACATATAGGACTAGGCTCTATTAAAAGTATCAACCCTATTAGGAGTTGGTATCTACAATTATATGATATATGAAAGATGAGCCCACTGCTCAAACATGAAACTATATAATAAAGTACCTTTACACAAAAAAGATAGATACAAAAACCTTTTACTTTTGATATCTTCAATATTTGATCTTTCCTTTATTGTTCTTCACATACCTCTAATCATACATCAGAATTTACATCAATATATCTTGCATATTACTTCCCATATCACATAGCACATCTACTTCTCTTTGCATAATACAGTCTTTCCTTTATACCTTTACTTTTTACAAAATCTATTGAGTCAACCTTAAATCTTTCATACACTTGGCTAAATACAAAACTATTTCTTTCTAACTTAGGGTTAACATCTAGGATGTCATTAGTAATTAGTTGAATAATTATTCATAAATTAATAATTCTTCAACCCATAATTATTCAATTACTAGTATGCTCTATTCTTCTTTATGCACTACCTCTACAATTATTTATTCCATAATTCCTTCCATACTATCCGTACAAACTTGCACACTTAGATGCAGTGTATTGGTATACTATATTATATGCCCTTAACTGTGCATGTGTCAATTACTACTTCATCATCTATAATCATCAAAAATTTTCTTGTTTAGTTGGGTAACTATCTAATACTTAGACAATTTTTCATGTCTAATTATATAAACTTCATTTGTATATAGTGCCTTCTTCACATAGGATATATATTGCCATAAATGAAAAATCCATCATTATACCAACTTATTTTATTTATCCATATTGCCAATAATCTCCCCTTTTAGCATTAATGGTGTGAGGCCTCACCCCGACCCATCATACCATAGATACTGTATTTCCATTTTGTTTCTTAGGACTAGATATCTTGACATATATTTTGATACTTGATAGATAGTAAATTTTGTTACTTAACCAAAAATATTTACTTTGTGATCTTCCATTTTGATATGCATTATGACTTAATTGGCATAGTCAATGAATTAATGGATTTTTAATCAGTACTTCATTATTATGATAGAAAATAGAATTCTGTTGTAATTCAAAATGCTTAAATTGATCTTGTTAGGAAAGTCAGTAATATTCAGATTTTTGAGGTTTAATGATTAAATGTATGTAAGAAAATGATGGAGAATAGGAAGTTACTTATGAAATGTGTTATATGTGAATTTTAGAATATTTTTTTTTTTATGTATCTTTACTTTCATATGTATTTTATATGAGACTTTTTATTGGATTACTAATACTCAAGTTAAGTGTGTAGGAAAGGAACCATGGAAACATAATAGGGAAACAAGGTATAAACACATGTTAATATGACACTACCAAGGTGAATTTTTAGAAGATTAGTAAACTTTATTGTGATGTGTTTATTTTATAAACATGATATGTATGTGTGTAGTATTTATTTCATGAGTAGATTTAGAACATGTCATGTGTGATGTATAATGAATTTTGTGTGCTGAAGATGGATCATGTAGCCACCTTATTTCAAGTTAAATCCCTTAAGTAAGAATTATACTTAATTTCCTTGATTTAGTAAGGAAAACAAAGGTTATCCCCATAAGAAATTTGAAATTTGACTTCACCTAGCATTGTGAGGGCCAAAAAGTACCTCTAAGGTGAATTTGTGATGAAAATAAACCCTATCCATGATAATACTTTAAGTTAGGGGGCTAATAGTGACCACTAGGGTACCTAGAAAACCTAGGACACCCCAAAAAGAATGTATTTTATATTGAATCCGAAAATGGGAGTCATATATAGAGGCATGGCCAAACTAGAAACCAACTTGCCCACTCTCTAACTTTAGAGGCATTTAAGGTTTGGAGAAAGAGGATAAGGAGCTCTACTACAACTTTCATTTGCCATTGCTTGGAGTAAGATTGGTATCCATGATCCATGGTGTCTCTTCATTTCATTATAGATTTGATATGGTGTTTCTTCATTGCATTGTAGATTTGTTGTGGAGTAGATGTGGTTTTGTGAAGAATCTTGTTGTATAAGTGTTGAATGTGAGAAGTTTTATGGGATTTCTTTCTTGAAACTTGTTTGTTCATGTTGTTTGTTGTATAAATGGGTGAGAAGCATCACTCACCCTTGAGAGGGAAGCGATGCTTGGGTGAAGGGGTTAGTTGAGCTCACCCAAGTAGTAGAAAATTTTTCCCATGTGTGGAGATGATTTTGATATGTTTCAATGGAGTATGGACTTCATGATTTCTTGCATTCTTGGGAGGTATAAGGAGGTGTATGAAGAATGAAGTAATTGTTAAGCCTTGATAGGGCATGTTACTCATGAGAATATGTGTATATATGTGATTCATGGATTTGAAATTCTCCTCATGGAGAGAGCCCACCTTCACCTTATATCTTGATTCTATGGTAGAATCTATATGCAAGCCTTGGGATGGGTTGTATTGTGTTGTGTTGAGATGTGTTATTATGGTTAAGTATGATATGTGAGCTAGAAGGTGTGTAACCATTTGTGCCTTGTTTCCCCAAGCTTGATGGGTGGCCTCCTTGAGGCCTAGGTTGAGAGGTGAGCCTCCATGGTTCTACATATTGTCTCTTATTTGTAGGTTTTTTCTTGAGGTCTTGGACACTTGGAAACTGTGAAGTCTTACCTTTTCTTAGGAAGAGAGAACATTATTGTTTGAGTGGAAAATGGAGAAACAAACTACATCTTGTTAAGTGAATTATTATGTATTTGCAAGAATGTTGTTATTATTCTCATTTATTTGTTATTAAAAATATTGTGAATCATTTATGTATTGTAGAAAGGTCTCTCCATCTGTATATTTGGTATGGTGATCTCACCACCTTATGTGTATGCTTGATAAATGGTTGAATGTAAGCTTGAGAAGATCATGAAGGAATATTCATTGTATTTGTGTTGTTGGTTCATAATCTTGGATATGAATGCATTGAAGAAATGATTAAGTGCCATGGTGGACATTAGAAAGTTGAATTGAAGATTCTCATTTTGTTATTCTTACTTCCTCAAGTCTCATATGAATAAACTAGATGTATTTTATGATCAATCTTGACTTTTGTATAGATGTAGAGTATGCATTCAATCATTTTTGTAATTGTATTTAGAATATAGTCATAGATAGATATCATCCATGAAATCGGAATACTTGATGTTCATAAAGTTGCATGCAAAGTGGCATTTAGATGAAGTAATGGAAAGCATTATACTATGTTAGTATATCATCTATTCAATTAAATATAACCATAGAGAACACATGAAGATAATTAGGCAATATAAGTTTAACTATTACAACAACGCATGTAGATGCCTGTTAACTTGCTAGAAAATGTATGGGTTTTCAAAAAGAAAGCCTCCCTCCAATAATACAGTCAATAAAATAATGATATCCAAAAAAAATAATCATATTTATCCATTAGCCATATAAAAATACATAAGTCAATTGTCATATTATGATGGCTAATGAAGAGGTAAAAAAAAAAATCTATATATGAATATATGGTTGCATGGATGTACCCTATCAGCTAGACATTTATAAACATAGCAAAAAAAACCTTTATTAATACCCCCACCCTAGGAGGTGACCTACTCATAAATTAGGTCAAGGGAGCTTTTTTTTTTTTAAATATAAATTTAATATTATAAGTTGGGTGGGAAAAGGACCACCCTACCCACTTGTCCTAGCGGCTTTTATTGCAGTGGGAGGCATTTAATGCAAAGCGGGATGCCATGTTTTGCATGCTATCCACCTCTTCTCTTTCCCACTTGGGAAGGGAGAAAAAGGGGGCGATAGCTAGGAGTAAGGGGGGAGATTTATTAGGTGGGGTCTTAGAGGATTGGGTAGGTATAGGAGTTTGCGAAAAGGTGTTGGGTAGTTGATTTTAATGTTTTTTTTTAATTGTTAATTTATGGTAAAGGGTATTAAGGGTTAGATAGTAATTAGGAACTTGCTTAAGTATATTAGGAAACGATTGTTGTTTGTTGTTTTTTTTTAAAGAAAATATAAATATATATAAACTATATTAAATTAGGCATGTGTTTGTAAGTAAGATATGATGTTTATAGAAAAGATAGATATAGTATTAGATAATAATTTTATCAAATAATTAAGTATACATTATTAGCAAATATAGTAATTTTAATATATAATTTAATAATAATATTATTAAATGATTAAAAATAAAAGATGTATATTAAGAATGGTAGACATAAGTAAATTTAAAGTAATAATAATAATATTAATAGAAAAGGTTATGCTACGATGAGACATGTGGAAGAATGATATATATATATATATCATTCAATGGAAATTAAGTATGTGTAAAATTAAATATTAGGGTTATCTAAGAGTAGTACCTATTGAACCTGAGGTACAAGTAATTTTTGGTATATTGAAAAGCCTAGTCAAAAGACATCGAACCAGTTAGAGATGATAAAAAAAATTTAAAAAATTCTAATATTAATAGAAATAAAATGATTAATTAATAAAACATCTTCTTGTTGCAATCCTTAGAACTTTTACCACTACATTAACACAAATTTGAATCTCACTTGCACATCGAAGTGTCTCAATTTGGGTGCAAAATATTAAGGGCTTATAACCATAACATCTTAATGTAGTTTTGCATTCAGTAACTAGCAACTAGGTGACCACTTCATAGGGAATTCTAATCCAGATTCTAAGTAGAACAAACTTCGTTCCATCATCTAACTTCATCTCCTCCAAGTTTAAGGATAGATTATGTATCTTATCTTCAATTTTCTCTCTTGTTAAAAAAGTGACATTCACAAGACTACATTTTGTACAAGATATGGTCACTGCAAGTTCACAGTGGTACCTTTTGGTCTCATGAATGCCCTAGCTATATTTATGAGCCTCATGAATGGGGTATTTTGCACATTCCTAAGCAATTTTGTAGCAGTGTTACTAGATGATATATTGGTCTATTCACGTGATGAGAAGGAATGTGAAGAGCACCTACGACAAGCATTACAACAGTTAAGGGAGAAAAAACTTTATGGTAGCTTGTTGAAGTGTGCTTTTTTTAGGTGGGAAGTGCATTATCTAGGTCATGTGATATCAGGGGATGGGATCTTAGTGGACCCATCAAAGATCTGAGCCATCATGAATTGGTTAGCACCTACCAGTGTCACAGAGGTAAGAAGTTTTATGGGATTGGCAAGATAGTAAAGATAGTTTGTGGCAAGTTTCTCTAGGGTAGCTCACCCTAATAGCTCTCTTTAGAGAAAGGGAAATAAGTTTGAGTGGAAAAAAAAGTGTGAGGGGGCCTTTCAGAAGCTCAAGAGGGAGCTCACTAGTGCACCCATTTTAACAGTACCTAACCCCTCATTGGACTTTGTATTATGCACAGATGCTTCCTTGGATGGAATTAGAATTTTCCTTATGCAGGAGGGTCGAGCCATAGCTTATGAGTCTAGGAAACTCAAAGCTCATGAGCTCAATTACCCTACTCATGATCTCGAGCTCATGGTAGTGGTCCATGCATTGGCACAATGGTGTCATTTCTTTCTAGGGAAATGATTTGAACTTCATTCAGATCACCAGAGCTTGTAGTATATTTTCACACAACCAAATCTTAATGCTAGGAAAAGGAGATGGATGGAGTTCCTATGTGAGTATAATTTTTATGTGCATTACATTAAGGGTAAGGAGAATGATAGTGGTAGATACCTTGAGTAGATGATTTCATGAGCTCACTTCCATGGTTACCAACACAAATTTGAGGGAGTGTATTATGCATCACCTACTAGAGGATGAATTATATGTAGAATTTTTCTAGATAGTCCACTCTTAGAGACCTCTTGAGGGTAAATTTTCTGATTATTCATTAAATTTTGAGTGATTATTATGACATAAAGGGCACATCTATGTACCCTCCATAAGAGACTTGCATGAGTTCATTATTCTAGAGGCTCATCAAGCACCATATGTAGCACATCTCAAACTTAAGAAACTCCATGCCAACTTAAGATAGCTATATCATTGGCCAAGTATGAGGATGTAGATTGCTAATATTGTAGCCAGATGTCTTAAGTGTTAGAGGGTTAAGGCAGAACATGGACATCTAGGTGGTCTCTTGTAGCCCCATGAGATACCAAAGTGGAAGTGGAACACTATCTCCATGGATTTCATTATTGGTCTTATGATTTCTTCTTATCACTACGATGCTATCATGGTGATGGTTGACACCTTGACCAAAGTTGCCCATTTTTCACCGATTTTGACAAGCTTCACCACCCCTACAATTACATAGATGTTCTTGCAAGATATTGTCAAAATTCATGGCATTCCTCAGAAGATCATCTTGGATAGAGATTCCTTGTTTACATCATCCTTTTCGAAGAAATTATAGGTAGCATTGGGCACCAAGCTCAACTTCAACATCACTTATCATCCTTAGATAGATGGACAGACAAAGAGGGTTAATCAAATTTTAGAGGATATGTTGTGAATGTATGTGATGGATAACCAGGTTAAGTGGGAGGAATACTTGCATCTTGTTGAGTTTGCCTACAATAATAGGCATCATTAATCCATTGTTATGCCATCCTACCAAGTCTTGTATGGTAGACCTTGTAGGACACCCTTGAGTTGGGATAGGATCGAGGATAGAGTATCCATTGGACCACAGTTGGTCAAGAAAATGGAACAATAGGTGACACAGATTAGACAATGACTTAGGAGGCCCAAGATAGATAGAAGAAGTATGTAGATGCTAAGAGGTAAAATAGAGAGTACATGGTGGATAATAGAGTATTCTTGAGGGTGCGACCTCATAAGAGTCCAATCCAATATGGAAAGGGCTCTAAGTTAGCACCTCAATCTGTTGGACCCCTTGAGATTTTGGAGTGATAGGACTAGTCACCTATCATCTAGCCTTGCTACCTAGCCTATCGCATATCCATGATGTATTTCATGTTTTTGTATTGCAGAAGTATATTTATGATGAGTCTCACCTCATACATTAGGATGCCTTGTAGGTGGAGTCAGATGGACAAATAGCCTTGGAACCCATTTGCATATTGGCTTGGTAGACACTCTCACTTTGAGGGAGAAAGGTAGACTAGATTAGGGTGTAGTGGGATTGTTATGATGAGGTCACAACATCATGGGAGGATGCAGTATAGATGAGAGCATAGTACCCGTATCTTTTTTATGAACTCCAGGATGAAGTTCATGCCTAGGGGGAGGATGTGAGGCCTCACCCGACCCATCATAGCATAGATACTATATTTCTATTTTGTTACTTAGGACTAGATATCTCAACATATATTTTGATACTTGGTGGACGATAAATTTTGCTACTTAACTAATAATATTTACTTTGTGATCTTCCATTTTGATATGTATGAGGACTTAATTGGCATAGTCAATGAATTAATAGATTTTTAATTAGTACTTTATTATTATGATAGAAAATGGAATTTTATTGTGATTCAAAATTCTTGTATTGATCTTGTTAGGAAAGTTAGTAATATTCAAATTTTTGAGGTTTAACAATTAAATGCATGTAAGAAAATGATGGAGAATAGGAAGTTACTTATGAAATGTGTTATATGTGAATTTTAGAATAACAAAATTTTCATGTATCTTTACTTTCATATGTATTTTATATGAGACTTTTCATTAGATTACTAATGCTTGAGTTAAGTGTGCAGGAAAGGAACCATGAAAATATAATGGGGAAATAAGAAATAAAAACATGTTAATATGACACTGCCAAGGTGAATCTTTAAAAGATTCATAAACCTTGTTGTGATGTGTTTATTTTGTAAACATGAGATGTATGTGTGTAGTATGTATTTCATGAGTAGATTCAGAACATGTCATGTGTGATGTATAGTGAATTTTGTGTGTGTCACTTGACACTTGTACTCATTATGTAAAATTGACATGTTCTTTGAAGATGGATAGTGTAGCCACCTTATCTCAAGTTAAATATCTTAAGTAAGAATTAGACTTAATTTCCTTGATTTAGTAAGAGAAACAAAGGTTAACCCCATAAGAAATTTGAAAATTGACTTCACCTAGCATTGTGAGGGCCAAAAAGTACCTCTAAGGTGAATTTGTGATGAAAATAAACCCTACCTATGATAATACTTTAAGTTAGGGGCTAATAGTGACTACTAAGGTACCTAGAAGACCTAGGAGACCCCAAAAAGAATACATTTTATATCAAATCCAAAAATGGGAGTCATATATAGAGGCATGGCCAAACTAGAAACCCACTTGCCCACGCTCTAACTTTAGAGACATTTAAGGTTTGGAGGAAGAGGATAAGGAGCTCTATTAAAACTTTCATTTGCCATTGCTTGGAGTAAAGTTGGTATCTATGATCCAATGTGTCTCTTTATTTCATTATAGATTTGATATGGTGTTTCTTCATTGTATTGTAGATTTGTTGTGGAGTAGATGTGGTTTTGTGAAGAATCTTATTGTACGAGTGTTGAATGTGAGAAGTTTTATGGGATTTCTTTCTTGAATCTTGTTTGTTGATGTTGTTTTTTGTATAAATAAGTGTGAATCATCACTCACCCTTGGGAGAGAAGAGATGCTTGGGCAAATGGGTTAGTTGGGCTCACCCATGTAGTAGAGAAACTCTCTCATGTGTGGAGATGATTTTGATGTGTTTCAATGGAGTACGAACTTCATGATTTCTTGCATTCTTGGGAGGTACAAGGAGGTTTATGAAGAAGGAAGTCATTGTTAAGCCTTGATAGGGCATGTTACTTATGAGAATATGTGTATATATGTGATTCATGGATTTGAAATTCCCACCTTCACCCTAAATCTTGATTCTATGGTAGAATCTATGTGCAAGCCTTGGGATGGGTTGTATTGTCTTGTGTTGAGATGTATTATTATGGTTATGCATGGTATGTGAGCTTGAAGGTGTGCAACCATTTGTGCATTGTTTCCCCAAGCTTGGTGAGTGGCCTCCTTGAGGCCTAGGTTGAGAGGTGAGCCTCCATGGTTCTATATATTGTATCTTATTTGCAAGTTTTTGCTTGAGGTCTTGGAATTTGGAAATTGTGAAGTCTTATCTTTGCTTAGGAAGAGAGAACATTATTGTTTGAGTGGAAAATGGAGAAACAAACTCCATCCTGTTAGGTGAATTATTATGTATTTGTAAGAATTTTGTTATTATTTTCATTTATTTGTTATTAAAAAGATTGTGAATCATTTATGTATTGTAGAAAGGTCTCTCCATCTGTAGATTTTGTATGGTGATCTCACCACCTTGTCTGTATACTTGACAAATGGTTGAATTTAAGCTTGAGAAGATCATGAAGGAATATTCATTGTATTGATGGTGTTGGTTCATAATCTTGGATATGAATGCATTGAAGAAAGGATTAATTGTCATGGTAGATATTAGAAAGTTGAATTGAAGATTATTATTTTTTTATTCTTATTTCCTCAAGTCTCATATTGTTGGTGTAAATAAGTATTTACTTATTACACTTACTTAAGTTCACTTAGGTTAATGCATTAGTTTATTATTTTTCATTATTTTATTGTTTTTATTTGTGAGACACTTAGGAGTTTGAGTTTTTTGTTTCTGGTTCAAAATTAAAAAAAAAAATTCTAGTTTATTATTTTTCATTATTTTATTATTTTTTATTGTCATTCTGATCATACTCTCTCTCTCTCTTTGGTCTACTGTATGCTTGTGTTTGAGTTCTTAGTTCCTAGTTCAAAACAAATTGCACCTGAATCAAAGTTTGGATGTTTGAGATATGGGCTTGTGAACTCAAGCTACCAAACTGAAAAAGCAGTTTGGAGAGGGGTCTGGAGCAAAATCTGTGAGTCTAAATTTGATGATCAAATGATCGTCATTGCAGTTATAAAACACTTGGAAATGACGGTCAAACAACTGTCAATTTTATACTAGGAAAAAGATGACATCAGCAAAAAATTTGTGCCTTGGGGTGATGTGGCAGCTGAATCCATGTCCATACTATACAGTCTCACAAGTGTCAATCTGTACAGATGACGTGGCAGAAATCATTGAGTTCCATGGGTGACATGGTAATCCTAGAATATGTGGCACTTAGCGTATCAACTGGGACACGTGGAAAAATATTATTCAAGGGCAAGTTAAGGCCGTGTGGAGGCTTTGAACATGACCATGTGTCATTGCATGGTAAGCTGTAGGCAGGGTCATCTGTTGTCCTGCATGGCAGAGGAGAAATTGGCCGTGTTGCAATATGTACAGCGGGCTGGAGTTTGCATCACCAAAAAATTACAGATCATGCTGAAAATGCAAAACCAAGGGCAAGAGGGTAGATAGGCTAGAGATGGATCTGTGATGTCAGATTCATCTTTGCTGGATTGATTTCATCACCGTTAGCAGAGGTCATTGCCAAAAATGATATGCGTGCCGGACTGTTTGCAAACCCTAGAAAAGGCACCAACATTCATCAAAAAATGCAATATAAGCTAGAATAGGGTTTAAAACTGTCGGTGTAGTGGGAAATATCCCACATTGATAGTGGGAAAGAAATTTGTGCTATTTAAAAGGAAAATACTGTGCAACACAAAGCAAAGAGCTTACCACCGGTTGTAGGCTTAGCTATCGGTGTGGGAGGATGTCTCGGTCGGCAGTTGAATGAATTTGCTAGAATTTCATACAACTTCCTGCTGTGATTAATTCCTACTAATGCCTGCAACAAATCACATACCTCCAAAAATGGTAGATCCAGGGTGTCACTGCCTGGGTTTGCTAAAAAAATTTCTCTGTTGTTGTAATGCCCCGCCAAGGGATCTAAAGAATTTCACTAAAATTTCACTAAGTTTACCAAACAATTTTTTTTATCATGAAAGATAAACCATTCATAACATTCATGGAAGCAATAGCAGCAATTCAAATGAAAGTAAACATAACATAAGATAACAAGTTACATTCTTTAAAGATCCCTTAACGTTGTATCACATCTAAATTAACCACTCATTTAACATCACATCCTTATGAAATAACAATGATACATCCAATGTTCATAAATTACATTTTCAAATTGCTCAATCATCCATTGTACATGTCACAAGGTATGAAAAGCTTAAAAGAATAAACATCCATGTAAATAAAGTACATCATCATCTAATATTAATCCATGATGCAATAACATAATGAAACCATAACCATACATGATACATCATCATCATAAAGATATAAACATCCATCATAAAAGATAACCATATATCACAACATAATCTAACTAAGTGCACGGTTCCTCCCAACCGTAAATAGCATTATTAGACCATCATGGATCCTAGTCATCCCTCCGTGCGTAACATTCCAAAGCACCGAAGAGATCATCGGCTATAAACATAGTAGGAATGCCACTCCTAAAAACATCCTACTAACATGCAAAGTAAAGCATAAGATAACATCATCTAACATATGCAAATCATCAATACAAGAACATACCAGCAAATACATCCATCATAAGGTATATCATCTATCATAATGCTCCAAGAACAAAATGAAGATAAATACCAACCAAGAATGCTCCAGCCACGGTGTCTCAGATGAATCTCAAATGATAAGAGTGGAATAAAACACTACCACCCGACCGCGTGGAACTTGAATGGTCCACTCCCACCATGCTAAGGAGATAATCTCAAGTCCCAAACAAGATATCAAAATCACAAAGCATAAATCTCTACAAGTCCAGGAATCCTAAAAGTATACTAACTCAAAGGTTTCAACACACACAAAATTGACATGTAAATCCCAGAGGCACACAATGACATGTAGGAAACCTACTCTGCAAGTGGGAAAGTGTCATCGCATTTATCTCGTACAAGTTACCCTAGCAGTTAGCTAAACTCCACGGGTCCATACAGATCTTATGCGGTCACTAGTATCCTCTCATACTGATGAGGCATACTATGGAATGCAAGGTCGCAACCATGCATCTCACTACTCCCATCCTAGCCTGTACAAGCGCTCAAGGCATGGGCGAGAACCAAAACAATTATCTTTTTAGGTTCATTTAATCGCCATTTAGTGTGTAAATGTTATCACTTATTAACCAAACTTACAATGAGTTACCCTGGCAGCCACTTAGGGCCCCGACCCCCATTGCAAGCCACTTCTCGACACTACAAGTAGATTACCTACCCTAATGCTAATGGAATCATAAAATCACCACAGTCCTGTACAAGCGACTGTAAAGAAAATCCAAAATATAATCCATAAAAAGAATCATCAAATATCCACAATATAAGCATCAAATATCCATAATAAGAATCATCAAATCTCCAAGATAAGAATCATCAAATCTCCATAAGCATCTAAAAAACATCCATAGAAAATCATGACCACAACAGTCCTCTATTGGAAACTAAAGGCTTCACTGATAATCACAAGTATCCATTGGCTCTCAATAACCAAAATAAATCATCACATCCATTGGTTCTTAACAAGCAACCAAGAATATCTCAAAATCATACTGATCGAAGACTCCAAAATGGTTGAGTCAAACATGTCACAACATGACATCATCAAAAAATAAATCAACATTTCAGTCCCATCATGGCGACTAGAAAGTAATCCAAGGATAACTGATCGATGACTCAAAAATGATTAACTCAAGTGTCTCAGATACATATACATCTCAGCTTCACACATGAAGACTGATGAACAATAACAAACATTTCATAGAGCATATGATCACATAACCATGGTTGGGCTTATAAAGATCAAGACCAAATAAGATCAACATGTCATCACATCTCATAACCCCCGAGCCTCTGGTAACAACCTAGGACTGGTCAACACTAGTCAACCCAAAAACCCAAAACAAGAAGCAGTTTTGGTTTACTAAATTCACATAGTTGAATAATGTGTAGGGGTTTTCATTTTTTTTGTTTCAAGTATACTTCAAATGTCTAAGTTTCATCATTTGACCTACAAGTCAACCCATTTGTACCCGATAGCATTATCCTTCCATTATTAAGAATTACATTCTAAGAATAACTTAAGGATAAATATTCACTAAACTGATCATCATTGTCCTCTAATTAAATTGTTCTCTATATTTAACCATGATCCATATTCTAATTGATTAACTCTTCTTTTAAGGTTACTTAAACTTCCAACATAAATCAAAGGATCATTATTCGCCAAAATGTAAGAAAGTCAATTACTAGTCTTCGAATAAGAAGATTATAATTTTATTAAAATGATCAATTAAATCAACCAATTAACATAGGTATACAATCCATGACCTATTAACATCTAATAGTTTCCAATTCAATATTACTAAGTCTCACCATCTAAGGTTATTAATCAAGTCATGAGAGTACGACTTATCAACTTCGATGTAAATACTTCACAACTTTGCTAGAGGAATCGATATTAGCATATCAATTGAAACTTTATTACATAACTTAATTATTAATTAAATCTAATTAACTCTAGTTAATTGATTTAATTAATAATTGCATACCAATAGCAACGTTCCAATTAATATCAGTTGACTAATAACTAACTATAATTTTGTAAGTTAAAAGTCAACTATAATTCAATACTCAAATGATCATATTAATAATTCAATAATAATAATTTGTTAATATTTATTAACAAGCTATATTGAAAATCTTAATAATAATCTTGTAACATCCTCATTTGTCTTACTAATATTTTCTTAACAATTCCGTATTAATGATAATCATTTCAAGTTAAAACTCTATCGCATTTAATTATATTGACAACTCATTAATTGATTAAAATCAATTATAATCCAAATCCAAAAATTATTATCTTTTACAAAACTTCAATCAATAAATAATCTCCACTAGATTAACTTTAATCAGATTATTTGATATCTATTTAAACCATTTATACTATTATTTATTAATAGTTTGTTAAACCCAAATATTAATAAATAATAAACTTATTAAAACTATTATCAATCGATCTAGAGAACCTTCCTTTAAACCTCATTAGTTAATATTTAACTAACTCTTAACACCATTAAGATATATCAATAATTTATTTAATAATACATAACGTATTAACGATTCAAATCATAGCAATGTTGTTATAATGTAACAATGACTCCTTGTTAGTTTAATAATACTTAATTAAATCCAATACCATTAAAGTCTCATAATTTAAATAATCATCATTGAACATCTACATATTACCATTTCTTAATTATTTAATATATATTAAATAATATTTAATATACATTAAATAATTATCTATTCTCTAATCCCTCAATATAAAAATTAATAACTCAAAATCTCTTTCTGATTAACAATAATCAATCAAAATCTTATATGAGAATAACTTATTAAATTCTAGCTATATCTCTTATTATACTTTTACTAATATTATATATATATATATATATATATATAAACTTCATCATTTCAATAAATAATATTTAATAACTTTAATAATGAAAATTCGATTTACAACATAAATTAAAATCTTAATTTCCAAACATAACCATCTTCAAATAATTTGAATGCATTTAAAGAAAAGCCAGATTACATATTACGGAGAGGCATAAACTTTTAAGTGATTTTTAAAATCACGTCACGGCATTACTGAAGCCGTGCGGCCCTGCCCTCTGATGCAGGGCCTGCGACAACAGTCACAGTACCTGCGTCAGTAGGTATAGGCGACCGCCGATGGAAGTAAATAAGGGAAGTGGGGATGGGGTGAATCCCCTCCCCCATACGCATGTTTTATTATTATTATATATATATATTTTATAACGTTTTTATAAAATGTTTACATTCTACGCAATTCGGATTTTAATATATATATTTCACTTTCGCGTTTCATATGTATATACGTATATATGTATATATATATGTATGTATGTATATATATATATATATATGGATATATACACATATCGTTATCAAGAATCATTGCATTTTAGTATTCTACATTGCAAATATAAATATATATTTATAAAAGAATGCAGATTCTATATATATTAAAAAGAGAACATATATATAACTTTAAATAAGAAGGGCTTTCAAATTCTTTAAATTAAGAAATTTCCCTTTTAAATTAATCGTTCTCTAAGTTTACTTGTTAATTCCATCTAATAGATTTGACTATTAGTTTTAAAAAAATCATTTTTCAAATCTATCTCAATTTGATTCTAAATCGAACCCAAACCTGAACTAGATCTAATTTCTCTTTAATTGGATCTAGGGTTTTCTAATGTTTTCTATTATTTTCTTTGCAACCTAAATAAATACATATCTAGATTCTGATTCAAATTGCAAATTCATTCATGGAATATAATCAGACACATATAACAAACATGATGAAGACAAGAAGAGAAATGGTGCAAGGAGAATATGCGAATATCACAAGTGCACCTGGACATTGATGCTAATCCGCCATGCCTCAAAAATTTATAAAAAATCCTTTCCTTCTCCATCATCTGCGATTCCTCCAAGATCCAAGCCAATCGAATCCTCCAAGTGACTAGAAGTGTTAGAAGAAGCATAGAAGCATGTAGAAAATATATGAGCATATGAACTTCTCCAATGCATGTAAGCTTTGAAGCTTCCATTTAAGCTTGTAGCTTGTAGCTTCCATTAAGTTTGTAGCTTGTGGCTTGTCCAAATACACTAGGAGAGCCTCTATTTAAAGGCCTCTAAGATGCATCTAGAGTGTCTTTAGAAACAACTAGAAGATAAGCATGACAACCAACCATGAGTCTTCTTCAACCTTCTAGATAAGTCTTAAGGTTGTAGACACCATGTGCTCAAAGAAAATGCTAACTCCTAAGTGTAGACAACTTGTGTATACCTAGAGTGCAAACTCCAGTGTTGTCTACATGACAACTCTCGAGAATTTACCAACTCCTATGTGAGAAAATATTAAAATAATACACATTAATTAATATAATAATTAATTTACTCTTCCCAATTTAATTTAGTTATTTATTAAATCTCATGCACTAACTTTAATAATTCCACTTTTCAATCTTAATATATTTATATTTTAATCACATGAAATCTAGAATCTTTTAATAATTTAAAATATATTTTCCACTTTTAAATTTTATTTCCAAAACTTAATTGCTAAAATATTATTTAGCTTTAATAATAATATTATTTAGTCATTTATTTAAAAATGAACTCCAAATATATTATTATTAAAATAAATATTGTCACATTCCAACTTTTAAAGTTTAATTATTTTATCTTCAAATTTAATTATTTTATTTAATTAATTTCCCAATTAATAAAATAAAATAAATATTAAAATATCATATTAATTTTTCATTAAATTAAACCATTAATTAAATCTTTTAATTAGGCTTAATTAATAGAAAATACATCAAAGACTCATAAGGTAGAAATACGAAAACCCATCATAACAAAAATACATACAAAATCAAACCAAGGGTTTAAATCATGAATTACATCATCCAACGTATTCGAAGGGTACTCAACTCAGATACTTGTCTTAATTTTTCAATTAGAATAAATGTCTTAAAGGGTTGGGATTTGGACTTGAGAATTTATCTCCCCTCTCTTATCATTGAGATAGTATAATAGGGTACGCTCATCTTGGCAATTCAGGGAAGTCAATACCCGATACTTGCAACCTGCATAAAAACCATGCATGTACATACAATATATATGGTGCTAAGCTAAACAGGCAATGGCAGGAAGTGGTGCATCGTGTAGATCCCGACTAGCAGGTGACTACGACTCTCTTCCTTAACCACATCAGACACGCCATACAAAAGCAAACACACAAAGCAAACACGCACACCATACACATGCAAGTATGGGGTAAGTATCCATAAGAAAACACATATGATAATAAATCATCTTACTTATCATCATTAATAACTGAAAGCAATGTAATAATCATCATCAACAATTGCAAACACTAAAAATAATCATCTTACATACATGAAATGCAAAATCTAAGTAATCCCATCACATAATAAACTAAATCCATAACATAATATCTGATAGTCTCATAACAATGCTACTAACCATCAACATAAAACTAGCCCTAAAAGAGTTCAACAACGATAACAAAATGAGAACTAGGGGCAAGCACTACAGTCGTGAAATAAATTCCAATAATTTGTACAGAAATATGACAAAAATATAGAGAAAATACAAATTTGAAGGAAAATTGGATTATAGATCTGAAAATAATGACCATACCCAAATTGCAAATCGGGGCCTCCAAGTTCTGATTTGCATAAAAAATTTGCCTCACGGTCAACTTTGGGCCAAGGTAGCTGAATTTATAGTCAATTTTCACCGGTTCAACATTTCAAACACAATGGCGAGGTCAGATCTAGTGCTAGACACACCCAATTTTTGCAGCACTCCGAATTCGAGCTGAGGTGATGAAGCAAGTGTGGTCTCAAATGGCTATGTGATGAGAAAATCTCCAAGTTTCTCTGATACAATGTGAGAATTTTTCTAATGAAAAAAATCACCCAAGAACTAAGAACTCAAACACAAGCATACAGTAGACCAAAGAGAGAGAGAGTATGATCAAAATGATAATGCATTCAATATGTCATCATTGAGAGTACACTAGGAGTGCCTATTTATAAAGGCCTCTGAGATAATCTAGAATGCCTCGTAATCAACACCATGATGTGTTATACAACTAAGCACATGTCCACCAGATATGGGTTATCCTCCATTAAGCATCAAAGTATGTGCGATGATGTGAGGATAAGCCTACAAGGGTGTGACACACAAAATAGTGTTGTAGACACCATGTGCTAAAATAGAGTTGTGTACTCATGTGTTGTCTACATGACAACTCACAAAGGTGTGCAAAATCTTAGGTGTCTCACAAATAAAAATAATAAAATAATGCAAAATAATAAACTAATGCATTAACCTAAGTAAACTTAAGTAAGTGTAATGCATTAACCTAAGTAAACTCATGACAATCTCATGAAGTGAGGACATGTTATGCCCAGTAGATGTCCCTTGTGTAAGAATCAGGCTGAGACCGGAAATCACATTTTCATCTTATGTGACTATGCCAGGGAGGTGTGGAATGTCATCACACATGATAATGAAACCCTCTGGTGCAAACCGGATAATCTCATGGATTTTTTCCATCAGTGGAAAGGTCTTTGTAAGATTGTTGGTTGGCAGGATCACTCGGACTGGATTTTACCCCATTTTTGCTGGGGAATTTGGAAGGAAAGGAATAATAGAATATTTAGAGACAGAGAGGAGCCAGCTATAATCCTTGGCAGGAAGGTCTCGAAGAATATAAAGGAAAATCTCCAAGTGCAGAAGGAGGAAGAAGAAGAAGAAGGGGACAGAAAGATAGCTAAAGAAAAAGACAGGAACCTCAAAAGGTAGGATGCTAGCTGGCTTCTCCCCCTAGATGGTTGGTCAAAAGCCAACTTTGATGGGGCTTCTAAGGGTAACCCAGGCCCTTTAGGTTGCGGTGGAATCATAAGAAATAGCTATGGGGAGGGAATAGCTGCCTTTGCTTCCCCGCTGGGAATCCAGACTATTCATCTGGCTGAAGCAAGAGTTGCGAGTAAGGTGGTCAAGTTGGCTTTTGAAGCCAGGATTACTAAACTCTGGCTTGAGGGGGACTCCAAAAACATTATTAATACCATTAATGGTATTTCCCCTCCCTCGTGGACGATTGCGAACATAATTGCTGAGACTTGCGCCACTCTCACAAAGTTCGATAAGGTCCACGTCACTCATGTTTACAGAGAGGCAAACCCAGTTGCTGATTGGTTTGCTAATAAAGGGGTTAACGCCACCAATAATCTGACCTGGCATGCCGAAAAAGATTTTCCGGCGGAGGCAAAGTTGCTTATCGACCAAGATAAAATCTTGGGAAGGACGGCTCAAATCCAATGCAATTATGGATAATAAAGATTTCTTAATAAATGGTAAGTGCCATTATTGGCATCATGATTTTCACCAGCAAAAGGAGTTTCTTCTGACATTTCGACACATTCGAAAGGACGATACCATTATTTTCAGAAAGGGGTATATTCACGGGTATCATAAAAGAAACATCACCATTTTTTTGAATGCAAATAACTTGCACAGTTCAGAGTTCATGAGAATTGTGGAAGTTGATCAGGTAAACATGACGGGTGAGAGGAGCAGAAAGGAGCTAGTGGGGGAAGTTCAGAAGTGGAAGAACAAGGCCAAAGTTTGGAGAGAGCTGGAAAAGGGTGGGGTTACTAATTTCTTCGAGAAACTTCATGGCTCGGATCCTGAGATCACTAACAGCATGGTGAATTTGTGGAATAATGGTAAGGTTAAGGTGAACGGGGTCTACTTTCAAATTACGAAGGATGTGGTTGCTGAAGTCACGGGGATTCTGATGGAGGGGCATAAATTCTTCAGAGACAAGAAGATGTCTTCTAATGCAATCAAGGATTTTGTGAAAAACACTGAAGAGCTGAACAAGCTGGGCAAGAAAGAGACATTTTTTGTAACAGATACTATAAAGAAGCTCTGGAGGTATGTTCTCTACACTGTCATTGAATATATAACCCTAGACCCTAGGTTTGATAGGGTTAGGACTCACCATTTTGTGATTCTGAATCATTTTCGCCATGGTAGTAAGATCTCCTTCCCGTATTATCTTTTTATCTCGATGAACAAGGCCATTTCTAGTTTTAAAAAGAAAGCTACCGTCAACCCGACACTGCATGAGGGTCTTCTGCTTCTGATTCATGAGCATTTCCATGCTCAAACCATTAGCAAAAACCCTATCCAGGGGGCGGATGTTGACAAGAGCAGCTCCAGTTTTTCCTCAGATTCTGACGATGTCGAGAGCATCAGCTCTGATGAGGTTTTTGAGCATTCAGGTAAGAAGACTAAAATCCATAAGAAGGATTACCCCTCTATCAAATTACCCAGCAGAAAGAGCCCTAGAGGTCATACCCTAGCTAAAACTGGCTCTGCTGAGGTGGAGGAGGAAATGGATACTGATGATTCTGACAAGGTTTCGAAGGAGGAGCTAGATGAGGAGAAACTGAGAAAAAGACAGAAGAGGGAGGGAGAGAGCATGGAGCACTCCAGTAGTCAGGGAAAGGATTCTCTGCCCATTCCCCTCTCCCCTATACATCCTCAGCCTCCTTTGGAGGAAAATGATAACTCTGGATAGATTGAGGGGGAAGTGCAAGTTAATAACAGAAGGAAGGCTTGGAAGAACTTCAATGTGAGAACGGCCACTATGGGAATCTACAGAGAGGTGATGAACCCCCAACTCTTGGTGGACGACCTCGAGAAGCCTAGACTCAATGAGCTAATTGACTCGACTATGGTGGCTATTTCTGATAATGCAAGAGAAACGGGCATGAATCTGTTGAACAATGCCCGCAATAGCATGATCGACAACTTTAGATCAATTAAATGGCTTTTCCATGAGCTTGAGGATGTCAGAGATAGGGTTTCCCAAATGGAAAAAATTAAGAGCAAGACAGGTGCAGAAAGCCAAGGCGACCGGAACAGTTGGGAGACTCTGATGGAGAGGAGAGTAAAAAATATTGAGAACTACAATCACAACCTGGCAAGTCAAATGATCTCCCTCCTCACTTCGATCAACGACAACATCCTCTCTCTCTTGGAAAATCTCAAAGACAGGAACCAGATGGAGGAAGATGATAAACAGAACAGAGACAAAGATAGGCTGGATGTGGATAAAGCCAAGGACAACACTATGGAGCAGGATTTGACGAACGCCCAGGATCATAAGGCAGAAGAGCAACAAGAGTGCGCCGAAGCTGCCCAGACCATGCTCGAGATGGAGAAGTAGTCTGCTAGGTTGGGTCTTTGTCCTTTGGTTTTTGTTTCTCCTGGCTTTGGCTTTTTGTCTGGTCTCTATTTTTCTGGTTGGTTCTCTGGCCTTTTTAGTGGGCAGTTATTTCGGGCTGGGCCTTTGGGCTTATTTTCAGCCGTAAGGCTTATGTTTTGGCTGGGCGTTTTTTCGCTTATTTTCAGCCTTTCTTGTTGTTAAACTTATGGGTTTCAGGACCCCTTAAAACTTGTTTACCTTATCAAAAACTTAAGTAAGTGTAATAAGTAAATACTTATTTACACCAACAATATGAATAAACTAGATGCATTTTATGATCAATCTTGAATTTTGTATAGATGTAGAGTATGCATTCAATCATTTTTGTAATTGTATTTAGAATGTAGCCATAGATAAATATCATCCATGAAATTGGAATACTTGATGTTCATAAAGTTACATGCAAAGATTTCATTTGTGCTTCGAATAAAAGTATTTAGGAACTAAATTTTGGTATCAATTTGATAGTGATTATAAGAAATAGATTAGATTGCCATTTAAATGAAGTAATGGAAATAATTATACTATGTTAGTATATAATCAATTCAATTAAATATAACCATAGAGAACACATGAAGATAATTAGGAAATATAAGTTTAACTATAACAACAAGGTGTGTAGATGTATGTTAACTTGCTGAAAAATGTACGGGTTTTAAAAAAATCCTCCCTACAATAATATAGTCAATAAAATAATGATATCAGAATAAAATAATCATATTTATCCATTAGCAATATAAAAATACATAAGTCAATTGTCATATTATGATGGCTAACCAAGAGGTGAAAAAAATATATCTATATATGAATATATGGTTGCATGGACATACCTTCTCAGCCAGACATTTATGAACATAGTTAAAAATAAAAATTTAAAAAAATAAAAATAAATAAAATATATATATATATATATATATAAAACTTTATTAATACCCCCACCCTAGGAGGTGACCTGGTCATAAATTGGGTTAGAGAAGCTTTTGTTTTAAAAAATATAAATATAATATTACAAGTTGGGTGGGAAAAGGACTACCCTAGTCACTTGTCCTGGCGGCTTTTATTGCAATGGGAGGCATTTGATGTAAAGGGGGACACCATGTTTGGCACGCTACCCACCTCTTCTCTCTCCCACATGGGAAGGGGGGAAAAAAGGGGGTGACAGTTAGGAGTAAGGTGGGGAGGGGATTTATTAGGTGGGGTCTCAGGGGATTCAGTAGGTATAGGAGTTTGGGAAAAGGTGTTGGGTAGTTGATTTATATGTTTTTTTTAAATTATTAATCTTTGGTAAAGGGTATTAAGGGTTAGATAGTAATTAGGAACTTACTTGAGTAGATTAGGAAAGGATTGTTAGTTGTTGATTTATATTTTTTTAAGAATATATATATAGTATTAAATTAGGCATGTGTTTATAAGTAAGATAGGATGTTTATATAAAAGATAGATATAAGATTAGATAATAATTTTATCAAATAATTAAGTATACATTATTAGTAAATATAGTAATTTAAATATATAATTTAATAATATTAATAGTAAAGGTTATGCTAAGATGGGACATGCGGAAGAATGATATAACATATATATATATATATATATATATATATATATATATATATATATATATATATATATATATATATATATATATATCATTCATTGGAAATTAAGCAGGTGTAAAATTAAATATTAGGGTTATCCGAGAGTAGTACTTATTGAACCTGAGGTACAAGTAATTTTTGGTATATTGAAAAGCCTAGTCAAAAGACATCGAACCAGTTAGAGATGATTAAAAAAATAAAAAACAATGCTAATATTAATAGAAATAAATTGATTAATTAATAAAACATCTTCTCATTGCAATCCTTAGAACTTTTACCACTACATTAACATAAATTTGAATCTCACTTGCACATCAGAGTGTCTCAATTTGGGTGCAGGAGATTAAGGGCTGATAACCATAACATCTTAGTGTAGTTTTACATTTAGTAACTAGCAACCAGGTGACCACCTCATAGGGAACTTGTAATCTAGATTTTGAGTAGAACAAACTTCGTTCCATCATCTAACGTCATCACCTCCAAATTTAAGGAGAGATTATGTATCTTATCTTCAATTTTCTCTCTTGTTAAAAACAAAAAATTAGTTGTATTTTTGCCTTGTAGAATTTGGGCATGACAGATGGCAACATATGGGAAAATTGGCTAAGTCCCAAAATGTTGATAAAAACCTTTTACAAAATTCGTCTTTGCAAAAACTTCACAAACTTCAAATTTCAAAATTTGTGGATCATTACATTTATAACCATATTTCCTTATTACTCCTATTACAATATAATTCACATAGATATTACTCCTTTTTTCTACATACATCATATGTTATATATAGTTTTCCTTATAATTCTCCCCCTTTTACATCAATGACAAAGGTGTCAAAATTTAATATCCTAGTCAAAAATTTGTTACCTCTTCTTAATTTGAGATCCTAGATAGACAATCTATAAAAAATGTCTTTAGCAACTCAAATTCCTTTTGCAAAGTATCTCTTATTGCACCTGTTGTGCTAAGTAGTGCACACAATCCATAGGAGGCTACTTCAACTACATTTAAATCAATGCATGTAAAATTCTCATAATATATCTTATCTTCATGTTATTCTTCCAACTTCTTATGCACATTAGTGACCCTTAATGTTAAATATTCTTTAAGTAGAGAGAACTGTTTGATTACCCTTTCTTTCCTAAGTTCAATGATTATAATATCATCATGAGCTTTTTAAACTATGGCCTCAAGATCTTCAATCACTGTGCCCAATTGCTACAATTTTGATGTTAGACTCTAAAGTCCATTCACCTTTGTGTTGATTTCATCATTCATATCTTTTAGATAATTGTATGATGTAGAACATTGTCCATACAATCTCCTTCCTTCTTCTAGACATCTTCTCAAATCCCTAATGCTAGTATCAAGAGTTTGTAAATCACTTCACACATTGTTGCTCATAGTAGAAAATAACTATGCATCATGATTGATTTGTGATTGAGGTACTACAATGTCTTATAGAGTGGTCTATTCTTCATAAAAGTGTTTCACTAAATCTTTTGCTCTTACTTGTTTTTTGTACTCTATCACCTTGGTGGTGACTATCTTCTAAAGTTTCTAAACAACCTTTTCCAAGGTCTTCTCAAGATTTTTGACATTTTTATTCTTCTCCAATAATTTTCTTAGTGATGATATAAATCCTTTCTAATCATCATCATAAAATATAATGGGTAGCATTGTTATCATAGAAGACTTTCCTTTTTCAAATGTAGCTAACAAAATGTTAGTCTCATCCTAGAACACTACTTTATCAAATTTTGTTGTGACATGCTTTAGCTGAAGTTGGAATATTGATTCATGCATCACAACCTTCTAGTTATGTTTTATTCTTTCATCTTTTTATTTCTCTTCTTTTCTTCCTATTTCTTCTTCCTTTCTTTTCTCTTCCTCTTCTTCTTTCTTTTTCTTTTCTACTTCTTCCTTCTCCTATTGTTTATTTCTCTTTTGTTCTTCCTTCTCATTTTTCTCATTTTCTTTTCTTTTCTATTCTTCGTTTTCTTTCTTCTTCTTTTCTTCATCCTCTTTCTTTTTCTTCTTTTTCTTTCTTCTTCCTTTCTTCTTAACATTTTTTCCCCTCTTCCCTCTTTCTTACTTCCTCTTTCTTTCTTTTCTCTTCTTCTTTTCTCTTTTTCTCTTCTTCCTCATTCTTTATTTTCTCCTCTTCATCTACTTCTTCATCAAAATTATAATAGCTAGTGATATTGCAAACAATGTTGGTAATATAATCCCTAAAATTATCTTTCATGTCATAGACTATTATATGTGTACTATCCACTTGCATGGTATCAATACCAATTGTAATCTGCAGTGATGATCCTAACATCATGATATCTTTGGCTACCTATGTTGCTGATGTAGGTGCACTTTTCTCCTCTAACATAGAGATTGCTCCCCCTAAATCCTTGCTTTGTTTAGAAAAAATGGGTGTAGAGATCATGAAATTATCTATTTCTTGCTTTATTTCTTCATTCACTTGTTCATAGCTTGCACCCATCAACAAAATTGTTCTTCTCTTGTTCCTCAACATGGGCTCAATATCCTTCATTATCCTTTTCATATCCTCATCGTTGTTAACTTCACAAATTTTTCTTATATGATTTTACCTTATTCCTCTATCCACTTCTACTACTCTTCTTTTTTAATTAATTAACCTATTGCACAAGTCTAGAGAAATGTCTTTGTGAATGTCCTAAACTATCTTATTTTCCAAAATCATGTATCTAACAACTACATTCTCTAATTTCATTCTATCCATATTATTATACAAATGATAATACTTTTTCAACTAAACAAAGATGTTATTATCAATAATCTAAACATTTAGATTTTCTACCCTTGGTTTCCAAGAATTATTACTCAAGGTTGTCTTAGCTTCTATTACAACCTTCTTGATAGGTCTTTCCTCTAATTCTTCTTCTTCTTCAGATTCATTAGACTCAATCATTTGCAAATTTTTCCTTCTCTTGCTTGGCCTGCTTGATAATTGCTTGGTTCTTTTCTTGGAAGGTGACTCTACCTCTTGTTTTACCTTGGTGAGTCTCTCTAACTTCCTTATGCTTGGAGAAGTGATTGATTTTTCACTAATGATCTTTACATCCTCCTCATCCTTCTTCTTTTGAACCAATTATACAATAGTAGGATGTGCTTTTTCTACTATGGCATAAGGTGCACTTGGTATTTGTGAGGAAGGTCTTGCTACAATAACTCCTTTTGTTGGTCCTGCCAATGCTAGAGGTGTAGCTTCCATTGTTTGTCCAATTGCTCTCATTTCCTTAGAAATTCACATTGCCTCCTTATATTCCTCTCTAGTCATGCCAATCTCCTTGAGATTAGTTTCAATCTTCTTCTCAATTTTTTTTTGATATGAACTTCCTTTACTTTGTCATCATATATGACCCATCTAGGATATTCCTTGTCTCTTTTTGACTCTAATATAATCTTTGCATAGCCTGTTATTATGTCTTCATTCTATTAGATTGTATAGTCCATTGATATAACCAGGGGGAAGGGGGGTGAATCAGTTATCAAATTAATATCACAAATAAAAACTTTAAAGAATCTTAACCATATGAGTAATGTAAAAAAAAACCACAACAAGATACTCATACACAATAACACTAGATATGTTAACTAGGGAAACCCCATTGGGGATGATACCCACAAGATGATGCACTAATATAAGTATTCCTTGTTAGAGGATAGACCTTGTTAGGAGTTTTTGAATCCTTGTTAGGAGTTGTGGAAGACAATTAGACCCACTGCCTAAATAGCTTCGAGGGCAAGACCAATGAATCCACTATCAAAATGATCTTTGTATTATTCCTTGTAGAATAATAGAACTAAAATGTACTTCCTTACTATGTCTCTATCCTATCATCTACACTTTTTCTCCTTTTGATCTTGTAATTAGATCATGAACTACGCATCCAATAAGCCCTTGGATCACTTACACGCATTCAATCAACACTTTTCTCCTTTTCACACTTCACAAATACAATGTACAATAAATACTTGATACACTTTACAATCAAGGAAAATATCTTTACTTTATACCATATCTTCATAATAATTCCTTGAGTCAACCTTAAGGTATTTCCTATTAATTAAAATAAGATATATAATCAATTACAATAGCATTATTAGCTCATAGTCTATACAAAAACTTTACATGTGTGATACTAAGACTTCTGCACTCATTGACATCATCACCTAACTATCCTCTATCACTAGTTAACTATGCATCAACTCATTATATCTTGGCTAAAAGATATAATGCAAACATAAAAAACTGCCAAACAAATGCTTCATTTCTACACTGCTCATAGTAAATCAAACACAATTGCAATATATCTTTGACTCAAACATCTTCCTCTTAACCATGTCATTAAGACACTCTCAAGAACATGTCCTTAACTACACATCACTTAACCCTTACTTAATTACTATGCAACATAAGATCTCTAATTGATATACTTCTAGTCTCTATATAAACCATACTATGTTGTCATCAATGACAAACACAGTCATGAATGCAACATGTCAATATTCTCTAATGCTCAGGATACTCCCAAAAATTAGTATCATTAGAATTCATGCTAACAATATCCCTCTCTAGAATTGATGGAAACATAGATGAAAATACCTAAGTTCCAAGAATACCAAACTGAACTCTTTTGATGTTGTTGCTCCTCAACTTCTGTAGGATCAGCAACAATTGTTCATAGTAAACAACTTACAATACTTTTTGGCTGCATATCTCCCCCATAAAGATATCTTACTATGCACATACATGAATCTTTCTATAACTCTCCCCCATTACCATCTCTAGGTTCTTCTCTCCCCATTGCTTAGAAAAAAAAATCATGTAAATTCTCTCCTCCATTAAAATCAATGTGAAGGTGTCAAACTTAATATGAATTGTTACATACCAATTGCTAACTAGCTTCTCCAATTGTTAAAGTGTCTAAAGACAATGTTCAATACTAAATATAAAATATCAAGAGTCCTCAATGACTCAGTATGTACCAAATACTCCTCCATATAGAAAGCATCATAATTCAGTCTAGTCAAATAATAGTGCTATGCACCACTAGACTAATGCACTCTCTGCATCAACTATTCAAAAGTAGGAAAGGGCATAACCCCAAGCATACCTCTCAAATACTCAAATGTATCTTTAGGAAAAGGCTTCATAAAGATATCTACAATCTAATCCTTAGTACTTACATACTTCAATTTGATATCCTAATCTACTACTTTCTCTCTCAGAACATGATACTCAATAGATATATGCTTTGTTTTATAATGCAATACATGATTCTTAGACATAATCACTATACTTGTGTTATCATAGTAAATGATAATAGTTCTTCAATCTAAATTTTGATATCCTTCAACATTTGCTTCATCTAGATAACCTGGTTAGAGTTGTTTGCTACAGTAACATAATCTACCTTAGCAGTGCTATGTGAAATACAATCTTGCTTCTTTCTTAACTAATAAACCAATCTTCCTCCAAGAAATAATACTCCACCATTGGTGTTTTTTTTTTCATCCATTTTATCTACCTAATCAACATTAGTAGATATGCATAAAGTGAAATTATTTGACCTGTCATACCAAATTCTATAGTTAGATGTCCCTTTGCCAATAGTGGCATGTTGTGATGGTTAAGTTGTTGTGTTGTTATCCTTTCCATCAAGGTTCAAATCTCATGGGGATGAGGTTCCCCATTTATGGCCTCACTGGTTCATAGCTCCAGGTCAAAGCATTTACCCCTCTTTAAAATATATATATATATATATATATATATATATATATATATATATATATATATATATATATATATATATATATATATATATATATATATATATATATATATATATATATATATATATATATATATATATATATATATATATATATATATATATATATATATATATAGTTAGATGTCCCTTTCATATATCTGAATATTCTCTTTAGTACTGCAAAATGATATTCCTTAAGATTAGATTTGAATCTAACTACACTCCCAACTAAATTTTCTATTTTTGGTTTGGTGTGAGTCAGATACTGCAAACTTTCGATCATTGATCTATACTTCCTTTGCTCCATTGCAAGTGTCTCATCTTTGCTAGATAAATTATGACTAATTATAATAGGTGTATCAAAAGGTTTGTAACTTTCCAAATGAATCCTTTTTAACAAAAATTTTAGGTACTTATTTTGTAGAATGAATATACCATCATTATTTTGCACAATCTGCAATCCTAGGAAAATCTTCATTTATCCTATCATGCTCATTTCAAATTCATTCTTCATCTCTTCAAAAAAATTATCACTAGCTTCAACGTTGCCTCTAAAAATGATTTCATCAAAAATATTACAATGATCAATAAACCATCTTCAATTTATTTTAGATACAAGTTACTAGCTATCATACCTTTAGAAAATCCAGGCTTTTTCAAGTCACTATCCAACCTTGTGTACTTGGTTCTTCATGCTTTCTTTAGACCATAAAGGGATTTTTTCAAATTGCATAGCATGTCATTATCTTTTGATAAGGAAAATCCTTTAAGCTACTCAATATAAACCTCCTCTTCTAATTCTCAATTTAGAAATGTTGATTTAACATCCATCTAATAAAACTTAAATTTCTTGCTCATTGCATAAGCTAGGAACATCCTTACAACTTCCATTCTTACCATAGGTGCATATGTTTCCTCATAATCAATGCCTTATTGATGTGAATAACCTTTACAAACAAGTTTGACCTTGTTTCTCTAATGGGGTCAAGCCAATAATACAATGGGCACAACAGGAAAGGGAAAACTTTATTAAATATGTAAATATGCTAATATATTCAGTACAAAGAAAATAGACTTCAAAACATGCCCTATGGGCTTACAATAGTATAAATTTGGAGATAATTTCTCCTTTCAGTACCTCCTCTCAAACTCCACTATGAACTACCTTTTACAATGCTAGAAATGTTCTTAAATAGACCCCGAAGGGTTAAGGATTAGGAATACATTCTAAAAAGTACTAGTTGACATCCACCACCCAAATAGAAGGCTCCAAAATTCATATTAGAAGTCGGCACAAAATTAGAAGAATCCAGAAATGGTAACCGAACTTTCAGGAGACATAACTTTTGAACCGTAGCTTCGATTGATGAACTGTTTACTTTTTTAAAAAGCTCTCAAAGTGCTCTATAGCTCTATGGACTAGCTTTTCTCATCCCCCATTTTTTGGCCCTGTACGAGGTCATTTAATGCCCCTTAACTAACTTTGAAGCATTCTTAGGAGGTCCCCTAGAGACCAAAAAACTAAAATAACTTTCAAACCGTGGGGGCTTTTGACCTGATTCTTTTTCTGGAGTGTTCTAAATTACAATTATAATCATTTCACCAATTTAAACCATCTAACTCACAATAATTATGGCTCAATTACATAATCCTATTTTTCTAGCATTTACATGTATCCCAAGGTGCCTAAAAATTCTAACCCAGAACACTAATAGTGGAACTGTGAGAGTTGGAACCTTTATTTGACCCAAATGGGTATCCAAAAATGAAAACATATGAAACTGAAACTATGTCTAGGTATATTATTTGGGTGACACAAGATTGCACTTATACGTTTGGATGCTCCTGCATCATTCTCACAACTTCTTCTTCATTGTTGATCTTATTTTTGAAAACCCATTTAGTTCCTCTTACATTCTTGTCTTTTGGTCTAGGAACCAATTCCCATGTATCATTCTTTATTATCTGATCCAATTCTTTTTTTATTTCTTGGATCCAATGATTATCTTTGATTTCTTTGTCTACAAAGTTGGGTCCAACTTGAGATATCAAGCATATCTCCTTATTTACTTTGTTCCTTGTCATAACACCTTTTTCTTTACTTCCAATTATCTACTTAGGTGTTTGATTCCTTGTCAAATTTCTATTAGGAGTAGGAGTTGCAATTTCAACTCTTATCTCTTCTTTTGGTTCAAAGCTTTATTCTCCTCTTTGGTCAAAAGTTAGCACATCATTATGTATGTCATTGTTAGTTTTAAACAAAAGTTCAACATTTTTCCTAACAATTCTAGAGTTATCCTCTTCTTCATCTAAATTATAATCTACCATCTTTGCTTTGATTCCAAACTTCTCATTAATCCTTACATTTGTGCATTGAACTATGATCTTAGTTCTATAGTTGAAACATCTATAAGTCTTACTTTTCAAAGAGTAGCCAAGAAACATACCTTCATCAATTCTTGGATCAAACTTACCAATGTCATCGTCTCTCTTTATATAACATTTTCTCAGATATTTTGAAATATTTGACTGATGGTGAATGCCCAAACCATAGCTCATAAGATGTCTTATCCATACCTTCTCTAATCTATACTATGTTCAGAGTATATACTAATGTGTTTACTTCTTCTCTCTATAATGTCTTAGAAACATCATTCTTAAATAACATTGCTCTAGTTTCTTATGTTATAGATTTATTTCTTCTCTCACTAATCCCATTTTGCTCAGGTGTTCTACGTGTAAATAGTTGTCTTTTGATTCCATTTTCTTCATAGAATATATTCAATTCTCTAGAGATGAATTCTCCTCCTTTATCAGATCTCAAACACTTAATCTTAATACTAGATTCATTCTCAACTCTATTCTTAACTATCTTAAACTTCTCAAAAGCTTCATATTTCTCTTTAAGAAATGATACCCACATCATTCTAGTGAAATCATTAAAAAAAATCATAGAAAACCTTTCACCATAGAATTCTCTAGTTCTTGAACACTTAGATTTGTGTGAACAATCTCCAATTTATATGTAGTAGAGAACTTCTTGCTAGGAAAATAAACTTTTCTCTGCTTAGCCAAAATACATTCCTTTCATACAATGTTAGTAGGCTTAACAATATTAGGTGGATATCTCACTGCAAATGTACTACTTGTATGCCTAAAATGTGACACACTTCTATGAGTCATTATATCCAAGATTGGTCAAAAATGAGGTTTCAAATGGTATATCATAGCTCTTTATTCAAAGAGTGCAAAGGTTTGTAATGAAGGCCCTCAGTTTGACATAGTTTGTGCCCATGCAAGTACACTATGAAACAAGAGATTCAAGGATCCAAAATGCATGAAAATGGAGATGAAAACTAATCTATATGATAACAATGCAAAATAATTCAAGAAAGAAAATCTAATCTATGAAAGGAAATAACAATGCAGTGTTAATCTATGAAAATAAATATGACTCTAAGATAATATGAAAATGTAAGGATAAGACTTCATGTTGGAAGCCATGGATGCAAGACAGAATAAGACAAGAAGATAGAAGTTCTCCACAAAAAGCTTTAATGCTCAAACTCCTCCAAAAATCACTCTCCAAACCTATAGCATGACCATGGATCAATCATGAATGTCCAAAAATGACGAGAGGGCCCTCCCTTATAAAGGAAAATATGGAGGTGAGAGGCTTCTTACAACCAATATGGGATAATAGAGTTTGATCCATGTGAGACAAAATTCCACCAATGAGAAAAGAGGAGTGTTTGAGAAGAAAGTGGAAAGAGGAAAAAGAGGACTCCCACTTACAGATATGTGCATTTAAGTGTAGAGAAAATAAAAAAAGATTTTTTTTAATTTATTTTATTTACTTTTTAAGTGGGGATTTATTTAATTAAAAGGGATCAAGTTCTTTTAATTAAATAGGAAATATTTAATTAAACTAAAAGAGGGGTTTTTCTCTTAATTAATTAAATGTGGATGAATTATTTAATTAAAAGAGAGGTTCTCTTTTAATTAAATGAGGACGTATTTTATTCAATAAAAAAGGATATTTTCTTTTAATTAAATAAGACTTGGGATAAAATGATCAATCTTAGAAAAATAAATAATCAAATTTGATCAAGGAAATTGATTTAAATTGATTTAATAAAATATTGCAAACTATTGATTTAGGAAATTTTATAAATTGATAAATTGAATAATGGGGGCCCATGGTCTAGGTGACCATTTTAAGGTGCATACATTTTCCCTTCTTTGACTAATGTGTGATCAATTTGGGAACACATGTAGTCAAAGAAAGAAATTGAAGTGTGAGATTGATTTGGGATCACAAAACAACCCAGATGTGTAGTTGATTTGGGAACACAATAGGACAAAGAATAAAAATAAATTTTGACTTCAAAAAGTCAAGGATAAAATTGATAAAATTGAATCAAGGATTGAAGTTGATAAGTACTGCCCCCTCATGATCAAAATTGAAATGAGATAGAAGAGAAACAAAAAATTGAACAAAATATAAAGTTCTTGATGTAAGATGAAAGATATAAGAATCATAGAACCAAGGAAAATCATCACGCGTAAAATATTATGCTCTAAAGTTGAATTAGAAAAAAAGAAGGATAAAAGAAAATGGAAGATAGAAGTTTGGAAGATATGAAAAGAAATAGAAAGAAGAAAAGATAAAGCCCCAAAATCAATCAATTGTTTAAGATAGAAATTTTGATTGAGATCATGAAAGAAGATAAGGAAATGAAGATCAAAATGTGACCATAGTTTATTAAAAGTCCACAATAAAGATGAAGGGAGAACCCTCTCAAACTCATAATGCAACCTAAAAATGAAAACTAACATGAAGTTTAATAATGCAAGCTATATGAAAATGTAAAGGTGTACTTGCAAAAGAGCAATTGTAACATAGGATTTTGTGTTCATCATTCATTAGAGAATGTAAATGAACTTATTCTCATCATTGGGCCATTATTAATGAACATAAAAAATTCACTCAATTATCACTAGTCACAAACACAAGTATGAAGATATGTATGTGATTTATATGGGATTGGAATGTGGAAAGATTCTAACATAAGTATCTAAGACATAAAGGTCAAGATTTCTGTGATATTAGATTACCCAATTTAATGTAGCAAAACTATGCTCGCATCAAGGCATAGATGCCAAGATGACCATAAGAATAGTTGTGCAAAAGCAATCAAGGATGATGCCTCAAATCTCCTAAGTGTTTCAAGGGGACAAAAAGAGACACTCTAGAGTTTCAAGACCACATCCACAAAATATATATATATATATATATATATATATATATATATATATATATATATATATATATATATATATATATATATATATATATATATATATATATATATATATATATATATATATATATATATATATATATATATATATATATATATATATATATATATATATATATTCCTCATGCCCCAAGTCCTCTAGCTATGCATTTGGAGAGACTTATCAGACAAGGATGCTCAACAAAAATCAATAACAAGTAGCACAAAAAGAAAAGATCATGACATAAGTCAAGAATTAAGTGTTGTGTTTAAAATTTAAGTGTGTTAACTAATACTGAGTTCTAAGGATAAGGATTGAATGCTTGCAAGTAGGGAAGATCACATGATGTAACTAGGTAAGACCAAACTGATAAGTGTTGAAAAATACTCAATGTCAAGGGTTGCATTAAAAAATACAATTGGAGTGGTGTTAAAAAACACCATTTGTGAGGTGTTCTAAAGACTAATGCATCCAAGAGACCAAAGCTAACATGGTTATGCCCCCTAGACAAAGACCAATTCCAAACCAAGGCAACAAGGACAAGGCATGAAGAAAGGCTAAGTGTTGAGGACACGCACTAAGAAATAGGGGTGCAAAGGCCTCAAATTTTTTTTAAAGACTTTTTATAAATAAAAAATTTGTATTTTTCCTACCAAGGCCCCTGTTTCCAGGTTTTCACCAAGGCACTTTTTCTTTTTTCTTTTTAATTTTTGAATTTTTGAATTTTTTTTTGGAATATATAATTTTTTTGGAGATACATCAAAGCACTTATTGCTAAGATGATCATTGTTTTAGGACATTTTTCAATTTTAGAATTTTCACAATATATCATTTCTTGAATTTTTGAAATATATCATTTTTTTGTATTTTTCAAGATCAATAAATATGTACAAAGATGCCCCTAGGTAGAATGGGCATCAAACTCTCAAGAAGGATCATATTGTTTAGTCCCAATGTCTAACAAGTTATAGGACATGATGGAACAACAAGCTAGTGGATATGATGGATAAGAAAGGAGTGTATGAAGCAAGTGAAAGTGATCTTCAAGGACTAACTCCTCAAGAGTACCCAACTTAGGGAAAAATAACCATGTAAAGCATATTTGGACAAGAAATGAAAGGCCAACATAGGATAATTCACAAAAGCATAATGTAAACGTGGGAAAGATGCAATCTAAAGGAGTAGACATGTCAAGAGGTTATATAGCATCGTATTTTACTCTTTTTTTATTAGATCAAGACCAAAGGGGTAAATGGAAAAAGGGTAGTGAAAGAATAGAATGAATGAAAGAAAATAGATATGAAGGCTAAACATGAAAGGAATGAAAACAAGATCATCATAAGATAGCTCACAAGATAGCCAAATGTTTGTGTATAGGTCAACATTGTCAAGATCAAAGAGAGAAGACAAAATGGATGAAAGATGTAGAAGAACTATGCATGATGCCTAATTATCAAGTTTTCATCATGTTACTTATCTAAGGTGCCACAAGGGAGTAGTTTTCACCATAGGATAAATTTATTTGTCTTTAATTTTGCTACCAAGGTGCTTGATTACTAGGTTTTCACCAAGGCACATTTTCAAATTTTTCATTTTTTTCTTTCCTTTTTTTTTTCGATTTTTTTTTTTTTGAATTTTTATAAGAAGTCAAGATTTTTAGATAATTCTCCTTGAAAGCTGAAACCATGACCTAAAAATGAGTTGAAATGATATGCTCAAAGATGGTGATAGGGAAAGGAATATGGAAGACAAAAATAGAGGATATGGCTTCACAAAGTGAGTGAGATTGGAAGATGGAAATGAAGGCAAGATCAATGTCAACATGCAGCTTGAAGGGTGGTGAGAGGATGAAGAAAATGTGAATGAAGGAATATGTGAAGGAAAATGGTGAGTGGATAGAAGAGGTTGCAATTTAGGCACATGGAATGGAAGAATACTTTTGGAAGAAGATGGAGTGGAATTCTTTGGAAGCTTGAATGTCAACTGCAATTTTTGTTCAACATTAGACTCTCTCAAGAGTGACTTTGGAATCCATATAGCCATAGAATTCATTTCATTTCTTTTTGATGATTTAGAGATAATATCTTCAATGATGGATTTTGGAACCCATACTTGTTTTATAATTTTTTTCTTAGATATCTCTTTTGACTTTATCCCCCCATGTCGATTAGAGAAGACATGGTAGTATTCTTTTTTATATTGATTCTTGAATTGCTTCTTTTTCTTGTATTGAACATTCAGGTTACTTCCAAAAAACTTGGGACTTGTGGAATTAGAAAGATGATATGACTGGTTTAGGTGAGTGGGTGGATGAAAATGATTTGAGGATATGTATCTACGTTGATCTTGAGGAAAGATAGGAGAAGGATGGATGCAAGGACCCAAGATGGATGATGAATTAAGAGAGTTGGGAGGGGAAAGTGAAGGGACATAAGGAATTAAGATGGAAGGAAGACATGAAGCCTTTAGTATCAATGGGGGAGGTCCAAGGATGGATGTGGAAGATTCAAAAGGGTAATCAATAAGTTCATCAACATCTATATGACAATGAAGGAGATCAACATCTTTAGAGTAAGCATTACGATTTTCAATAGGATCATGAACATCTTAAATAGGAGCAACTTCTTTGATAGGAGTACTTGAAGCTTGAGAAGACTTAGGAAGAATAGAAAGTGGAAGGGAATATGGAGTGGTAGAACAAGAAGATGGAAGACTTTGATCTTGACACGGATCTTTCAATAGCATAAGTGTAGAGTTTTTCTCTTGATTTTGAATAGGCTCAACATTGGAAGTAACAAAACTTTTTTAATAACCTTAATGGAAGTATCATCTTTGGAAGGTACAAGTGTATTAAGGTCATTTTGATTGTTAATAAGCTTAGTGGAATAAGTAGTAGCTTGATCTTGCTTAGGAGAAGACTAAAGAAATGGTGGAATGAATGAGGAAGGGCATAAAGATCAAAAGGACCATGAAATGGGTCAAAGACATTCTAAAAAATAATTGGATGACATAGAAGGTTCTTTATCATTTTTAGAGTCCTCTTGGCATGAAGCCACTCCTAAGGAGAAGGAAGCATGTTGGAATTGTATGGAAGACTTTGGAATAGATGATGAAGGACTAGCTGAAGTAGGCATTATAGCACATGAAGGCTTAGGCTCTTTAGGTTTAGCATTATCAAAAGTATTTTGCAGCCTAGTGAAGGTTAGCTTGAGTTTCTTTAAGAGGTAGCCTTTGAGGATAACTATAGGGAAACACAGGAAAAGCATTACAATCTTTGTTAGATGAAGGATTGGTAAAAGACTTTAGAGACTCAAAATCTTTAGATGTATGGATAGTGGAGGAAGTAGAAGATGGAAGGGAAGCATCAGAAGACAAAGGTCCAACATTAACATGATCTTTCTCAAGAGTGTAATCTTTATTTTCAGCATGAGGGTTCTTAGAAGAGGAACTCTTATGCCATTGATGTTTTATTTTAGGACAAAAAAATGCTTTCTCTTCCTCAAAAAATACAAATTTATCATTTAGGTATCCTTCACAAAATTTATCAATTTTTTTTTCAAGATTTGACTTATATGTATTACCATTAATATGTATCCATGACTCATCCCCTTTAAGCATAAGCATAGGACTAGGACGACGTTTAGGACATGTAGGAATATAATAGTCATCATCATCATAATCATTGTCAATGTAGGCATTATAGATAGGCACATCACAAGACTTTTCATGTTTTTTATTATGGTATGTCTCAATAAGAGGAATAAGACTCTTGGTAGAAGTATAAGAAGAATGATATTGTAAAGAAGAGGTAGGTGAAGACCTACATGAATGATATTTAGAAGAATCATAGTAAGACTTAGAATATGAAGAATGTGAATGATATTTAAAAGAATCATGATAAGACTTTGAAGATGAAGAATGTGAATGATATTTAGAAGTATCATTATAAGACTTAGAAGATGAATAATCTGAATGATATTTATAAGAATCATAATAAGACTTAGAAGATGAAGAATGTGAATGATATCTAGAAGAATCATGATAAGACTTAGATGATGAAGAATTTGAATGATATTTAGAAGAATCATGATAAGACTTAGAAGGAAAGGAATATTTGGAAGAAGGATATTGTGATCTGATCTTAAATATGATCCTAGCAAGAATGTTTGATTTCTTCCCTTTTTCAATCATTTTTGTCACAAGGTTAGCATCCATATATCTATTGTCATAACAACACTTTTCAAATTCAAGAAGGAGGTTGAGTTCATCTGAGCTCAAATAAGGATCCCTAACAAGATATTCAAGACCCATGGCTCAAGAAGAAGAATCGAGAATGGAAGAAGAGAAAGGATGAATAGAAGAAGGTAGAATATATGATAATAGGAGGAAAAGAATCAAGAAGACATGAGAAAGAGGAAGAATGGAAATGGGAGACTAGAAAGACATGGAAGATAAAGAAGAAAGAAGACCAAGAGTCATTTTGTAAAATTTAATATCATTTGAGTTCATTTGAATGTTGAGCAACATATAATAGCACTTGTAAGAAACATGAAAGAAAAGGTACTAGTTGATAGGATAACCCTAAGAAATGTTGGTACCAAACTAGAATAGAAAATGCAATCACTTGTCCAAAGAGAAACGATAAGAGAAAATATTGCAATAGGCATAAACCAACACTACCACAGAGGTGCCCACAACTTTGGGTGAATACCCTAGCACATATGGACTAGGAGGATGATTTACCCAAATTTTAATTAATTAAAATTGAATTTTGATGAAAGTGGATGGACAAGAGATTACTAAGACTCTCCAAGCATAATATCAAAGAATCCAAGGTATATCTTTCTCAATAAGGATGATCTCTAATTCACTAACTCCAAACAAGGTCACTTGTAAAATTAAAGATCACTAATTCAAGGGGTCAAGGCACAATAACCCAAGGTGCAAACAAGCTTCTCACAATGGGGTAAATAGCCTGATCTGAACTAGATCAATCTAGGGAGATTGGAAGTAATAGAACAACAAAATAATTTGATCATAAAATCTTGACTCAGGAACTCAGATTTTATTCATTTTAAATGTCTGACTAAATGTATTCATAGATTTTTAATCATGAACCAAGCATGCAAGACAATAATTAGGGATTTCAAGAAAATGTCTTCAAATAATGAGAAAAGGACAAAGTAACCTTTCATATGAACAAGAATTAGTGTCATAGCAAAAATCTAATCTCTAGAACCACTACTGTGTATGTTCTCAAAATATTTTCTAATCATGCACATAGTTCTAGAATTTTTTTTTTGGCAACACTATGGTCCTTAGTAATGTTCAACTCTATAAATTTTGTAATCTAGAATGGGTAATCTAATCTTGGTGCACCAAGGTATTGACATATTCTAAGAATTTAATCAATCAAAGATACCGAGGAGATCTGACAACCTAACAAAAGACTACACCCATGAGGATTTCTCCCACAAGAACATTTATATAGTGGTTGCTACTACTACATCAAAAATGGTTATTATTGCTTGAGATAGCATCCATGTGGTTGACCCAATAAAGGGAATGTCCACTATGGTTTAACCCTTTCTGATCAAAAAAGACTTACAAAGTTGTACCACATGCGGACTTGATTTAGATTCAAGGGTTCCAAGTTTCTAATGTGCCCAAAAGAGAACAGAGAATACTCCTCTAGCCTCTTCACTTTACTCAAACATAGCAAACAAGATTATTTGACACACTAATTTGAAATAACCTCACCAAATATTTAGAAAATCTAACAAAAAACACCACCCATCTCAAAAGAGAAAGTACTAATGGATGTTGACGACAAATCCAAGCAGAATAGTGAGATAATAACAAATATCTTTCCCTACCTACAAGGGGATCCATCATCAAGAGGAGCTTCACATATAAAGTGAGCGAATGAAATTCATTCTCTCAAGATTTTCCAAATAGTGTTCATAGGGCCTAATTACTATGTGAAATATAGATGCATGAAAGAAAATCTAGATCTAATTTTAGAGCACCAAATGAAGTGTGAATCTATAAAAGCATGTAAAAGCATTCAAGCCAAACACATGAGATGTTCATTTTAGTTCCAAATCCAAATGATTTAGAGATCCAATGAAATACCTAGTAATTGTTGCAATGCATCTTTTCTCTTTTGTACCTTTTGTTATGCTCGAACGCTCGCTCACAACAAACAAAGCAACAAGTAAAATAAACAAACACAAGATATGCAATATATATCCAACTTATGCATAACTAGGGTTAGATCTAAAAATATAATTTTTAAGAGTGATAATAATCAACAAGTAATCCAAATGAAAGCTCACACTATGCATTGATCCATTGTAAAACTTAAATGCAAGCTATTCATTAAATGCCCTTTTTAAATTATTTTTTGATCTAATCATCAAGATCGGACCTATATGATATGAATTCAGATCCAAAACTCTAAGTACAAAAAAGTGACCCCTATCAAAAATCAAAGAGCTTTCCAAAAATGTTAGGATTTTGAAAATATCTTTTCATTTGTGCCCTAGAGAGCCATTTTGTCAAAATGGACCAATTTTTGCAAATTAAATTATTGAGCCCTAATATGATCTCTAAAATCAAAACAAAAAGAACCAACTCTATTTAGAATTTAGAGAGATTTCCAAAAATGCAGACTTTTTTAAAAAAATCACTAATTTTCTCTTTAAAATTATTTTCATTAAAAATAAAGAAAGAATTATAAAAAATTGAAAATACCTCAAAAAAATTTGAAAATTAGACTGAAGCTTGTCTGATATGTCATCACCTTGCAAAAAACAAAAGACTAAAATACCTAGCCATTTGGGAGATATGATCAAAACTTTTGAGTCTAGGGTTTTTTATCTCCAAACAAATCCACACTAGGGGGTTAGATCTAAAAATGTTCAAAACCAGCAAGTAAAGGTGAATTTCTCAATGGTGGTTGCCAAAAATGTATGGCTAAAATGTGAGCACACTTCTATGAGTTATTATATCCAAGATTTCTTAAAAATGAGGTCTTGAATGACAGTTCATAGCTCTCTATGCGTGGAGTGCAAGGGTTTGTAATGGAGGCACTCAATTTGACCTTGTTTGTGCCCATGCAAGTACACCATGAAACAAGAGATTCAAGGATCCAAAAAGAGTGCAAATGGAGATAAAAAATAATCTATACGATAACAATCCAAAAAAATACAAGAAAGGAAATCTAATCTATCAAAGGAAATAATAATGCAATATTAATCTATGAAAATAAATATGACTCTTAAGATAATATGAAAATGCAAGGATGAAACATCATGTTGGAAGCCATGGATGAAAGAGAGAATAAGACAAGAAGATAGAAGTTCTCCACAAAATGCTTTAATACTCAAACTCTTCCAAAAATTGCTCTCCAAACCTGCAACATAACCATGGATCTATCGTGGATCAATTGTGGATCAATCATAGATGTCCAAAATGAGGAAGGGCTATCCCTTATAAAGGAAAATATGGAGTTGAGAGGCTTCTCACAACTAATATGGGATAATAGAGTTTGATCCATGTGAGACAAAATTTGACCAATGAGAAAAGAGGAGTGTTTGAGAAGAAAGTGGAAAGAGGAAAAAGAGGACTCCCACTTAGAGATATGTGCATTTAAGTGTAGAGAAAATAAAAAAAGATTTATTTAATTTTTTATTTATTTTATTTCCTTTTTAACTAAAAATTTATTTAATTAAAATGGATCAAGTTCTTTTAATTAAATAGGAAATATTTAATTAAATTAAAAGAGAGTTTTTCTCTTAATTAATTAAATGTCGATGAATTATTTAATTAAAAGAGAGGTTTTCTTTTAATTAAATGGGGACTTATTTTATTTAATTAAAAGGGAGATTTTATTTTAATTAAATAAGTCTTAGGATAAAATGATCAACCTTAGAAAAATAAATAATCAAATTTGATCAAAAAAATTGATTTAAATTGATTTAATAAAATATTGCAAACCATTGATTTAAGAAAATTGATAAATTGAATAATGAGGGCCCATAGTCTAGGCGACCATTTTAGGGTGCATACACTACTAACCTTCACAATAATATCAAAGTTTATATGACAAAATCTTCTATGCCACAACCAACTATTATCAACTTTTTCTACCAAATATATCATCTCAGTAGGACTCAAATGAAATATATTACCTCTAGATCTAGTGCCAGTTCCAATCATCTTATCATCTCTATCTTTGATAGTGCAGGCTTCTCAATAAACTAAAACTAATAACTTTTTTCAACCAACTATCCAACACTCAACAAGTTATGCTTCAATCCATCAACAAAATACACATCATTAGTATTAATTTTTGTTAGAAATAGGAATTACTAAGAGGGGTTGAATCAGTAATCTACAAACTTTAGTCACCAATTAGATATTTATTGTTACTTTAAACCATACATAAAAAAGTAATAAAGTAATGCTAAATAGTAAGAGTAACCATGTACAATGATAACTCATAACACCATATTTTGTTAACTAAGGAAACCCTGGCTAAGGGAAAACCTCGATGGGGATGATACCCACTAGATAATATACTGATATATAAGGTCCTTGTTAGAGTATGGACCCAGTTAGGAGTCAATGAGAAAATTTAGTATAGAGAGTCATTTTTAGGAGATTTCAACCCTATTAGTAGTTGTGCCAATCCTATTATGAGTTGTAGTATAGTAGATGCAAGATGAGCCCATTGACCAAACACACACTTCTAATCAAAAGAAGAGCTCACTTCCAAAAAAGTAATCAAACTTCTAGAATATAGATTATTTCTTAGTTTGATTTTGGATCACAAAATAGCTTCACAAATTTCACATATATCACTTTCACAAAATTTTACATACAATTTCTTAACACAACTTCCCCAAGATAGCACATTTGAATTTGCAAGATGTCCTTTGCATAAATATCATGCCTTTACACAAATTTTTGCTAGGTCATCTACAACCACAATATACTTTTCCAACTTAGAGTAAACATCTAGGATGTCAGCCCTAATTAGACAAGTAATTATTTTATAAACAAAATAATTCTTTTCCTTTAATTCTGATGTCCTGTTACATTGGTAAAACACAAATATTTATTTTTTTGCATAGTCTATATTGACTTTTTAGGTCATACACATCATCATCAACATGTATACTATCTCCATCTAACTTTGCTAGTCATTATATGACATCAACAACAAGTTACAAACAAAACATACACTGTTGTCTACCAAATTCATACTTAGATAATTTTCTAAGTACCAAAAGCTAAGTATCTTTATTTTCAAGGTTTCGTATAAGAATGTACATCATGTGTTTCCATAAATGACAATAATGGCATATCTCCATTAGCAAATTGTCAACAATCTCCCCCATTGGCATTGATGGCAACAAAATAGGAAAAAAATGGCTAAGTATCAAAAACTTAAAATAAATAACACATTAATATTACATCTATTACAACTTGCTTATTTTACACATGCTCCCCCTTAAAATACGATTTCATATTTTTTTGTTTACCTATTACCTAATTTATAATTTTCTTATGTACTTCCCCCCTTCAATGAAAAAGGTTAAAATGGAAAAAACTATCCATCTACTATCAAAATCTTTGTATACATCTACCTTAAACTAATAATATCTTCATGCAATTATCAAAATTTTCTTTTAGACTGTCCATACCTTTTGTTCATGTATCTTTGGCTATCTCAGTAGAGGTGATAATTGTACATAGGGCATATGATGTAATCTCAACTACATTAAGGTCAGAGTATAAAAAGTTAGAATAATTGTCCTTGGCCTTGACACATTCCTCCAACTATTTCTCAACACAAGATGTTTTTAGAGCAATAGAATTTCTGAAATCTAATACTCTCTTCAAAAAAATTTATTTTTAAAGTTTTAGTTTCCTAATATCACTATGAATACTGGCCACTTATCCTTCAAAATCATCAATTTTACTAGCAGGATGTTGTAATTAGCTAGATAGAGCTTCTAGCTCACTCATTTTTCCTCTAATCTAACTATCAATATCCTTAGTCAACTTGTGAGATAGATTACACTTATGTATAGCTTGCCATCATGTTGACACTTCTAAAGTTCCTTGATACAAGTATCAAGACTTATCAAATCATTCTTATTATTTTGACAAATGGTGCTAAACAAGTTAGCATCATGTGAACTTTGTGCCTCAGATTCTACAACATTCAACAAATTTGTAAATTCTTCATCAAAAGTCTATAACACTACTAGTGCCCTCTATTCTCAATCTACCTCTATGTGCTACATTTCTAGAGTACTATGTAATCTATCAATTGTAGTGCCTCTCATGTTTGTAGTCTATACCTTATTTATTTTGATTGAAGAGATACTTGATACTCTTATTTATGTACTTTGAGATGACCTAAGGGTCAAATGTTATACTTTGATTTAGTATCATAGATGCTATACTACTATATTATTTAGTTTATAATATTTGCATGTTGATGCCATTTTGAAATAACAGTAGGTCTATGATGATATCTCATTATCTAGTATTTTGGACATATTTTTTGATTATGTTATGGGATGGATTCTTTGCTATGGTTATTTACTTCATTATTGTTTCTTCATTCTTTATGTGAACATGAGTGATGCAAATGGATTAATTAGGTATTTTAATGCATTATTGCTTCCACTATGATATAATATGCAATTGTAATTGATCTTATATTTTAATGTGCAGGAAATATATCCCTAGCAATGACACATGGAGTTAGCAATTTAACTATTCATATTTTACTAATGTCATTCCTGTATGGTCGATGTATCCTTATTTTAATTGTTTAAATTAAAACCTTTTGGTGATTATTAAATTTGAACTCATCTACATTATGTGATTAGACCACTTATTGAATTTAATTTCTAGCAGCTTTTCCTTAGGTGAATTTTTATAATGAGGAATAGCCTATTTTTGTTTGAGTTGATTCAAAGTCTAGTGAGTCTACCTAGTTATTTTCCCTAATTGACTATTCACTCAAAAAGTGAATAAGTATCGAAAAAGGGATCTATTTTCTCACTTTTCAATTTTACAATTTAGAAATTGGAGAGCTTTTATAAAATCCTCTTCCTGAAAGGCTTTTTGTGAGATTAGTCTTGTTGGATTTAGCTCAGGTAGACCTTGTTTTTTCATGATTTCTAGTAGTTTTAGTAGGTGATATATTTTACTGTACTACTTTTAGTTTCTATCCATTTGCTATCAAGTAGGACCTTCTTGTTTTCTTGTTTCTACTTCATCTTAGCTTCTATTTCTAGTAGCAATTTGTTAAGAGGTTGAGAACTAGTGTTTCTGTCCATTTTTATTTGTTGGTTCGACATGGTTTGTCGAGTATGAACATTTTTTCCTATTTTGAGATGGGGGTTTGGGGTTTTGCACCATTATGCTAGTCATTTTTGCATACAGTGTCTAAACACAAATATTATTGGATATTTGGAGTTTTTACACTCAAAGTTCAAATGGGTTTTAATTTTGAAGTTTTCCAATTTTGGGGGTTTTACCTTGTTTTGCATGCTGCCCTATTTCCTCAAGTTTTCTTGGCATGATTTTGGTCATGGACCTAGACTATCCATTTGGATGTCAATCAGACCACTATTGCACTTTTATGTTGCATTAGGATGTGTGTTGTATTTATCCTCCTAAGTCTTCTTTTAGTTGGGTGACATTCTGCTTTGTGTTCTCATCTAGTCCTCGTGTTATGATCTTCATGATGGTGGTGCACTACACACGAGTATGTGTTCATACATTTGGTAGGTGACTTGTGAGACCCAATCTTCCATGGTACTTCCAAAAGTTATGATCATTGGGGTTGGGTTGAGAATTTGCATGTCTATGGGCACTGATTGTTGGATGAGCATGGGTAGCATATAGTACTATATGGAGGGGGCTTCTATCTCACAACCTAGTGATCATTGTACCCAAGGAGTTGGCAAAGGAAGTTTTAATCAAGTGATAACTAAATAACACACTAGATGGTAATATATTTGTAGTTTGGCTTTGACTCCCACATTCGGCTCCTACATCCACCAAGCTTTATGGTAGCTATGATTTAGGGTTTCCTATGTTTCACTTTAGCTCTCACATCTGTCTCATGCGTCCAGCTTTAGTGTCCAACTTCAGCTCTTATGTCTAGCTTTATGGTAGATACTCTAGCTTCTAGTTCTACTATTGCATCTTCTATTGCTTTTCAGGCAAAGGCTTCTCCTTTTTTTGGTGGGGATATTCATTCCCTAGGAGCTATGGGTGGTTTGACCATTTCTTATGCATTCAAGGCTTTGTGACACTATGCTAGTTGTGGTATGTAACCCGAAAAGGCTTGTTTTAAATTCTACTATAGTTGATAAGATCTCTATCAATATGAAAATTTTTGATGATACCACTGCTATCTTTCACTTTAAGGTTTTCTAGCCTTGTCTTTCCGATTTGCATGCATGGATTTCTTGTGTTTGGGAGCCCTTCATCTTAGAGACTACCCAAATTTACCCTTTGGCAAGGGATTTTTTTGTTGTCATATTTGATACTATTGAAGAAAGAAATGCTATTCTCAGCAACAATTTTTCTTGGGATGAGAAGTTTCCCTTGATGGCTAAAACTTGGCACAAGGATTTCAACCCATTGATGGAAACTTTTAATAAGTTCCCTCTATGGGTAAGGCTATTGAATATTCCCCTTTACCTTTGGTGATACTCTATTCTGAGGGAGGTGGGGAATACCTTCAAAGACTTTGTGATGTCTGATAGGGCTACTTCCAAAGTGTTTCAAACAACGTATGCTCGCATGCTGGTTGAGACTAACATTTCTAAGGGACTCCTAGAAATGATTTCATTGGACTCTCCTCTTGGTTCTTGGAATATTCTTCTCGACTATAAGGGCATCCCCTTTCACTATAGGAATTTCCATTTGACTAGTCACTGATGTGCTCTTTCGGTAAATCCAGACTGAAAAATGTCCCCTTCTTGGTGGAAGGAGGTCTTGGAAGACCACTACATGTTCCAAAAGGTCCCTTTTGTGGGGAATGGCGACTCTTTGCAAGAAAATTTAGTGGTGGATCCTCCTCTAGCCCCTTCTTTGGTGGCAGTTGGTCCATCTCTAGATTCTACCATCTTAGCTTCTAGTGTGGATTCTATTGCTATCTCTTTTAGTCCATCCCTTCCTTTGCTCCTTTAATGATGGTAGCTGATCCATCTCTAGATTTTGCTATCCCCATTTCTAGCATGAACTTACCTAGTGCCTCTATTTTTCCCTCCACTCCTATCTCATTGGTGGATCTAAGTTGGCTATGGTGGTTGCTGGTCCATCTGATTCTGTTGTTTCAGTTTCTGGTGTTTCCAAGGCAGATCCTTTTCTAGGTGATGCTACTGCTATCACTTCCTCTTCTGCAGCCTTCTCCCTAGCTTTGAGGGTTTCTAGAACTAGCTATGAAGGAGCTAATTTTAAGTGGTAGAAGGCTACTAGTTTGGTGGAGGATGGATGGACCACAGTAAAGGGAAAAATGATCAAGCCATCCATTCTTGCTTTTGATATGGCACTACGGTATAATAAGAAGGGTTCTAAAGGAAAAGTTTGATACCTAGCTTTTGGCCAGTTGTCTCTGTACTATCTTTTGGCCTTTAGTTCTTTGTAGTGTGTCTCATCATGGGTTTTAGGATCCTAGTCAAAACTTATTTTGTGGCTATAATGTTTTGTTTTATTTATGTTTCCACATTGGTCATCTTTTGTTTGGTGACTTATTTCACCTTTAGTGGTTGTTTCATATAGGGTTTCAGGTTTCCTTTAAAACCTATTTAGGGTTTTAGGTGCCCACTCAAAACCTATATGTGTGGTTGAAGAGTATTGTATTATCTATGATGCCATCCTAGTCACTATGTCTTGTTCGGTGACTTGTTTCACCTTAGGTTCAATGTTTTGTTTGGTTTGGGCTTTGCTGAAATTTTTTTGATTTGTAAAGGGTTTCAGGCTCCCTTCAAAACCTATTTTTCTTATAAAAAACACATTGGGTGGTAATAAAACTTAAGATAATAATCTATGCTTGAGCCTTTCCATTGAGGGAATTGAATTTGCATATTTCGAGCTCAAGCTTGTTGATGCCAAGTGACTCTCCATGATGTCAGCCCCTCCTTAGTAGCCCATTGAGTGTTTAACCAAGACCTATAGTTTATGCATTATCTATGACTTGTTTTTAGTCATCATATTGTCTGGTGTATATGTTAGCCATGGATATTTTCTTTGTGTTTTTTTGTTGTTGGATCATTATCTCCATTACCATAGTGGGAGTGGGCCTACGGGTTCCACATGGGTTGGAGGTGTAGCTACCTATACCACTACTAGGGACTAGTGTACAAAGATGGTCTTTTATCCTAGTATGGTTAGTATTGGATGTCTTTACTTGGTACTTTGGGTTTTGGAGTATGATTTCATTGGAATGCTTGTATATCATGTATAGATGGTGTTGTTTATTGACATATTTCTTTATTTTGATGATTAACATATGATAGATGATGTTATCTATAGTTAGCATGTTAGATTTCCTTATGCTTATGTTGTAGTATGTTTTACTAGTGACATCCTTTTTATGATAGTACCGACGATCTGATTGGTAGATTAGGATGTTACACACAGGGGATGGCTAGGACCCATGATGGTCTTATGATGATATTATGGTTGGAAGGAACCACATACTTAGTTGGGTTGTACTATTAATTATGATGTTATTTATGTTATTATGATGTTGTTTTAGTACTCTATGATATTTCCTTTTGTACTTTCCTTCATTGAATATTAGATGGTTAGATTTGTTAGAAATAGGGATTACTGAGAGGGGGTTGACTCAGTAATCTACAAACTTTAGTTGCCAATTGGATATTATTTCTTACTTTAAACCATGCATAACAAAGCAGCAAAGTAATTCTGAATAGTAAAAGTAAAAATGCATAGAGATAACTCATAACGCTATATTTTCTTAACTAGGGAAACCCTGACCAAGGGAAAAACTTAGTGGGGATGATGTCCACTAGATAATATATTGATATATAAGTTCCTTGTTAGAGGACAGACCCTATTAGGAGTCAATGAGAAAATTTAGTATAAGGATTCCCTATTAGGAGTTGTGGTATAGTAAGTGCAAGATAAGCTCATTGTCCAAACATGCACTTCTAATTACAAGAAGAGCTCACTACTCAAACAAGTGATCAGACTTCTAGAGTATAGATACTATATCTTCTACTTTGATTGATCTCTAATCTTTAGCTCAATCTCAAATCTTAAAATAGATTATACTAAACTTCACATATATCACTTTCGTAGTAAGTTCACACATCACAATATTCACACAACTTACATCACAAAATTACACTTCTTATGGCAAGACGTCCTTTGCATAAATATCAAGCCTTTACATAAATTTTTTATGGGTAGGCTAAGACCACAATCCACTTTTCCAACTTAAAGTAAACATCTAGGATGTCGGCCCTAATTGGACAAGTAATCATCTTGTAAACAAAATAATCCTTTCCTTCAATTCCACTATCTTGTTTCACTTCAAATATGAGTATCTTTTTTCTATACAGTTTGTACTAACTTTTGAGGTTATACACATCATCACGAACATGTATACTATCTCCATCTAACTTCACCAGTTATAATATGATGTCAACAACAAGTTATAAACAAAAAAATACACTAATATAAACCAAATTATATACTTAGACAATTTTTTGATTACCAATCACTAAGTATCTTTATTTCTGATGTTTCCTACAAGCATGTACATCATGTGTTGCCATAAATGACAATAATTACATATCTTTATTAGCAAATTTTCAACAATCTCCACCTTTGCAATTGATGGCAACAAAACAGGGAAAATTGGCTAAGTAACAAAAATTATATAAATAGTATAATAACATTGCATCTATTATATTTGTCCATCTTTACATATGCTCCCCCTTATAGTATACTTTACAATATTTATCTTCCTTAAATGAACTTCTACGCTTAACAAATTTCATGTGTACTTCCCACCCTTTGGCATCAATGACAAAGGTCAAAATGTCAAAAAAATTGTCCAAAACTGTCAAAAAATGTTGTCCTTAAGCTGAAAGGATCTTCATGCAATCATCAAAGTTTGACTTATGATTATCCATACCCTTAGTCAATATTTCCTTGGTGGATTTAGTAGAGGTGATAATTGTACATAAAGCATATGATGCAATCCAACTACATTAAGATCTGAATATAAAAAGTTAGAATAGGTGTCCTTGGCCTTGACATGTTCTTCCAACTATTTCTCAACAATAGATACTTTCAGAGAAATAGACTCTCTAAAATGTGATATCCTCTTCAAAATTTGTTCCTTTTGAAGTTCTAGTTTCCTGATATCATTGTGGATACTAGTCACTCATCCTTTAAAATCATTAACTTTGCAAGATGGATGTTAGATCTGGCTAGATAGAGCCTCTAGCTCACTCATCTTTTCTTCTATCTAACTATTAATGTCCTTAGTTAGTTTTTATGATAAAGTACACTTAATGTATAATATTTTCCCATCCTATTAACATTTTTGAAATTCCTTGATACAAGTATCAAGACTAACCAAATCATTATTAATGTTCTAACAAATGGTGCTAAACAAGTTAGCATCATGTGAAATATGTTCCTTTTCTTTTGCAACATTTAACAAGTTAGCAAATTCTTCATCAAATAATTTCATCACTACTTGTCCCCTCTATTCATGATCTAATTCTATGTGTTGTACTGCCAAAATGTTGTATAGTCTACCAGTAACCTCCATCAAGGTCTTCTACAGGCTTTTTACTATTCTATTCTTATGAATAAGCTTTGATAGGGATGAGATCAAATTAGTTTGATTGTCATCATCAGATGCTAAGCTGGCAAGTTAAAGTAGAGTAGATGAACTAGAAGGTTTAGTGTCATCCTCCTTTTGCTTCTTGGCTATTTCTTTCATTCTTCTCTCTTCTTCTTCTTTCTCTTCCAATCTCTCATTCTTGTCTTCCTATGTTTTCTTTCTTACTTCTTCTTCTGCTTTTCTTTTCTTTTCCTCCTCTTCATTTCTTCTCTTCTCATCCTCAAGAAATTTCTACTTGGCCTCTTCTATTTTCTTCTTTTCTTCTTCAAGTAACCTCTTTTATTCTTCAATTTGTCTAATTTTTTCTTCAACATCCTTGGTATTAGTTTCATCTAGTTTAGAACCTTAAAATGGATTAGTATCATCAATGTTAATGGTAACATTGGTCTGATCTATCTACATAGTGTCACCACTCACTGACACTTCCAAGGTTCTAGGCACTAGAGGAGATGCTACCTTTTATTTTGTCAACATCCGATTGATAGTTGTCATAGTCTCAGTTCTTAATTTATATTTTTCACCCACCATAGATAGAAATGATCTTACTTTATTTCTTAAGTAAGGTGCAAGATTATTCAACCAATTCTTAATCTCTTCTTCATCATCAATCTTGCAAATAGTTCTTAGCATAGACTTTCGAAGTTCTAGATTTTCTTCTCTTGTTGAAGCCTTCTTCTGAATGAGTCTATCATAGATTTTTTGGTTTACTAAGCCCTTAATATCCTTCAATTTTATATTATTTTCTATGATGTATCTCACAATAGAGATATCAATATGATCCTTCTCAAAACTATTATAGAAATCATAAAATGTGTTCATCTAAACAAAGTTATCTTCATTATCAATAGTTGTATTAAACCTTTTCTATCTTTGGTTTCTAGGGTTGCCAAGATTTTCTTGCTGATTGCTTTGATGATGTTACCTTCTCTTCTTGCTTAACCTCTTATTCTTGTTTGTCTTCATCACTAGACTCAACAATTGTCAACAATATCTTTTACCTTTTGCTTGTTTCAATGGCTTGTTGCTTTACCCTTTTTGTCTTAGTGTTCACAGTTTCCACCAATCTCTTAAATTTTCTCTTCGGCTCATTAGGCTGCACATCTGATGCTATTGCATATGGAATGCTTTGCTCTGAAGATGTTTATACAATAGATACTGACAAAGGTTACACATTCAGTATACCTTGTTTCATAGTTTTCTTGACTACCTCAGAATTAATCTTAGTTATACCAGCCTTTGATAAGGCTTTCTTCATAATGGACTCTATCTTCTTGTGTGATGCCTTCTCCAAGGTTGCTTGATGAACTGATTGGGTAATCTCATCAGAAGTTCCAAGTATATGTTCTGCTTTATCTTTCTCTAATTTCAATAATAAATCAATGCAACTAACTATTGTATCATTATTCAATCCATAACCCAAGGGATCAAGCAATATTTCCCGAGTTTCTATTGCTTGTATATAAGTATAATTAGTATCAACCATAATGAAAATATCTTCTTTAAATCTATCTACAATTATGAGTGGAATTCTTAATCTCTATCTCATTTCATTCTGAAATATTTTCATTATCAGGGTTCCACTATCTAATATCTTATCTGCAAGATGCCTTCTACATACTCCTGTGATCTTCTCCATTGTACATCTATCACTACTCATTATCTTAATGACTAATAAATATGGAAATATTTTAAGTAAATCAAAGAATATGTGATTAATTAATGACTAAAATCTAAACATATCATTCTTAGTCCTCTTGATCTTCTCTAGGTTCTCTAAGAGTTGATTTCTTAGAATTTCACTAAGATTTACTTGTTCCTTCTCTACACATATCTTATATGCTACATAGATGAATCTAGTTGATAGTTCATCAATCTTTGAGCTTGCACATACATAATAGACAATGATTCTACTTAGAAATTTTACATCATCTTACTTGATGGTGTTGATCACCATAGCCTTTCCATTATACACTACTTTAGTATAGCTCTAAACTTTTTTCTTGGCCATTTTCTCACCTATAGGTACACTACCTTGTTTATTAAGACTAGTCACCTCATGAATTATGTTGGTAGTAATATCAATTACATTATCTTGCATCCATAGTTTTCCATCATGTATCCTACTTAATTTGATCTATGTCCACTCATCTGTGTCCAATTCACAGTAGAAATTATATTTGAATTGGTCTAATTCCTTTAAATGTTCAAACCTGGGCTTCATATTCATGTCATGATTAAAAACTAATTCCATATCCGTGTTCATGTATTCACTACCAATAGACTCCAATTTACTTTTAAGATAACTTCCTACATCTTCAAGATATACTACATTGTTCAGAGTGATGGATAATACTGAGTTGGGGTTTTCTTTAGTAGGTTTTATGGAAACAACCTTGAACTTAGGTCTATCCTCATTCTCAAAATTGTGCACTACTAATATATCCATGATTCTATCAAATAAGAACTTTTTCCAAACAAATTTGTAGAAAAATGATAAAATACCTCTTTCCAAAAATAGGGTTTGCTTTGAAATCACTCTAACAAGTCGCTTGTGAGTGCTCTTCACTTTGGATGAATTTGCAATGAAGTGAAAATTATTTCTATACTCCATTTATTCTATCAACTTGATCTTGCACTAATTACATACTTTACAAATATGAAAAAATTGTTAATTACATTTTGTAATTAACTAACTGCTCAAGATCATTTATCCAATCTTCAGATGCCACCTGAGGTTTTCCATAGCTATTTTCCATTATGACAAAACTCTACTAAGCTTTGCTATACAAAATTCTTTGCATAAGCATATTTTTCATCTTCTACTACAAAATTAACCCTTTTTGTAATACTTGTAACTCTAAATTCCTTCATAACTTATTTAGATAAGCTCCAAATTACAAGAAAGCTTAGGTACAATATAAAATTAACTAGATACACCTTTTCCCAACTTTGCTACTTCTAATTTGGTTCCTGGATGAAGTTCTCAAATGTTGATGTTGTGAACAAGCTTAATTCAACTTAGTTGAATCAAACTCAACAACTGACTTCGATATTCCTATGTCATCATCATCTAGATTTTCCTTTGAGATATCTACTCCTTTTACAAATACCTCATTAAATTCTTTTCAAAGTTCACTAATAATGTTTCTTTGTTCCTCATTGTCTCTGTTAGTTTTTGGGTTCATTTCTTGGTTCCTTTTGTCATTTCTGACATTCTTTCCATTATTTCTTCTATTCCAAAAGTTTCTTCCATTGTTCCTTCTATTTCCAAAGTTTTTTTCCATTTTGTAGTACTTTTTTGTATGCCCAAAGTTGTTGCATAACTAACATACTGGTGCTCTACTTCTAGGATTCTGCTAATAATCAAGTGGATGACAATTCAAGCAATGTGTCCTAAGTTGTTACACTTATAACACATGATCTTTCTTTTGTCTTCTTCTATCTACAAGGTTAGTATTTCTAGACATTCTACTATTCCTTCTATCATTATCATATTTAGATTTCTTATAATCAATTACTTTATGACCCATACCATGACAATTATGACAATAAAAGTCCTTAACATGATTAAATGACTTATTTGTATAATATCTTTTCATATGACCTATTTTATTACATGAAAAACATTTACCTCTAAATTCATACTTGGTTTCCTTAGGAGATTCGACTTGCTTTGGTTTATTCAAAATTTCAACTTCCTTATTTTGGTCAGCTTCTTTAGATTTATCAGAAGATTGACTGGATTCAATCTTATCATCAGATTTACCTTTTTCTTTCTAAGCTAATCTAATCTCAGGTTTCTTTGCAAACATGTTGATGAGATAACTAAGACCAATCTTATCATAAGTAGGTCTTTGTATTGACATTGAATCATCAAGTTTTTCTCTACTATAATAAAGCTTCTTGAACTACTAGTTGCCCTAAGTTAATTCACCTTTCACAATAGTATTGTACTTATGAAGTTCTTCATGATCTTCTTTCAATGTTTCAAACTTAGATGTCTTCTTTTCTAGACTAGCTCTAAGATCTAAATTCTTAGTCTTCAAATCAAATTCAAATTTTCTAGGATCATTTCTCAAAGTCAACTTCAAATTCATAATCTTCAATTCATGCTTCAAGATTCTGTACTCTATCTTCAACTTTGAATAATGATCATCACTAGTTCTAGATTTAGTAGATTCAGGCTTAGATTTGAGATGTTCAATCTTGTCCTTTAATTGACCAATGTATACTTTGAAGTCTTCATACATGTCCTTCAACTTATCTTTTTCTTTAGTAAGGAGATCAATTTGTTCAAGAGCTTCTTCAAGGTTCTTCATCAATTGTTCCATAACCATATGGATCTTACTCAAGCTAATAAACCTCTTCAAAGTAACTACACTCTAATACCAATTGTTAGAAATAGGCATTAATGGGGGGGGGGGGGGGGGGGGGTTAGAGGTGAATTAGTAATCTACAAACTTTAGTCACCAACTAGATAATATTTCTTACTTTAAACCATGCATAACAAAGCAATAAAGTAATGCCAAATAGTAACTATAACAATGCACAAAAAATAACTCATAACACCATATTTTGTTAACCAGGGAAATTCTAGCTAAGGGAAAACCCCATTGAGATGACACCCACTAGATAATACATTGATATATAAGTTTTTTGTTAGAAGATGGACCCTATTAGGATTCAATGAGAAAATTTAGAACAAGGAGTCCTTGTTAGGATACTTTGAATCCTTGTTAGGAGATTCCAACCTTGTTAGGAGTTATGGTATAGTAAGTGCAAGATAAAATCACTACCCAAACAAGTAATTAGACTTCTAGATTATAGTACTATATCTTCTTCTTTGACTGATCTTTAATCTTCAACTCAATCTTAGATCACAAAATAGCTTATACTAAACTTTGCATTTATCACTTTCATAGTAAGTTCACACATTACAATATTTGCACAACTTACATCACAAAATTACACTTCTTAACACAAGATGTCCTTTTCATAAATACCATGCATTTACACAATTTTTTGTTGGGTCAGCTAAGACCACACTCCACTTTTCCAACTTAGAGTAAACATCTAGGATGTCAGCCCTAATTAGACAAGTAATTATCTTTTAAATAAAATAATCCTTTCCTTCAATTTTGTTGCCTTGTTTCACTTCAAATATGAGTATCTTTCTCCTATATAGTCTATATTGGCTTCTAAGGTTATACACGTTATCGCCAACATGTATACTATCTCCATTTAACTTTGTTAGTCATAAAATGATATCAGCAACAAGTTATAAACAAAACAATACAATGCTATAAACCAAATTCTATACTTTTACAATTTTCTATTTACCAATCACTAAGTATCTTTATTTCCAAGGTTTCCTATAAGAATGTACATCATGTGTTGCCATAAATGAAAACAATTACATATCTCTATTGGCTAATTGTTAACAAGATTGTGTTTTTGTCTTTCAATATTATGTTCAAGTGTTTACACCTCAAATTGTGGATCTGATACTCCTCATTGTGGAGATTCTGAACTCTATTTGTCTCTTTAGTTTTTCCTTAGGATTTTTTCTTACATTTCCTCAATGACCATGTGTCAGTATAGGGTGATACAATAAAGTGTTGCACACCCAAAAGAGATCTGTCATGCATTCCCTAATTGTATCATACATCTCTTGGAGAAATGTCATGTGATACTTTTTAGTATTGCACCCACATTAAAGAGGTGGCATACGATACTTGTAAAGTATTGCACACCCTTGAGAGATGTGTCACCCAATCCTTGAAAGTGTCACACCCCTTCTTGAAAAAGGTCATACAATATTGGAAAATATTGCCTAGTGCTGATTTAAAGTATAGCATGGTATTTGCAAAAACATGTCCAGGTAGACAACTGGCACTTTTTAGTTTGACCTAAATTTTTTAGGAAGTGTTTAGGCTACCCTCTTAAGTTATCTTCAATTATTTAGTGTTGCATTTTGAATTTAGATTTTTTTAATTCAAATTCAATTATGCATCTTCTATTGTTATTCATTTTGGTCAGTAGTGGCATTTGGAGATCCATTGGTGTCGAGATGTTTAGTTAGTCTTCTATTGTGGTCTTTGTGATCCTCATATGTTGTATGTTGTGTGCATTCATACTTATTTTTAAAAATATATATTTTGGCTTATATTTATCCTTGTTCTAAGGATCTCTAGGTGGGGCATTACATCTAGTATCAGAGCCCATGTTGTAACATTTGGGATCTCTATGTTATGCTTCCACTATGGTTTTGTTTTCTATTGTGTATTATTATATTATGGTTAATATTTTTCTATCATGTTAGTTCATGGTTTTGACCCTTATGCTTGTGATCTGATTGTTCTGACATTATCTTTTTATTTCCATAGTGATGCCTCTTGCAAATAGACCTAGTGGTCAAGGTGGTACCCGTAGTGGTAATTGTGGAGAAGAATACCATGAAGAGGGATGTTAGGAAGGAGAGGGATAATAGGGTAATAATAAAAAAAATGGTGTGAGGGAATTAATATCATTTCTTTAGGAGATTCTTACTTAGTTGGGCCCTTGTATAGAGGAATTCCAATAAGGTCATGATCAAGAAGAGGGATCCCATCATGGGGATTCTCATCATTTAGAGCATAAAGAGGAAGAACATGAATATGAACATTCCCATACTCGACCAGGTGGTAGAGGGTACCACCAAGGTGGTAGGGACCACAATAGTGAAGATTCCATCAAGTTGGATTTCATGAAGTCCCTTCATCAATCCAAACTACCATTATATGATGGTAAGGGAGGTGGCCTTAAGGCTGAAACTTGGTTATTGAGCATGGAGCATTGTTTCACCATGTACCCATATATAACCAATTTGAGAGCATGTTGTATGATTATGTAGCTGAGGGACTAGGCATCTATATGGTGGAATATTGAGAGTCAGAAGCTGTAGATTAGTGTTTTAGATCTCACCTAGGAGATCTTTGAGGAGAGGTTCTGAGAGAGATTCCTATCTCCTTAGTTTAGGGAGGCCCATGCTGATGAGTTCCATGTACTCCAGTAAGGATACATGTCATTTGATCAAAATGAAATTTGGTTCTTTGAGCATAGGGAGTATTTTTGCTACAATCATGATGATTTACTCCTGGTTCATCATTTCATCCAAGGCCTTAAGGATGCCCTCATTGGAGAATTCCATGTGCATTAGCCTAGGACTCTTGTTCATGCTTTTGAGAAGCCACATATTGTAGAGGAGAATCTTCTTAGAGGTTTTAGTAGCAGATCTAGCTCTCAAAACCAAAGTGCTTAGAATTTAAGGAAGCATTCATAGTATTCTAAGTCCTTATGAATGGGCCAAACCTAGTCGACACCCTCTTAGGGTGGTTCTCATCATAATTGACGGAAGAGTTGTTGGTCCAAGGGTGGATAGTCTTCTAGTACCTTAGGAAAGAAAGGAAATAACCCAAACTAAGGGCATAAAACTAAGTAGGATCATCCCCCTTAGAGAGATCAGTAGAATTCTAGTAGGGGTAGTGCATCGTATCCTAGTGCTACCTAGGGTGGTCACAAAACAAGTTCCAACTTTGGAGGAAACTATTATTCTTGTAGCTAGCCTAGTAATAAATCTTGTGAGTACTCCATTAAACCATCTTCAAGACCTACTAAGGGTGTAGTGAGGTTTGAGCCTCTTGTAGGAGATGCTAGTAGGAATCAAAAAGTCTTTGTCATGGTTGAAAACCATCAAGTAGATCATCAGGGTACAGTAGTCGAGGCTATAGGTACATTGCATGGTATTTAAACTTCAGTTTTGTTTGATTTTGGTGCTTCAAATTCTTTCATATCACATCTCTTGTTCAATGATGTGGGCTTTTGGTAGTGTGTTAGGTTGATAGGTGGGAAGCTGAGTTAGCTACAGGTTCCAAGGTGATTGTAGACTCATTGGTAAGGGGTTGTATTTTGAATATTGGAACCTTAACCATCATAGTAGATCTATGCATTCTACCTCTGGGGTCGTATAACATTGTGTTGGGCATGGATTGCTTAGCTGCCCATCAGGAAAATATAGATTGCAGCTGTAAGGAAATATAATGTATTGGTGATATAGGTGGGCAAGTGAAACTTTTGGGAGTCCTAAGACTAGTCTCACTTTGAATGATCTCAACTAATCAACTGAAGTGAAGTGTGTGGAGGGTTGTCAATTTTTCTTGTTCCTATCAGTGATCTCAAGGAATTCAAGAGACATATAGTGACACTTGATGATCACCCACTCCTTTGTGAGTATGCTGATATATTTCCTGAGGTGATTTTAAGTATGCCACCACAATGTGATATTGATTTTTGAATTAATCTAGTACCAAGAGCAGAGCTGATTTTATGAGCTCCTTACCACATGACTACTTATGAGTTGAGAGAGCTTAGGTTGTAGTTGGAGGAATTGTTGGCCAAGGGTCATATTCATCCTAGTGTATCCCTATAGGGTGCACCAGTCATCTTCATGAAGAAGAAAGATGGTTCTTTGTGGTTGTACATTAACTACTGACAGTTGAATAAGGTGATGGTGAAGAACCTTTATCCTTTGTTGAGGATAGATGACTTGTTCAATTATATGAAGGTAGCATGAGTGTTATCAAATATTGATTTAAAGTTGAGATACCATCATCTTCATATTTAGGAGGCTGATATTCATCAAACAACATTTTGTACACAAAATGGGCATTATGAGTTCATGGTTGTACCCTTTGGGTTAACTAATGTGCCATTAGTGTTTATGAGTTTAATAAATGGTGTATTTCACACTTGCCTCAATCAATGTGTCATTGTATTCTTGGATGACATATTGATCTATTCAAAGGTTGTTGAGGAGTATGAAGTCCATTTGTGTCAGGTATTGCAGTGCTTAAGAGACCATTAGTTGTATGGTAACTTAAGTAAATGTGGGTTTATCTAGTCTAAGGTGAAGTATTTGGGATACATGATCACTGGTGATGGAATTGTAGTGGATCTAGAGAAGATTCATACTATTATGGATTGGCTACTACCCACTAATGTCTTAGAAGTTCATAGTTTTATGGGATTGTTAGGTTACTACTGTTGCTTCGTGGAGGATTTCTCATGAGTAGCTCATCCCAACACTTCTCTTCAATGGAAAGGGAAGAATTTTTTTTGGTCAGACCAGTGTGAGGTAGTGTTTAATGCTCTTAAGGAGTGTTTGACCAATGCACCAATCCTTACAGTGCCTAATTATCTAGGTGATTTCATGGTTTGCACAGATGCTTTGCTGGAAGTCATGGGTGAGGTGTTGATGCAAGATGGTCAAGTGATTTCATATGAGTCGAGGAAACTTAAGGACCATGAGCTTAACTACCCCACTAATGATTTGGAACTTACGATATAGTGTATGCCCTTTTTTGTTAGAGGCATTTTCTTTTGGGACACAGGTTTGAGTTTCATAGTGATCAGAGGAGCTTACAATATATGTTTACTTAGCAAAACCTAAATGCATGACAGAGCCATTAGATGGAATCTCGTCATGGTTGCCTTGAGTAGGAGGTCACATGAGGTATCAATGTTGACATTGGGAGTGGATTTGTGAGCTCATATCTTAGAAGCTTTCCCTAGTGACACTTGGTATTAGGAGGTGAGGGAAGAAATCGAGTCTAGACATACCCTTAAGATGAGATTTCTTGGGTACTTGTTTGAGTCTAATGGACTACTATGACATTTGGGGCGTATCTATGTACCTATATCAGGTGATCTTTGTACCTTGGTTTTGTTAGAATTGCATTATGCACTATATTCTACACATCCCAAAGTCAAGCAAATGCATGCTAATCTTAATTAGATGTACCTGGTAGGGATGAGAAATGATGTTGCTAATCTTTTTGCTATATTTCTTAAATGCTAAAGAGTGAAGGTAGAGCATTAACATCTGGCAGGTCTTTTGCAGCCACATACCATTCTAGAGTGGAAGTGGGATACAATATCCATTGATTTTATCATAGGCTTTCCTATGTCATCATGGAGACATGATTGTATCATGGTGATAGTGGAAAAATTCTCCAAGGTCATACACTTTTCACCCATGAGAGCATCTTACATAGCTTCTTTTGTAGCACATGTTTTCTTGGAGGATATTGTTCATTTGCATGGGATTCCTAGTTGAATCATTTTGGATAGAGATCCAATATTTACTTCTATTCTATGGACATCTATCCAACATTCTTTGGGTGTGTAGCTCAATTTTAGTTCGACTTATCACCCTAACACTAATGGTTAGACTAAGAGAGTGAATTAGGTTCTAGAGGATATGCTTTGCATGTATGTTATGGATAAGAAAGTGAAGTGGGAGGATTTTTAGTAAATTTTTGAGTTTGTAGACAACAATGGGTATCATAGCACACTTGGCATGTCACCTTTTTAGGCCTCGTACTATAGACCATGTCATGCATCTTTGAGTTGGGATCGCTTAGAGGATCATATTATTTTGGGTCCAAAGATGATTCAAGATAAGGAGCAATAGGTTGTTAGCATTAAAGAGTATTTGGTTACTACTCAAGATAGGCTAAAGAAGTATGTAGATGCCCATAGGTCAAATCGTCACTTTTTTTTTGGTGATAGGGTGTTTTTGTGAGTGCATTCGGGGAAGAGCCTCATCCATTATGGGAAAGGCTCTTAGTTGGCACCATTTTTTGTTTGACCTTTTGAGATCCTTGAGAGGATTAGTTCTATTTCTTATCAACTAGCATTTCCACATACCATATCATGCATCCATGATGTTTTTCATGTTTCTATTTTGAGGCAATATATTCTGGATGTGATCCATGTTCTTGATTGGGAGCTTTGTAGGTAGAAAACAAGAAGCCTACTTTGGAGCCCATTCATATCCTACAGTAGGCTGAACCTTGCAAGGTTGGGACATCAAGAAAGGGTCCAATGGGACCTGAGTGATGAGACCTCTGTGACTTGGGAGGATGCTACATAATTGAGGAGATTGTGCCCCTATCTTCTTGCTAGCTTCTAGGAGCAAGCCTATGCTAGTGAAGGTAGATGTAGTGCCTCTCATGTTTGTAGTCTATACCTTGTTTATTTTGATTTGGGAGATACTTGATACTCTTATTTATGTACTTTGAGATGACTTGAGGATCAAATGTTATACTTTGATTCAGTATCATAGATGCTATACTACTATGTTGTTTAGTTTATCATATTTGCATGTTGATGCCATTTTGAGATGATAGTAGGTCTATGATGATATCTGATTAACTGGTATTTTGGACATATTTTTTGATTATGTTATGTGATGGATTCTTTTCTATGGTTATTTACTTCATTCTTGTCTCTTTATGCTTTATGAAAACATCAGTGATGTAAATGGATTAATTAGGTATTTTAATGTATTATTGCTTTAGCTATGATATAATATGAAATTGCACTTGATTTTGTATTTTAGTGTGGAGGAATTATATCCTTGGTAGTGGTACATGAAGTTAGTGATTCAACTATTCATATTTTACCAATGTCGTCCTTGTATGGTTGACATGTCCTTATTGTAATTGTTTAAATTAAAAACTTTCAGTGATTATTAAATTTGAACTCATTTGCATTATGTGATTAGACTAGTAAGCATGTTTGTACATTAGAGGTTTGCATTATCACAAAGGTTGTTAAGTGATTATCTATGATTTTGGGTTTTTGGGCTTCAAATCTTATTGAATTTAATTTCTAGGAGCTTTTCCTTAGGTGAATTCCCATTATGAGGCATAACCTATTTTCATTTGGATTAATTTGGAGTCTAGCTAGTCTAACTAGCTATTTGCCCTAATCAACTATTCACTCAAAAAGCGATTAAGTATTGAAAAAGGGATTTGTTTTCTCACTTTTCAATTTTAAAATTTGGAAATTGGAGAGCTTTTCTAAAAATCCTCTTCTTAAAGGATTGGATTTTTGTTCATTCTAAGAGTTATGAGCATGGGATTTTCACAAGATTAGTCTTGTTAGATTTAGCTCAAGTAAACCTTGTTTTTCCATAATTTCTAGCAGTTTCAATGGGCAATTTATTTTACTATGCTATTTTTAGTTTCTGCCCTTCTGCTATTAGGTAGGGCCTTCCCATTTTCTTGTTTCTTCTTCATTTCAACTTTTATTTCTAGTAGCAATTTGTTGGGAGGCTAAGAACTAGTGTTCCCCTTTGTTTCTTTTTGTTGGATTTTCCTGGTTAGTTGGGTATGAACATTTTTCCCTATTTTTGGGATGGGAGTTTTGGGTTTCACACCATTTTTTTGGTCATTTTTTCATCTGGTGTTTGAACCCAAATATTATTAGATTTTTTGGGTTTTTATACCCAAAGGTCAAATGGAATTTAATTTGAAAGTTTTCCAACTTTTGTGGTTTTTACCTCATTTTATGTACCACCCTATTTCCTCGAATTTTCTTGGCATGATGTTGGTCATGGACTTGAATGATCCATTTGATGTCACTCATACCACTATTGCACTTTTATGCTACATTGAGATACATGCCACATCCGTCCTTCTGAGCCTTCTTTTAGTTGAGTGACTTTCTACTTTTTTTTCTCATCCAGTTCTTGTGTAATGATTTTCATAATGGTGGTGCACCACACACAAGTATGTGTGCATACATTTGTTGGGTAACTTGCAAGGCCTAATCTTCTGTGGTACTTCTAGAAGTTATGATCATTGGGGTTGGGTTGGGAATTTTCATGCCTATGGGAAATCATCATTGGATGAGAATGGGTAGGGTAGGGTAGCATATGGAGGGGCTTCTATCTCATAGCCTAGTGATCATTATGCCTAGAGGGTTGGCGAAGGATGTTTTAATCAAGTGATAACTAAATAACGCACTGGGTGGTAATAAAACTTAAGATAATAATATGTGCTAGAGCCTTACCATTGAGGGAGTTGAATTTTCACATTCAAGCTTGGGTTTGTTGATGCCAATTAACTCTCCATGATGTCAGCCCCTACTTAGTAGCCCATTAAGTGTCTAACTAGGACTTGTAGTTCATGCATTTTCTATGTCTTGGTTTTAGTCATCATATTGTCTAGTGTGTGTGTTAGCCATGGACATTTTCTTTGTGTATGTTTATGGTTGGATTGCTATATCCATTAGTGCATTACATGTGGTTGGGAGGCATAGCTACCTATACCACTGCTAGGGATTGGTGTACAAAGATGGTCTTTTCCCTAGTGCATCCATTGCTAGATGTCTTCACTTGATACTTCAAGTTCTAGAGTATGCTTTCTTGTGATTTATACGTTCATTGGAATGATTGTATATAATGTTTAGATGGTGTTTTTTATTGATGCATTTCCTTATTATAATGATTAGTATATGATAGATGAGGTTATTTGTATTTGTAGGATTATCTTATGCTTTACTTCTAGCATGTTATATTTCCTTATGCTTATGTTATATTATGTTTTACTAGTGACACCCTTTTTATAATAGTACTGATGATCTGATTGGTAGCTTGGGATGTTACACATGGGGGATGGCTAGGGCCCATGATGGTCTTATGATGCTATTATGGTTGGGAGGAATTGTGTACTTAGTTTGGTTGTACTATTCATTGTGATGTTATTTATGTTCTTGTGATGTTTTAGTACATTGTGATATTTCCTTTTGTACTTTCCCTTCACTTAATGCTAGATGGTTAGATTGTGTTTCCATCTTTTAGTATTATGTTCAAGTGTTTATGCCTCAAATTGTGGATCTGGTACTCCCCAGTGTGGAGATTTTAAACTTTGTTTATCTCTTTAGTTTTTCCTTAGGAGTTTTTCTTGCATTTCTTGGGTGACCATGTGTTAGCATGGGGAAATACAATAAAGTGTCACGCACCCAAAAGAGATCTATCGTGCATTCCTTGATTGTATCACACATCTCTTAGAGAAATATTGTGTGATACTTTTTAGTGTCACTCCCCCATTGAAGAAGTGTCATACAATACTTGTAAAGTATCACACACCCTTGAGAGAAGTGTTTCCAAATCCCTAAAAGTGTCACACTTCTTCTTCAGAAAGGTCATACAATATTAGAAAGTATTACCCAGTGTTGACTTAAAGTATCACCTAGTATTTGAAAAAATCTATCTAGGTGAATAGTGGGATTTTTTTAGGAAGTATTTTGGCTACCCTCTTAGGTTCTCTTCAATCCTTTGGTGTTACATTTAGAATTTAGAATTTTTTGACTTAAATTCAGTTATGCATCTTCTGTTGTAAGTCATTTTGGTCAGTAGTGGCATTTGGAGATCTGTTGGTGTTAGGATGTTTGGTTAGTCTTCTGTTGTGATCTTTGTGATCCTCATATGTTTTATGTCATGTACATCCATACTTGTTTAAAAAATAATTTTATCTTGGCTTATATTTATCCTTGTTCCAAGGATCTCCGGGTGGGGCATTACATCAGTAACCTCCATCAAGGTTTTCTATAGGCTCTTCACTATCTTGTTCTTTTGATTAAACATTCACAAAGATGAGATCAAATCTATTTGATCATCATCATTAGTTTCCAAGCTAGAAAGAAAAGGTGGAGTAGATGAACTAGAAGGTTTAGTGGCATCTTCCCTTTCCTTCTTTTTAGTTGCCTCTTTGACTCTTCTTTCTTCTTCCTCTTTCCCTTCTTTTTCCTTTCTTTCTTTTTATTTCTTCTCTTCCTCTTTTAATATCTTCTTCCCATATTCTTCTTTTTTCCTTTTCATTTCTTCTTTAGCTACTCTTTTCTTTTCTTCTACTACTTTCCTTTTCATCTCATCTTCAAGCAATTTCTACTTGGCCTCTTCTATTTTCTTTTTCTCTTCTTCTAGTAACCTCTTCTCCTATTCAATTTTTCTTAGTTGTTCTTCAATATCCTTGGTATGAAGTTCATTTTGTTTAGAACCTTCCCATGGGTTTGTATAATCAATTTTAATAGTAATATTGGTTTGATCTATTTTCATTGTGTCACCACCCACTAACACTTCCAAGGTTTTGGGTGTTGGTGAAGATGTTGGCTTGGACTCTGTCAACATCTAATTTATGGTTGCTATAGTTTCACTTCTTATCTTATCTTATCTTATCTTTCTGACCCACCATAAATAGAAATGGTCTTACCTTATTTCTTAAGTAAGGTTATAGATTGTTTAACAATCTCTTGACTTCTTCTTTGTCATCATTATTGCATAGTCTTCTCAACATAGACTTCTAAAGTTCTATTTCCTCTTCTCTAGTTGGTGCCTTCTTTTCTATGATTTTTTCATAGATATTTTAGTTTACTATGCCTTGAATGTTCTTCAGTTTTAGATTGTTGGCTATAATGTATCTCATAGTAGAGATATCAATCTAATCTTTCTCAAAACTTGTATATAAATCATAAAAATTGTTCATCTGAAAAAAGTTTCCTTCATTAGAAATAGTTGAGTTTATCTTCTCTATCTTTAGCTTCTAAGGTTGTTGGGATCTTCCTACTAACTCCTTAGAAGTCATTACCTTTTCTATCTATTTAACTTTGTGTTCTTCTTCTTCTTCTTCACTAGACTCAACAATTGTCAACAATCTCTTTTGTCTCTTTCTTGGTCTAGTGTCTTGTTTTTTGAACATTTTAGTTTTTGTGGTCATAGCTTCCACTAATCTCTCAGATTTTCTCTTCAGCTCACTTTTCTAAATATCTAAAATTGCTACATAAGGAATTCTCTATTCCAAAGATTTCTCTCTAATAACATTGACAAAGGTTGTACATTTAGTATACCTTGCTTCATAGTTTTCGATTTCTAATAAGGAATTATTCATTATAGTTTCTATCTTATTTTGAGATGCCTTCTCCAAGGATGCCTAATAAGTTGATTGGATAATCTCATCATAAGTTCCAAATCTATATTTAGCTCAGTCCTTCTTTGATTTCAACATTAAGTCAATGTATCCAACTGCTATATCATCACTTAATTCATAATCTAAGGGATCATGAAATGTCTCCCGATGTTCTACTACTTGAATATAAGTAAAATATGTATTAACCATAACACAAATATTTTCCTTAAATTTTTCTATAATTATAGGTGCAATTTTGAATCGTTGCCTCATTTCATTCTAAAATGTTTTCATAATCAAATTACCACTATCCAATATTTTATTTGTTGAATGTCTTCTACATACATTTGTGATCTTCTCCATTTTACACCTCTCACTACTCATAATGTTTATCATTGACAAATACGAAAATCTTTTAAGCACATGAAAACATAAATGATTGATCAGTGACTCAACTCTAAACACATCATTCTTAGTTCTCTTGATCTTTTCTAGGTTTTTACGAAGTTTCATTCTTAGTATTTCACTAAGGTGAACTTGTTCCTTCTCAACACATACCATGTAGGCTGCATAGATGAATCTAGCTGACAATTCATCAATCTTTGAACTTTCACATATAGAGTAGGCAATGATTTTACTTAGGAATCTTACATCATCTTGTTTAATGGTGTTGATCACCATGGCCTTTCCATTATACACTACCTTTGTGTAGCTCTCAATTTTCTTCTTAACCATTTTCTCACCTATACGTACACTGCCTTGTTTACAAAGACTAGTTACCTCATGAATAAGGTTGCCTAAGATATCAACTACACTATCTTGGATCCATTATTTTGTTAACATATCAATCAAGTTTTTTATTAGTGACATACACTTATTTAGATTTTAAGTATCTACCAATCTTATTGTATAGTTAATAGTGGTAACCAAGCATTTTAGTTGCCATCAAGTTCTACAATTGCTACTAAATCCTTTGGACAAATTCTAGTGTAAATCAAGTAGTTATAATTATTGTGAAGATTAGCAATGTAAACTAAGCATATCAGTGTATGTCAAGTTTACCAGTGCAAACCAAGCAGTGCAATGCTTACCAAGTTCATAGTTGATGTGATGTGAGTCTAGTGTTAACTAAGCTACTTAGTGTTAACCAAGTGACTCAGTTTAGATTGAGCTCAAGGTGATAGTGTTTATCAAGCTATGCAATGGTAAATAAGTGATTCATTTTATATGATGAGTTTCACATTATTCACTAAGTCACTAGTGTAGACCAAGTTCAAGACTACTTGAAAATGATTAGTGTGGACCAAGCTTCTACATCTACCAAGTGCATGATGATGCCAAGCATTGCTAGTGGATGCCAAGTATCAGAACCTCACCAAGTCAGTCTTCAAAACTTGAGTTTTAGATCAAAGATTGGCTATTACTTCATCCTAATAGGTGGATCAGTCAAATCTTTAACAAGGTAGACCCAATAGTATTATGCAAATCTCTTTACTGAGTGCATACTTTATTGTATGTTTGTCAATCCTTTAACAAGGTGGACCTAGCAGTCCTTATTGCTCCTAATAGGATAGATCATTAGAAGTGATCAATGTAAGCCTTAATAGTCCAACTTTATACAGTACTACTAAAGCTTGTGGAAATCATCCCCACCCCAATTTTACTTTCTATTTGGAAGGCTTCTAGGTCACCAAATATTTGTGTCATAGTGTTATGTATGCTTTCATATTTTCAATTTCTCATGCATGCAATTAGATCAATATTGGATTAATTGTTCATTGGATTAATGTTTTAGAAGTTTTAGAAGTTACTGATTCATCCTTCCCCTCTTAGTAACTTATCCTTTAAGAATATTTCCAATAATTAATATTAGAGCTTTGTAGTTCTCGGAGGAAAGTTTGACAGCTTGAGAAAAGATCAAGGCCATGAAGATATTTAGACTTGACAAGTCTATTGAAAATGACAAGCTAGATTTGGAAATGGCTACTACCCAACTCAAGAAAGCTAAGAAGCAACTCTCTCAATCCCTAAAAAGAAGAAAAGATCTTGCAATTCAAATGAATGATAATATCTACATTGAAGAAAGAATTGAAGACCTTTATTCAAGCAATCTAGATGAAGAAAATGAAGCAATCAAAGAACTCCTAGAAAAGAATGGTTCACTACAAGAAGAAGTAAGAAAATTAAGAAGAGAGCAAGAAATTCAGTCAATAAGGCTATGTGAAGTCATGGAAGAGAAAAAAAAGATAAGAGAAGAGATAGAAGGAAAGAACAATGAAATCTAGCACCTATCCCTCCTGCAAGAAGAGTTCATTGATCAGTTCTCCAATGTAAATGAAGAAATCACAAGCCTAAGATCTGAAAATGAAAGATTGTATAATGACCTAAACTCTGAAAGACAAATCAATGAAAGAATGATGAAATTTCAAGAAGACATGAATCAGTTGAATGAGAAAAATCTTTATAGACAAAAAGAAAAAGCAAGAATTGGATATATAGAAGAAGGAGAATCATCCAAACAAGGAGCTCAAAAGAATTAAAGACTTTGCAATCACTGTGGTAAGATCGGTCATACTTCAAACAAATGTTGGAGTAATGGAAAAGAAAAATTCAATGGAAAATGTTACACTTGTAATCAAAATGGTCATAGAGAAAATGAATGCAAAGAGAAACCAATATTTGAAGGCAAATGTCACAATGCAAGAAGCATGGGCAAAAATCATCAGAATGCAAAACCAAGATATTAAATCCAATAGAAAAAATTATGAAAGCTATATTTGGTTGTGACTACAACACCTAGTGTAGATGTCATTATTGTGAAGAATTTGGACATATTGGAATGAATTGTGTAAAACATTATTTGGGAAAAAGAGATACTACTAAAAGATATTTTATTTGTATAGAACTTGATTATCTTGCCAAGAACTGTATGAATACTGGTAGAATTGAAGATGAAAAGAAGGAAAAGGTAGATAACATCTAAAAATAGATGATACAACAATGCATTCCAAAGTCTACCATGAATGCAAATAATGATGAATAAGTCACTCAAGAATTGGGTGACTCCACAATTTCTACTTGATTTCTCAAAGGAGAACTAGGACTAGGCTATCAAAGAAGACATCCAAATCAGTTCCAACTAAAAGGACAAAAGATCAATATCTGTATTCAAGATACAAAGGGATCACCAAGTGAAAGGGTATCAATTACTATCGAGTTACTTTCTTTACCAAGTGAGGTCAAGTCACAGACTCTATTGACTAAGGTTGGGAGTAACTAAGCTTCATATGGTTACTGATGATGGAAAACTCTACTGAGTAATCAATGCAAGAAAGTGGATTATAGTCTATCAATCTGATCTATCATTTGTACCAAGAATTTATGGTGAAATATGATAAAATGAATGAAATCAAATTCATTTTTATCATGGATTTTTGAGAGAAAATTAGGTAGTGTGATCTTCAAGAGCATCCAAGCAATTTGAGAAAATTGTTATTGAAAGATTTCAAATTCTCTCAAACTCTACTAAGTGAAGATGGCATAGTATCAAGGCAAAGTGAGGCTCAAACATGCTAGTTTATGGTAAATGGAAGGCTCTAGATTTCAAACTCGCTCCTACAATCACCAAAATCCTAGATCTAAGTGGAGCATAGTCACAAATCCCCCCAAAGGTACTATTGATTAATGACATACATTCTCATGTTAAATGCATGATTCAAGATATTGGTACTTTGGAAATGGATAAAGTCCTAGAATAGTTGTGTGTAAATGGCATTTTGAAACCCAAGCATTAACATCTATAGAAAAAATCATTAACCCATATTCCTCATATGCCCTATGAATTTCAAGTGAAATGGATTAGGTTTATTCTCAGTCAGGTGCACAATGGACAATTATGGTTGGATCAACCAATTTTAATCATGAAGAAGATGATTCATAGAATCACTAGTCTCCCAATGTTGGCTAAAGCTAAGACAACCAAAACCCTAGGTCAGGCTAAACTAGAAAAGAAAACCCTAGTAAAATGGGATGGTAGAGGCATGGAGATAAGTAGTGACATTGATATGAAATTTAAATTTGGTATACATATCATTGCACACAAGATCTACAGTTCAAGTTGGTTGAATAGTGTGGCAAGTGAAGTAGTTAACCTTGCATACAAGGTAGTGAAGAATAATCTTTCTCTTGACCTTGCCAAGATACTATTGGAACAATTCAAAAAGAACATGGAGAGAATTAGGACATAAAAGAAAAATTCATATAAGTTTGGCTCTCTATTGACTTGTTTATTCTTTTATGTTTAGAAATTCTTCCCTTCAAAAGGTTTAGTTGTATGGAGAAAAGATGTGTCAGTTCTCTACAAAATTAATGAATACATTGCTGAGATGGGAGAGAATTATAATAGTATCATGGAAAACTATTTTGATGCATTTAAAGAGAAAATGAATAATAGATTTAGGATTCCAAGGAATTTAGTCAAATATTACAAGGATGATGTATGTTTCATGGTAGATAGTGATAAGGTATATATTTAGGCAATCAAGCCTAGAATTGAATGGGTGAAACCTCTTGGATATGAGGTTAATATAGATGAAACTAAGGACCTAATTGAGGCACTTGTAAATGAACTAGTTGATCCCAAGGCTACATATTTTGGTACATATGATGAAGCCAAAGAAAGGATAGAACTAGAGATCAAGCTCCCTTAGGCAGTAAACAAAGGCAAGAAAAGAATTGCCAAGTTGAAAATTAGTTCTACTCTTTTTTTGATTGAGGGAAAAGGTGAGGATGAAGAAGTAGAGGATGAGGAAGAATTAGAGGAAGAGGAACCACTGAAGAAGAAGGGAAGGGTAATCATTACCAAGCCTACTAAGCCATCCACTATTGTGTTTACCAGGAGATCCTCAAAGAAGAAAGATGATAAGGAAGGAGGAGAAATAATATTCCAAAAACCTCCACCCACCTTCCATGATAGACTAAAAAAATTATAGGAAGGTGCTGATATAATAAATTTTAAAGCATTAAAGTATGAAATCAGGACTAAGAAAGAACAAAAGAAAAATGAAGACCTAGTGATGGACAAAATGGGTAAGTGGAAATACTCACCAGACCAACTTACTTCTCAGATCCCTAATATTTTGATGGATAAGATTAAGCCAAGATGAGAATTCCATAAAAATTGTAGAAGACATTTATGGAAAAACCCTAAGGCAATTTATTCCAAGCTTAATAGACAAGGAGGTTAAGGAATCTCTAAAGAAAAATAAGGAGAAATTAACTCTAAAATTCAACACTTGTTTGGTTCTAATGAAAGATATTAAGCATGTTGTAAGGAATGAAACAAATACTTGGAAGAATGTTTATCATCTTCATGAATTGAGTGATTTTTCTATTGAAGTGAAAGATGATGATGATGATGATAAAGAAGAAAAAGATGAAGAGGAAAATGTTGAAGAAACAACACATTTTGATAACATTGATGATGAAGAGGAATAGGAGCAAGAGGTTACCAAGGAAGAAATGTAGGATAATGATGAAACTAACCTAGTTTAGATTGTTGCAGTGGTTATTGCCTCACTCCCTCACTCTCCAAGAAAATAGTGAGAACATCTAGCACGAAGATAACCTTAGCAGGACTAATTGTGACTACCATTGATAATACTAACATCTAATCAATCTTTGCACCAGCTCAGCTTAGCACATCATTGACTGAATTGACCTCCTCTTCATCTATCGAGCTATAGACTCTTCCCTCTTCTACCATGTTGGATACATCAATTTTGGCTACTATAGATATTTCTACAATAAATGGTGTATCAATTTTTGTGGCTAGTCCTATTATGTCTACTATTGTTTCTATTCCTAGTAAGCAAGAAATAAGTGTAAGGACATGTGAGACCAAGGCTCAACCAAGTGAAAAAAATTTGGGCCAAGGAAAAGAAAAGGAGAAGGAAATAGACCTTGATGAGGATATAGTGATTCCAAATTGGGACATATCCAAACTCAATATAGATCAAATGTAGACATTTGGTGAACTTCTCCAAAAGAAAGCCAAGCAGCAGAGGCTAAGAGAGGAAAGGGACAAAGAATTTAAAATCATTGAGGATGCCAAGAATATTTTGGTAGAAGTTGTAGGTATAGAGGTTGATTCATTTCAACCAATTTTGTTTTAGCTAGCATAGGTAGTCTAGAAATTCAATGAATATATAGATGGATTAGACAAGTTACCATAGAAGGCAGAGAAGAAATTTGAAAAAAAGGTGTTAGAGCACATTGCTCAGCAAATTTCCATCTATCAAGTAGAACTCTCTACTATTTTGGGTTCTCTAGAAACCTCTAATACAAATGTTTCATTACTTTTTGGCAAGTTAAGTAATGTTTCAAATTTCACCAAGGAAATAAAGGACAGATTGTCCAAAATTGATGAAGACCTCAAGGCAAGTGCTCAGTAGTTGCAACTTGACCCTAGTTCAAGCTCTTCTCATTTTAATAAGATTAAATTTTTGATAGATATTTAGGAAAAATTTCTTAAGGAAGAGGCCAAAATCAGATCTACATTAGTAAATATTCAGAATATGATTCTTCCCAACATTGGTGCACTACAAAAGTATATTGCACATTCCAAAACCCTCATCCATGACAACAACTTCTCCATAGTTACAGACCACATGATTGAGTTGTCTACAAAAGTGTAGATTGTACTACACACATATAAGGTCTTGCAAGATATTGGGACAAAACCTTGGCTATCATACTCAAGGTACATTCAGACCTTTTGTCTCATTTTGGCATTAATATGTAAATGTATAGAATAAATCTTTAACATTATTATCAAAAAGGGGGAGCAGATATGGAAAAGATATGAGAAGAGAAGATATAGGGGAAGAAGATATGGAGAAGATATGGAAATAATGAGTTATGGGGGAGAAAGATGTAAAAAAATTGGTACATAAGCTGAAAAGGCAATGGGAGAGATAGATGTACAATATACTATATAGGAGCCCTACCATGTACATAAATATATCTTACAAAACTAATTTTGAAAAATCTCAAGAATAGTATAATCTACTGAGCTAGAGTCACATGATGATGTAGAAAGCTATTCAAGAACTCTTTTTGAATTTAGTTTTGGCTAATAAGTAGTTTTGTCACTAATGCCAAAGGGGGAGATTGTTGAAATATCAATCAAGTTTGTTATTAGCAACATACACTTATTCAAATTGTAAATATCTACTGAGCTTATTGTATAGTTAATAGTGTTAACCAAGTATTTTAGTTGTCACCAATTTCTATAGTTGCTACCAAGTCCTTTGGACAAATTCCAGTGTAAACTGAGTAGTTACAGTTATTATGAAGATCAACAGTGTAAATTGAGCATCTCAGTGTATGTCGAGTTTATTAGTGCAAATTGAGGTGTTTAATGCTTACCAAGTTCATAGTTGATGTGATGTAAGTCCAATGTTAACTGAGCCACTTAGTGCTAACCAAGTGACTTAGTTTATAGCGAGCTCAAGGTGATAGTGTTTACCAAGATATGCAATGGTAAACAAGTGATTTAGTTTATATGAGGAGTTTTACAGTATTCACCGAGTCATTAGTACAGACCAAGTTCAGGATTACTTGGAAGTGATTAGTATGGACTAAGATTCTATGTCTATTGAGTGCATGATGATGCTAAGCATTGACAAAGGATGCCAAGTATTAGAACCTCACATAGTCAATCTTCAGAACCTGAGTGTCTACATTTGAGTCAACTTTATAATATTTGTGTAAACTTTTATTATCGCCAACTTTGTAATTATATAATTGGATTGGTATATATGTAATTTATTGTATCACATCTAAGGTGTGTGAATATATGCTTGGAATCAATGTGATCAAAAGAAGAAGAGCAAAAAGTGTGAATTACAAAGGCTACAACAGTATAAGGATCAGCAAAGATTCATCTATCACAACAAGGTGATTTGTACACTTAAAGGAATATCATTCAACAAACTAAGTTGCAGATTAGAGATCAACTACTACTTCATCCTAACAAGTGAATCAGTCAAATCATTTAACAAGGTAGACCTAAAAATCTTATGCAAATCTCTTTACCAAGTGCATACTTCATTGTATGTTTGTAAATCCTTTAACAAGGTGAAACTAGTAGTCTTTATTGCTCCTAATAGGGTAGATCATTAGAAGTGATCAATGTAAGCCTTAACAGGCCAACTTTATTTTGCAGTACCAAAGCTTGTGGGTATCATCCCCACCCTAGTTTTACTTTCTATTTGGAAGGTTTTTGGGTCACCAAATCTTTGTGTAATAGTGCTATGTATGCTTTCATATTTTCAGTTTCTCATGGATGCAGTTAGATCAGTATTGGATTAATTGTTGATTGGATTAAAGTTTAAGAAGTTACTGATTCACCCCTCCCCTCTTAGCAACTTAGCCTTTAAGAATATTTCCAATAAATTTCCCATCATGTATTCTTCTTAGTATGATCTATGTCCAGTTCTCGGTAAAATGATACTTAAATAGGTCTAGTTCCTTCAAGTGTTCAAATCTAGGTTTTATAGTCATATCATGATTAAAGATTGATTCCATATCCTTGTTCATATACTCACTTCCAATAGATTCAAACTTATTGGTATGATAACTTCCCACATCTTCCAAATATACTACATTGTTTAGAGTAATGGATAATGTTGAGTTAGGGTTTCGTTGTATGGGTTTCACAAAAACAACCTTTAATTTTGGTCTCTCCTCATTCTCAACATTGTGAGCTACTAAAATATCCATGATTCTATTAAATATAAACTTTTATCTAATAAATTCTATGGAAAATGATAAAATACCTTTTTTGAAAATAGGGTTTTCTTTGAAATTGCCTTGTCAAGTTGCTCCTGAGTGCTCTATGCCTCTGATGTAATTGCAATGAAGTGGTAATCAAATATGTAACCATTTATTCCTTCAACTTGAACTTGCATTAATCGTGTACTTTTCAAACACAAAAAAGTTGTCTATCGCATTTTGAAATCAAATAACTACTCAAGATCTTCTATCTGATCTTTAGATGCCACCCAAGGTTTACTATAACTTTCTCCTATCATGACAATGCTCCACAAAACTTTGCTCCATGAAATAACTAGTCTAGATAAGCTCCAAATTACAAGCGAGCTTGGATACCATCTAAACTTATCTTGATACACATTTTCCCAACTTTGCTACCTCTAGTTTGATCTCTAGATGAATTTTTCATATTCTAGTGTTGTAAGCAAGCTTAATTCAACTTAATTGAATCAAACTCAATAATTGAATTTGATCTTCCTATCTCATCATCTTCTAGCTTCTCCTTTAAGATGTCTAATCCTTTTACAAATGCTTCATTGAGTTCTTTTCGAAGCTCACTAACTACATTTCTTTGTTCCTTATTATCTTTGTTAGTTCTAGAGTTCCTTTCATGGTTCCTTTTGTCATTTTTGACATTCCTTCCATCATTTCTTCTATTTTTGAAGTTTCTCCCGTTGTTCCTTCTATCTTCAAAGTTTCTATTCATTTTACAATACTTTGTTGTATGTCTAAAATTGTTGCATAACCAACATACTAGTGTTCTACTTCTAGGATTTTGTTGATTATTAGGTGCATGAAAATTCTGAGCAATGTGTCCAAAGTTGTTACACTTATAACACACAATCAACCTTCTTTCTTTTGTCTTCATAAAATCTTCCTTCTCTTGATGCCCTTTCATTAGATTTTGCATTCGCAAGGTTAGTATTTATAGACATTCTATTATTCCTTCTATCATTATCATATTTAGGTTTCATACAATCAATTGCTTTATGACCCATACCATGACAATTGTGAAAATAAAAGCCCTTAACATGATTAAATGACTTATTTGTACAATCTATTTTCATATGACATATTTCATTACATGAAAATAGTTACCTCTAACTTCATACCTAGTTTCCTTAGGAGATTCTACTTGCTTTGTTTCATCCAATATTTCAACTTCTTTGTCTTGTCCAACTTCTTTAGGTTTATCAAAAGATTGAATACTTTCAATCTTGTCATCAGATTTATTATTTTCTTTTGGATCTAATCTAATCTCAAGTTTCTTTGTAGACATATTAAATAGATAGCCAAGACTAGTCTTATCATAAGTAAGTCTTTGTATTGACATTGAATCATCAAGATTTTCTCTACTAGAATAAAGATTCTCAAGTTTTTTCTTGCACTAAGTTAATTCATCTTTCACCATAGTATTGTACTTATGAAGTTCTTCATGATCTTTTTTCAATGTGTCAAGCTTAGATATCTTCTTTGCTAGACTTTCTCTAAGATCTACATTCTCAGTCTCCAAATTAGTTTCAATTTTTTAAGGATCACTCCTCAAAGTTAACTTCAGATTCATAATATTTAGTTCATGCTTCAAGATCTTATACTCTATCTTCAGTTTTGAATAATCATCATCACTAATTTTAGATTCAATAGATTTAGGCTTGGTTTTGAGATGTTCAATCTTTTCCTTCAATTGCCTAATGTATACTTTGTAGTCTCCATATCTGTCCTTCATCCTATCTCTTTCTTTAGTAAGGAGATTGTTAAAGTGCCTCTTCAAGGTTCTTCATCAACTATTCCATATCCATAGGGATCTTACTCAAGTTGTTAAGCCTCTTTTGAGTAACTGTGCTCTAATACCAATTGTTAAAAATATGAATTACTAAGAGGGGGAGTGAATTAGTAATCTACAAACTTTAGTGACCAACTAGATATTAATTGTTACTTTAAACCATACATAACAAAGTAATAAAGTAATGCTGAATAGTAATAATAACCATGCACAAAGATAACTCATAACACCATATTTTGTTAACTAGGGAAACCTTGGCCAAGGGAAAACCTCGGTGGGGATGATACCCACTAGATAATATAAAGATATATAAGTTCCTTATTAGAGGATGGGCCCTATTAGGAGTCAATGAGAAAATTTAGTATAGAGAGTCCTTGTTAGGAGATTCCAACCCTATTAGGAGTTGTAGTAAAGTAGATTCAAGATGAGCCCCCTACCCAAACATGCACTTCCAATTACAAGAAGATCTCACTGCCCAAACAAGTAATCAGACTTCTAGAATATAGCTTCTTTCTTAGTTTGATCTTAGATCAAAAAATAGCTTCACAAACTTCACATATATTGCTTTCACAAAATTTCACATATTATTTCTCAACACAACTTCCCCAAGATAACACACTTGAATTTGCAAGATGTCCTTTACATAAATACTATGCCTTTTTATACAAATTTTTTCTAGGTTGGCTAAGATCACAATATACTTTTCCAACTTAGTGTAAACATCTAGGATGTTAGCCCTGATTGGACAAGTAATTTTTTGTAAATAAAATAATTCCTTCCTTTAATTTTGTTGTCATAATACATTGGTAAAACACAAATATCTCTTTTTTGTATATTACCTACCAACTTTCAAGGTTATACACCTCATCATCAACATGTGTACTATCTCCATGTAACTTTGTTAGTCATAATATGACATCAGCAATAAGTTGCAAACAAAAACAATACATTTTTGTATACCAAATTCATACTTAGACAATTTTTTGAGGTTTCTTGTAAGCATGTACATCATGTGTTGCCATAAATGACAATAATTATATATCTCCATTAGCCAATTGTCAATAGGTTTACCATCAAGAGTAATGGATCTAATTCATATTATATGATAGGAATTATAACAATTCCTCTATCATGATTCTTGAACTTAACAAACTTATTCATATCACTAGTCATGTGATGTGAGCAACCACTATTAATTATCTAATCATATTTGTTTTCTACTTGGGTAAATAGAGCTCTTTCTTCTCTAATTTCTTTATCAAAATTTTCTTCCTCAATATATTAAAATAAAATATCAGTGTTAATTGATTAAAATAAAATATATAATTAATTACAATTACAATAGCACTATTGTCTCACATTCTATACAAAACTTTACACATACAATACAAAGACTTGTGCACTTGTTGACATCATCACTTGACTGTCCTATTTCATTAGTTGATTGTGCATCACCTTATTATATCTTGGCTACATGATATAATGCAAGCATTAGAAACTACCAAATAAATGCTCTATTTTTGTGCTTCTCATAGTAAATCAAACACAACTGTCTTATGTTTTTAACTCAAACTTCATCCTCTTAACCATGTGATAAAGATACTCTCAAGAACATGTCCTTGACTATGCATCACTTAACCCTTACTTAACAATTGCACAACATAAGATCTTTGACTGCTATACTTCCAGTCTTTACAGAAACCATACTATGTTGTCATTAAAAGAAAACATAGTCATGAATGCAATAGTTCAATGTTCTCCAATGCTCTAGATACTCCCCCAAAGTAGTATCATTAGCATTCATGCAAGTAAATTCATATCATAGACCATGGGGTCTATGAACTTCACTTAAGGCTCTATTATTTCCATGTATGTGGCATCTATTTCAACCATGAAACACATGTCATTCTTACATTTCTCTACTAAGGTAGGTGGAATTCTAAATCTCTACTTCATTGTAGATTGGAAACTTTTCATCATCTGTGATATATTGATTCTTGTGATACTGAGTTACTAACCTCATTGTACACTAATCACCATCCCATTCCTAGTTTGGCATACTAGGGAACTATCTGATCACTTGGAAGAATAGGTGTGTTAGGAGGGATTCAAACCTAAACATCGCATTCTTTTTCCTTTTTAGTCTCTCAATGTTATTGAATAGCCACTGATTCATAATTTCACATGTACTTACTTTATGTTTCTTCTTTTTCATCAAATATGTTGCATGAATGAATCTAGGTGGAACTAAATTCACTCTAGAACTGTCGTTCATTTTGTATCTTATAATATTGTTGATAGCCCTAAAATATATTCCTATTATCAAATAAATCCTCATGTTACCTCCATCTAACTTTTTCTTCAAGTTAGTCTCAACCAACTTCTTCACATTCTTCTCCTTAACAAGATTTCTACCTTTATTTCTCAAACCAATAAGCTTATGGATCATATTTTTGTCAATCATCATAGCGATTTCTCCTACCCAAAACATTCCTTTATGAATTCTACTCCACTCATGATTGTCAAGTTCATGTAGAACATATACTTGAAAATATTCAAATCATTTAAATGGGTAAACTCCTCCTTCAGTGATAAGTCTCCATTAAATACAAGATCTAAGTCTTTATGAGTGTCATTACCCCTGATACTTTCAAACTTGCAATGTATGTATGCCCTAATGTCTTCTACATGTAGTACATTGTGTTGAACTTGTGAAAAGGATGCTAAGGGATCTTCTTCCACTGACACATTGGGATACTTCTTGAACTTGTACCTTGGACTCTCACTAACATCCCATATAGTAGGGTTCTCCATTTTAAAATAATCAATACTTCAAAACTCAACTGTAAATCCAAAAATATCTTAATTTATGTAACTAGGACTACTTTCAATTCACACTTGAAATCACTTCAATTCATTTTCAAATCACTCTTGGTTGTTCCTTAATTCTTCAATAGTTGAATGATACATACAATATTTCTTGCACAACTTATATCTTGTCAAATTGATCTTTGCATTAATTACACAACTACTCAGTCCATAAAAAGTTGTTTCTATATATCAGTTGACTTATTTTTATCTGTATAATTTTGTGTGATCTATAAATCATCTATGCACTAAGCTATAACTTTTACACATCATATTTTACCTCATATTAACTTCACAACTCTTAACTTGATCTCTAACCTTAGTTCTACCTTTCTAATGCTATATTTTTAATAAAAAGGTGCTTAATTTCAAATTAGTGAGTTGCATTTAATAGTCATCTTCAATATTTTATTAGGTGCATCAAAATACTAACTCTTCTAATACTACATGTGAAATTGATGGATCTTTTTCTTTGACAAATAACTCTTTGAATCCTTCCACATGCTCTTTTAGTTCATCTTTCTGATTGGTACTGCTATCATTCCTTCTCTTGCTCCTATTATTATTTCTTCTAAAATTTGGATTCTTGTTGATGTTACTCATGTCCATTCTGCAAAATCTATGTGACCAAAGTTGTTACATAACTGACATACTAGTGTACTTCTTCTTTGATTAGGTCTATTCTAATTAACTTGTGCTCTGCAATTTCTAGTGATGTATCCAATTTTTTACACTTGTAACATAAAATATTACTCCTTGTTCCATTAGATCTTTCTCCTTCATTAGATCTACTAGAGGATATCCTTCTTTCATTACCTTCAGGGTTAGTATCTCTAAAAATTCTACTATTTCTATTATTACTATCAAACTCAGGTTTCCTATAATCAACTACTCTATGACCAAAACTATGACAATTATAATAATAAAAATTAGTAATATGTTTAAAAGACTTACGTATACAATCTCTCTTCATATGAACAACTTTATTACACATAAATCATCTACCTTTGAATTCATACCTTACCTCCTTAGGTGGTTCAACTTGCTCTATTTTCATAGGTTCATTAAGTTTCTCAGGTTGACTCGCTTGCTCAACTTCTTTTGGTATAGCTTTAGATTGACTAGGTTCAATTTCATTTTGATAATCCTTCTTAGGTTTAGGGGTTTCAACAATTGGATTTGGTTCCTTTATTGCTTCAGATTTCTTTGTTGATTTTTCTCCAATGAAATATCCAAGACCAGTCTTATCATAGGAAGGTCTTTGATAATATATTTGCTCATCAATTTTCTCACTACTAGAATATAACTTTTCTAATTATTTCTTATCCTAGGTTAACTCTCCTTTCATAATAGTATTGTACTTATTTAGTTATACATACTCTATCTTGATGAATTCAACTTCAAATATCACTTTGCTAAGATGGGATCTTAGATCTACATTTTTATATTTTAGATCTAACTCAACTTTTCTATCATATTTCTTTAAAATTAGCTTTATTTAAATAATCTTCAACTCATGTTTTAGAATCTCATTTCCTTATTTAATGTTTCTACCTCATCACTATCTTTTCTCTACTCTATAGGTTCCTTTCTAGATTTGAGATGATCAATCTTATCTTTCAATTTCCCGATGTAGTCTTTTGCATCTTCATACATTTCCTTCATGTTATCCCTTTCTTTAGTAAGAAAATTATTTTGTTTAAGGGCTTCTTTAAGAATCCTCTATAACTATTCCATATTCATAGGGATCTTATTGAAGTTGTTAAGCCTCTTCAAAGTAACTATTTTCTGATACCAATTATTATAAATAGGGAATACTAAAAGGGGGGTGAATTAGTAGTTTACAATCTTTAGTCCAAAGCTGAATATTTTTAATTACCTTATAACTTGCATATGAAAGTAAACTAACAATTTTGAACAATAAACATAACCATACACAAAGAGAATTCATAACACCATATTTTGTTAACTAAGGAAACCCTGGACAAACAAAAACCCTAGTGGGGATGGTACCCACAAAATGATCCACTAAACAGAAGTATCATGTTAAGGATGTTGACCATGTTAGGAGTGTATTTACATATAGTGTCTCAGACATTGTTAGAGGACTAAGCCCTATTAAAAGAATTAACCCTATTAGGAGTTGGTATATATAATTACAAGATGTATTCAAGATGAGCCCACTACTCAAACATGCAATTATGCAATATAGTTGATTTACACAAAAGAGATAGATACAAAAACCTATTACTAATCATATCTTTGATATTTGACCTTTCCTTTTCTATTCTTCACATACCTTTGACCATTCATCAGAATTTGCATCAATATAGTTTTCATATTACTTTGCTTATCACATACCACATCTACTTCTCTTTGCCTAATACATTATTTCCTTTATAGCTTTACATTTTACAAAATCTATTGAGTTGGCCTTCAAGATTTCACACACTTAGCTAAATATAAAATTAGTTCTTGCTAACTTAGGATTAACATCCAAGCTCTCATCCCTAATTAGTTAAATAATTATTTTGTAAAAAAAAAAATTCTTTAACCCATAATTATTCAATTACTATTATGCTTTATTATGCTTTGGACACTACCTTTACTAGTGCACTTAGACATGTCATCATAACATATTGTACAATATTTCCTTAACTATACACATGATAACTATTATTTTGTCATCCATACACATCTAAACTATTCCTATTCTATTAAATAACTATATGATACTTAGACAATTTTCCATGTCTAGCTCTATAAACTTCATTTGTACATAGTGCCTTTTTCACATAGGATATATGTTTCGACAAATGACAACTCCATCATTATACCAACTAATTTTATTTAATCATATTGTCAATATGTCAATTGTACTAACAATCTCCCCTTTTGGCATTGATTGTGACACATCTGAAATATACTATCCAATAACAATATTAGTAAATTTCATCGACTGTAGTCTTCATTGGAAATAAATCTACCTTTTTTTTTAGTTCATCCCTTTGATTAATGTTATCCTTCTTCTTTCTTCATCTTCAATCTATATTCTCATATTTCTTTCTTTGTTCTCTTCCTCTTAATTGTATTCTCTTCTCATCTTCTCATACTCTGATTCTCTCCCTTATTCTTTCTCATTTGAATAGTCTTGTCCTTTTAGTATTCATCTCATATCTTTTTTATTCTTCTCCCCCTTTTAGTATGCATTTCCCCTTTTGACAAAAATGTTAAAGGTATCTCAGAAAGTATCTCAAAATTAAAACTATTTTTTTGTGGAGTTATACCTTGTACCTTACTTGTACTAATTTCTTATGTCTCTTCACATGTTTTATCTTCTTCAAAACTTTAGGCTTCTCCTAAATTGTGAACATCAACATAAACTCATATAAAGATAGTATGATAAAAAATGAATTGAAGCAACATGCATCTTTCTCTAATGAACATTAGATAGGGTAATAAGCCCTATTTTACCTCTTAGGTACTCAAGTCTATCCTTAGGTAATAGCTTGGTGAAGATATCAATGATCTTATCTTTTGACTTCACATACTCTAGCTTTATTTGTTTCTCCTAGACCTTCTTCTCTCAAATAGTGATATTTGATTGATATATTCTTTGTCTTTCAGTGCACCACTGGGTTGTTTGAAATGTTAATAGTACCAATATTATAATAGTAGATTGTCTCATGACCATTTAATTTCTCTTGTATACATTCAAGTAATTGTTTGATCCACACAATATTTGAACAATTGATTACAACAAAAACATACTCAATTTCAATAGTATATTGTAAAATACAACTTTGGTTTTTACTTATCGATATCACCCATATTTCTCCTAAGAAAAAATCCCCTCCACTTATTCTTTTTTTTTCATCCATATTTCAATTCCAATCAATATTATATATACTTCTAGTTCAAAATCTCCAATCTTTCTATACCATATGCTATAATTCTTGATTTTTTTGAGATATCTAAAGATTTTCTTCACAACAACCATATGTGTCTCTTTAAGATTAGAAGAAAATCTTTCCATGATACCAACAACATAAGAAATATAAAGTCTACTATGTACCATATATTATATGTTACTGATCATTTAATTTTACAAGGTCTCATTTACCTCATTAGAGTCATCATCCTTTAATAATTTGCATGCACTTATTAATAGTGTACCAACTAGTCTCATTTACAAAAGTTTTTAATATCTCCTTAATATACTTTGATTGTGTTATATATATCCCATCTTTGGTCTATTGAACTTGTAATCTAATGAATAAGTTGATCTCACCAATCATTGACATTTTGAACTCCTTCCTCATTTCACTAGTAAATGATTTACACATCATCTTATTTCCTTCAAATATGATGTCACCAAAAAATATTTTAGGTAATGAATACCTTATCTTCATATTCACTTTTTAAGTACAAATCACTGCTCTCACTAGCTCTAATAAAACCAATACTCACTAGATAAGCATGGATTCTTTCGTAAAATACTTGGGGTTCTTGTTTCAAACCATACAATTCCTTTTGCATCTTTCATACCATGTTCTTTTTGTCTTTGTCAAAAAATCCTTACAGTTTTTCAATGTATACCTCTTATTCTAGTATTTCTTTTAGAAATGGAGATTTAAGATCCATTTTATATGCCTTGAATCCTTTGTAAGAAGCATATAAAAGTAAAATTCTCAAACAGTCTAGACTAGTAACAAGGGAAAATGTCTCACCGTAATCAATTCCTTTGTAATGCCCCGCCAAGGGATCCAAAGAATTTCACTAAGTTTACCCAAAAAAAAAAAATTTTTAAATCATGAAAGTAAAACCATTCATAATATTCGCGGAAGCAATAGTAACATCCAACTGAAAGTAAACATAACATACATACCAGATTACATTCTTTAAAGATCCCTTAACATTGAATCACATCTAAATTAACTATTCATTTAACATCACATCCTTATGAAATAACAATGATACCTCCAACATTCTTAAACCATATACAAGTGTCTTTTTGTAATTATATTTTAGTTTAGCTCAATCATCCACTATACAAGTTACAAGGTATGAAAAATCTTAAAAGAATAAACATCCATGTAAATAAAGTACATCATCATCCAATATTAATCCATGATGCAATTAAAGTAAATGAAACCACATATCATACATGATACATCATCGCAAAAGATATAAACATATATCACAAAATATAAACAAACATAAATAACTAAGTGCATGGTTCCTCCCAATAGTAAATAGCATCATTAGACCATTGTGGATCCTAGCCATTCCTCGGTGCGTAACATTCCAAAGTACTGAAGAGCTCATCGGCTATAAACATAGTAGGAATGTCACTCCTAAAAACATCCTACTAACATGCAAAGTAAGGCATAATATATCATCAACTAACATATACAAATCATCAATGTAAGGAACATATCAGTAAATACATCCATCATAAGGTATATCATCTACCATAATGTTCCAAGAACAGAATGAAGATAAATACCAACCAAGAATACTCCAGCCACGGTGTCTCAATGGATCTCAAATGATAAGAGTGGAAAAAACACTACCACCTGACCGCGTGGTACCTAAGTGGTTCACTCCCACCATGCTAAGGAGATAATCTCAAGTCCCAAACAGGTATCAAAATCACAAAGTATAAATCTCTATAGTCTAGGAATCCTAAAAGTATACTAACTCAAAGGTTCCATCACACAAAACCAACATCTAATTTCTAGAGGCACACAATAACATGTAGGAAACCTACTCTGCAAGCGGGAAAGTGTCATCGCATTTATCACGTACAAGTTACCCTGGTAGTTAGCTAAACTCCATGGGTCCATATTGATCTCATGCGGCCACTAGTATCCTCTCATATTGACAAGGCATACTACGGAATGCACGATCGCAACCATGATTTCTCACTACTCCCATCCTAGCCTATACAAGCACTCAAGTTATGGGTGAGAACATCAAAACAATTATCTTTTTAGGTTCATTTAATCCCCATTTAGTGTGTAAATGTTATCACTTATTAACCAAACTTACAATAAGTTACCCTGGCAGCCACTTAGGGCCCCGACTCACATTGCAAGCCACTTCCTGACACTACAAGTAGATTACCTACCCTAAGCTCATGGAATCATAAATCTCAAAATCACAAAAGATAATCCATAATAAAATCATCAAATATGCATAAAAGCATCAAATATCCATAATAAGAATCATCAAATCTTCAAGAAAATAATCATCAAATTTCCATGAGCATCTGGAAAAGCATCCATAAAAAATCATGACCACAACAGTTCTCTATTGGCAACTGAAGGCATCACTAATAATCATAAGTATCTATTGGTTCTCAATAACCAAAATACATCTCAAAATAAATCACAATATCCATTGGTTCTCAACAAGCAACCAAGAATATTTCAAAATCATACTAATCGAAGACTCCAAAATGGTTGAGTCAAACATGTCACAACATGACATCATCAAAAAATAAAACAACATTTTAGTCCCATCATGGCAACTAGAAAGTAATCCAAGGATAACTGATCGATGACTCAAAAATGATTAGCTCAAGTGTCTCATACACATCTCAGCTTCACACATGAAGACTGATGAACAATAACAATCAGTAAATACCAACATTTCATAGAGCACACGATCACATTACCATGGTTGGGTTTATAAATATCGAGACCAAAAAGATCAACATGCCATCACATCTCATAACCCCCGAGCCTCTGGTAACAACCTAGGACTGGTCAACACTAATTAACCCAAAACTCAAAACAAGAAGCATATAGAATACACGATGCAAACACATGTTTTAGTTTACTAAAATCACATAGTTGAATCAAGTGTAGAGTTTCATTTTCCATTTTCAAGTGTAGGGGTTTTAGTTTCCATTTTCAAGTATACTTCAAGTGTATAAAGTTATCATTTGACCTACAAGTCAACCCGTTTGTTCCCCGATAGCATTATCCTTTCATTATTAAGAATTACATTCTAAGAATAACTTAAGGATAAATATTTACTAAACTGATCATCATTGACCTTTAATTAAATTGTTCTCTTTATTTAACTATGATCCATATTCTAATTGATTAACCTTTCAACTTTTTTAGGGTCATTATTCGTCATATTATAAGAGGACCAATTATCATTCTTCGAATAAGAGATTAAAACTTTATTAGAATAATCAATTAATATCGGTTCACAATCTTTGACCTTTTATCATTCTAATAATTCTCAATTATATATTACTAAGTCTTCACCATTAAAAATATCTAAAGTTATTATTCAAGTCATCGGAATAAGACCTATCAACTTGATATCAATTTTTTTACAATCTTATTAAAAGAATTATATCAATTAAATCTCTAGTACATAACTTAATTATTAATTAAATCTAATTAACTCTCATTAATTGATTTAATTAATAATTACATAACCATAGCAACGTTCTAATTAATATCAGTTGACTAATAACTAACTAGAATTCTATAAGTTAAAAGTCAACTATAATCTAGTACACAAATATTCATATTCATAGTTCAATAATAATAACTTGTTAATATTTAATAACAAGCTATATTGGGAATCTTATTAATAAATCTATAATGACCACATTTATCACTCTACAACAATGTTCCCATTTGTATTTTAATAATAACAAGTTATAATAAATTTTCAATACCAATTATTATTATCTCAAATAAGTTTCCTCTATGTACGTTGATTCAGTTAATTGATACTCCTCCAAATTATTAACCAATTCAATTTGATTAATATCTTTTACAGTACTTCAATCATTAACTAATCTCCTCTAGATTAACTCTGATCGTATTAATTGATAACTATTTAAACTATTTATACTATTATTTATTAATAGTTTGTTAGACCCAACAAACATTAATAAATAATAAACTCATCAAAACTATTATTAATTGATCTAGAGAACTTTACATAAGCTTCATTAGCTAACTCTTAATACCATTAAGGTATATCAATAATTTAGTTAATAATATATAGCATGTTAATAATACCATGGTAATTCAAATTATAACAATGTTATAACAATGACTTCATATCAATTAAATCTTAATCCATTATCATTAAAGTCTCCTCATTTAAAAACGTAATATAAAATTACCATCTCTAAATTATTTAATATATATTAAATAGTATTTAATATATATTATTAAAAGTCCACTATATAAACTATATTAAAATCTCTTTTCTTTTAATTTTCTCTCATTTAAAAATCCATTTACTTAGATTGACTAATAATTAATTACACTTCTTCTACTATTAACTAATCTTAATTAAATTTGATTTAATTAGATTAGATAATAAACCATATAAAACTAATGCATATTAATAAGATTCTAATAAGGAAAGATTGCAATAATATCTTTAATTCATTTCATGCTTTGATATATTATTTTTGTGAAGTTTAAGCATAAAGAACTCTTCGTTATGGAAAATGGAGAAATATTTGTCCTTGAATAAAATAGTCCTAGTATGACGGTCATATCTCCCTAATGAATCGTTGGATCAGGTTGAAATTGAAATATGTTGGAGAGGGTCAAGTTGCGCCACTTCTAACCGGAGCGATCGAATAGATTCAATCATAATAAAAAGTTATGAATGACTGAGTTCGGGTCTATCCAAGGGGCAGCGACAGGACAATTTGTGATAAATTAAAAATTTTCTCTTAAAATAATTGTTCATTAATTTTTAAATAGGTTTGACTATAGATTAAGAAATATTTTTTTTTAAATCTATTTATCAATTTGATTCTAATTCAAACCCAAACCTGTTTAGATCTAATTTCTTCCTTAATTGAATCTAGGGTTTTCTAATGTTTTCTTTGCAACTCTACATATCTAGATTCCAATTTAATTGTAGATTCATTCACAAAAGTATTCAGACACATATAACTGACATGATGAAGACAGGAAGAGAAAGAGTGCAAAAAAGAATATGTAAATATCACGTGTGCACCTGGACACTGATGCTAATCCATCATGCCTCAGAAGTCTATAAAAAATCCCTTCCTTCTCCATCATTCGCAATTTCTCAAAGATCCAAGCCAACCGAGAATCTCCAAGTGACTAGAAGTGCTAGAAGGAGCATAGAAGCAAGTAGAAAATATATGAGCATATGAATCTTCTCCAATGCATGTAAGCTTTGAAGCTTCCATTTTAAGCTTGTAGCTTGTAGCTTCCATTCAGCTTGTAGCTTGTCCAAACACACTAGGAGAGTCTCTATTTAAAAGCCTTTAAGATGCATCTAGAGTGTCTCTAGAAACAACTAGAAGATAAGCATGAGAACCAAGCATGAGTCTTCTCCAACCTTTTAGATGAGTCTTAAGGTTGTAGACACCATGTGCTCAAATAAAATGCTAACTTCTAACTGTAGACAACTTGTGCATTCTTAGAGTGCAAACTCTTGTGTTGTCTACATGACAACTCTCGAGAATTTGCCAGCTCCTATGTGAGCAAATATTAAAATAATGCACATTAATTAATTTAATATTTACTTTACTCTTTCCAATTTAATTTATTTATTTATTAAATCTCATGCACTAACTTCAATAATTCCACTTTTCAATCTTAATATATTTATATTTTAAGCACATGAAATCTAGAATCTTTTAATAATTTTAATATATATTTTTCACTTTTAAATTTCATTTTCCAAAACTTAATTGCTAAAATATTTATTAGCTTTAATAATAATATTATTTAGTCATTTATTTAAAAATGAACTCCAAATATATTATTATTAAAATAAATATTGTCACATACCAACTTTTAAAGTTTAATTATTTTATTTTCAAATTTAATTATTTTATTTAATTAATTAAATAAAATAAATATTAAAATATCATATTAATTTTTTCATTAAATTAAACCATTAATTAAATCTTTTAATTAGGCTTAATTAATAGAAAATGCATCAAAGACTCTCAAGGTAAAAATATGAAAATCCATCATAGCCAAAATACATATAAAATCAAACCAAGGGTTGATATCACGAATTACGTCATCTGACGCATTCGAAAGGTACTCAACTCAGATACTTGTCCTAATTAGAACAAATGGCTTGAAGGGTTGGGATTTGGACTTGAGAATTTATCTCCCTTCTCTTATCATTGAGATAATGTGATAGGGTATGCTCATCCTAGAAAATTTAGGGAAGTCGATACCTGGTACCTACAACCTGCATAAAAATCATGCATGTACAAACACAATATATACTAAACTAAATAGGCAATGGCAAGAAGTGGTGCATCATATAGATCTCGACTAGCAGGTGACTACGACTCCCTTCCTTAACCACATTAGACACGCCATACAAAAGCAAACACGCACACCATACACATGCAAGTATGGGGTAAGTATCCATAAGAAAACACATATGATAATAAATCATCTTACTAATCATCATTAATAACTGCAAACACTGAAAATAATCATCATACATACATGAAATGTAGAGTCTAAGTAATCTCATCACATAATAAACTAAATCCATAGCACAATATCTGATAATCTCAAAAGAATGCTGCTAATCATCAACATAAAACTAGCTCTAAAAGACTTCAGCAATAATAACAAAATGCGAACCAGGGGCAGACACTACATCCTTCCTCCTAATAATATCATTTACCTACCAGTCTTACTTTGTCCCTTGTTACATCTCCATTCTAATAGAACATATTCTTGAAAATCCATTTAGTACCAATAACATTTTTGTCCTTAGGTCTCAATACCAATGAAAAAGAGTTTCTATTTTCAATCTGGTCAATCCCTTCTTTTATTTCTTGAATCCAATCTTTATTATCTAGTGCATCCTTGACTAATCTAGGCTCAAATTTAGAAATCAAACATGCATTTAATTATAACTTACTTCTTTTCATAACTTGTGCATCTTTATTTCCAATTATCTAGTTCTATTAATAGTTCCTTTTGGCATACTTTGCTAAGATATGCTCGGTTCTCTATTGTTCAACATTTTCATCACTCAGTGGGGGTTCAACTAGTTTCTCAATTTCAGCAGAAACTCCTTCCTAAACATATAAATTTCTTTGATAGTCTTCATGTTACTTTTTTCTATCTTCTTCATTTTTATCTACAAAATAATCAATCCTTACATTTGCACTTTCCACAATTTTTTTTAGTAACCTTACTCAAACATTTATAATATTTTCTTCTTGTGGATTATCCTAGAAATATTCCTATTGTTGGAAATTTGTTTAGCACTCCCCTTGGGATTTGTGACAATGGCTTAACCACCTCCTGTGTACTATAAGTTGAGTGGTTGTATTGGGCATTGACAGATTGGTCTTTTGGTGCAACGACAACCCCACTCTAATAAGTGGTATGAAAGCTTGGTCACAAGTTTGAATCCTTAGACCATTGGGTAACGCTAAGGGGGAGATTGTTAAAAATTTGTTTAGCACTCCCCTTGGGATTCATGACAAGGGCTTAACCATCTCCTATGTACTATAAGTTGAGTGGTTGTAACGGGCATTGATAGATTCATCTTTTGGTACAATGGTAACCCCATTCTAACACCTTCATCTCCTTTAAAATATAAATTTCTATTCCTAATGTATTTCAATATGTAACATCTATTTCCAAATATTTTAAAGTAGCTAAGTGTAAAATATAAAATATGGATGAATAGGGTTTAGAATAATGCACATGAAAGAGACCCTAAACCCATATTTTACACATACATATAGATTCTTATGGTATGAAAAGTAAATTTAGATGACTAATTCTGAAATGAATAAATAAAAAGGTACTTACCTCCAAAAATGAATCAGCTAAAAATTTTATTAGATAGTCTTAGAAACTACTAATTTCTGCCAAATTAGACCAAAACTACAAGATCTACAAAGCATAAAAATCTTTTTCTTTTCTAAGCCAAGTTGACCTTGACCTAGGTAGAAAAAGTCAACCTTGACCCCAAAATGTTGACCTTCACCCAGAAAGTCGACCTTTACCTATGTTGGTGTTTGAAAACGCTGGAGGGTTTTCAATTATCCCCATGAGAATATGACACATCTAGAGGTAGCTAACTCCCATTATCAACATATCACTTCAGACACAGGGCCAACTATAAGGCTTGACCCTTCTTCTTCAGGCTTTGCAAAACCTAGGGGGGTGGACCTATAGATTCTTTATATGGTACCAGTTATCAAAGCATACACTGAATCTAATATGAAGCAGATAAAACCCATAATTTCTCCTAAAGACTTATGAAATGCCATGGATCTACAATAGCTAGGTGTAGATCTATGAGTGTCAAAAGCTGGGTGAGGGTTAAACAATTATGCCCACTTCAAACATAAAAGGGAAATACAATTGAATAATAATATTTATTTTCAACAAACCATGACATGAATCAACATAAGCCTATGATCTTTCAAGATGATCAGTGCCTTATCTATTGGGCAGTCACACAAATCCCTAACACACATCTCAGAAAGTCATTGATATATGCCATATATCAGGACTTTCCTAATTTATCTATCCACTTTATGAATTAGACATCTACATCCTTTTGAATCTCATACTCGACCTATTGCTTCCTGAGATCTGCAATCCTATGATGATGAATTAAGCATTTACATAACCCTTTGAGTTACCAGCAAAATAAATCAACATATACACCGAATAGATTGCAACTGAGTTTCATATCCTTTGTTTACAAAACACAAGAGATTACAGACAACATAAATGGGAGACAAGATACCAGAAAGAAGATTAACTTGCTGTTGAAATCTATTTATTTCTTTGGAACAAATATAGGAGATGTATGAAATTGAAATGCCAAACTACCTAATAGGTAAGAATTATTTGCATAAAAGACTTAATGATGTTCAATACAAGAGAAGTCATGCTGAAAGAATGGTTTCACAGTATTGGGAATGCATCAAGACTGGACCAAAACCCTGGTATCACAGTAGTGTGCCCTTTTCTCAAAAGACTAGAGCCCTAACAATGGAAGAAAGAAAGAATAATATAGGATGAAGATGAATTCTTGGATTTAACCTATAATCGACATGTGTCCTTTTAGAATTTCATCTCTTGCAACTGAAAAGACTCTCTCTAACCTCTTTCTTCCATCTGATTTGATTTTCTGTTTCATCATTACATTGCAACTGCTTTGAAATATCTCTGCCTAATCATGAAATACTTTTACATCTAAAATATCTGGAACCTTATGCAATTCTGGTGAAATTGTGAGTTTTTACTAATTTTAATGTAACCAATTCAACCCCAACTTTATTTTTACCATCTTTTATTCATATTCAAGTCATTACCTTGCCAAAAACCAATTCTAAACTTCTTGGTCTGAATATGATTGCAATTCAGGTAACTGAGACAAATCCTCCTATAGCTCAAATAAATTGATACTTATGCAAAAATTGACTTCGAAATCAAAAAGTTTGTCTTCTCCCGATTTCGACGATATATAACATCGCCTATCTAGCCTTCAGGAAACCCCCTGAATCTCATTTTGAAAAATGCCTCCCTTGACTATAAAACCTTGTTGCAACTTTGACTATTTTAAATTTTGAAAAATTTAAAATATGCTAAGGGTCAAACTTTATAAAAAGCCCTTTTGATTTTAAAACAAATCATGCACATCCAGTCTGAAAATGAATAGTAAAAAGATTTTTTTATTATTTTCAAATTTCTCTTCACCCCTCAGAATTTGGGGTCAAACTGATTTGACCAGTGCCACGTGGCACTTCCTAATTGGTCTGGATCTGCACCATCCACCATGTCATCACCCGACTGGGACCTGTGCTATGTGTCAAAAATCTACTTCCCCGCATTATTTATCTACCGCATAACTCTTTTTGCGGGGAAGCGCCAGCCGTCGGATCTCACCACGTGGCAAAATCTGACGCTCCCATTTGAGCTGCCACTTTTGAACTGCAACCTAGGCCCACTACCACGTGGTGCCTAGGCGCATCCCCACATTTTTAACCTCTGCGCAACTCCATTTTGCAGGCGTGCACCCACCGCCCGATCTTGCCACTTGTCAACATCTTGTTTACTCTTCCTCCACATCAGCACATCAGCAATTTCGTTCAAAATTTGGTATTTAATTCTCTAGCTGGCGACCACATATGGCGCACGGACCCACACGCATGAGCGCTACCCTTAAAAAAGGCTTCTCTTTAAGACACAATGACATATGTGTATAATTTTATTTAAACCACTCAAACTTCTATTATCCACTCAATGTGGGATAAAACAACCATGGCAAGTTTAAAGAATATCATACTATGGCTACTCCTATGTCTGTGGCTTGCTTCTATTTAAAAAGCATGGTCTTTTGATGGTACAAGCTTCCTTTTAACTAGATTGCCTATTCCTTGCATATGTTGTCGGCTTCATTTGTAGTCCTTTTTGGCCCAAATGACCTACTATAGAGCGTGAATTATCCTTTTTTTGTTGCAGGCTCTATGCTATTGGTGAAGACGTGGGCGATCTTTGTTTGCAAATGGCCCTTTGTGCCACGGACGTCCTCCTCGGCTACCTGTGTGTTTGGTTGGGCTCTTTTTTGAGAGAGTGGATTTTCTTTTATGCTTGAGACGTCTTTATCCTGTAGGCTTCTTGGACTAGCATGGAACTTGTATTTTTTTTATATGTCTTTCTCCATCTTCAAACATTGATAGAGGACTTCTCCTGTAACATTTCCCCTCTCCAAGAAATAATCTATATGGCATTAATTTCTTTTAACCATGTGTTAAATTCCTTGTCCATTACCTATGATGGGTTGTGTTTTTTGTCATGGCGTGCATCTTCTTGATTGTTTCTTTGTTTCTACATTAGGTGAATGCTCTGTTAAATGCGTCTGGTACTCCTCCTTTTGAAAATGTGGTGGATGCCCTTTGTGTCTTCCATTTTTAACATGGAATCAAGCCTCTTTAAGCTACATGAGTTTGTTCCTCTACTCATGCTTTAGCGCAGAAATCTTTTTTTCATTGGCATGAGTTCTGACTCCTCTGCTATGTGAATACTTTGAAAATGGATGTCCTTTATACTATGCATGGATCTTTTTCAGACTTTGACCACTGACTCCCTTACTCACATCTTTCTAAATATTCTTTAGATTATTCAAAATCACTGTTATTTGAGAACTGTTGGCTGCTAGATCAGGTGCTTAATATGGTGTTGCATTTTGTTGTGTAGCAAGGACATAGTTGGACAGTATGAAAGCCACACTGCTTTCACTCTTCCTTGTCTTTACCATGTGGTTCAAGGAGTTGATGTCTTTTGACCCTAAATTCAACATTGTTTCTCCTGAAGCAAATATGCATATTTATTTTCCATACACAGACAATCAGCATACATTAATATTCCATTGGCGAGCTCCTTCCATCGACCTATGTGGACCATTGCCTGCTATGTGGGTTGCTCCTCTAAAACTATTGCCGCCTTCCATTATTGACAATTGCAATATTCTCGATGTTTATGAGGCAACTACTTTTGGCTATTTAATTCGGATCTAGGAGGTCCTTTTCTTGGATTTGTTTTCATGTTCCCTAGTTTCTTTGTAGTGACAGGATGCATAGCACATAATCCACTCTCCTCTTCCATAGTACCAAATTGCAACACCACTCCTCTTTGCTTCTAGCAATTAAATGATTCACTTCCTGTATTAAAGGAACATCATGGACAACTTCTTAGTATCTTTCTTCATAATTGTCCATATTTCATCAACTACCAATGTCCTAAAGTATTAATACTTGAATGATCCCGAATACCTTGTCAGCTTACTAACTGTCAGTCGGACTCCATAGTGGGTCCGGCTAAAAATAAAATCGTTTTCGGACGACTGAATTGTAAAACTGACCCATTGATCAATCTGATACTGATTAAACTCGAAGTTGAACATTGATTGATCATTTAAAACTCATTTAATCACTTTCTGCCAGTTACCAAATTAGTGTCAAGAGGTCCATTGATTGCCTTTAAAAATTGACCCGACAATTGACTAGGCTCTAAAACTTGACACATTGATTCTTTGTTTCATATACTTTAACCCTATCAGATTTTGTCTTATGACAAATTTGGAGCCAAAAAATATTTTTTGTCAAAGTCGCCCCTTCAGAATTATCTGCACAAAAACATGTTAGAAAACAACAAATTGGGTTCAGATTTGGGTTTGAAAACTGGCAAATGAGCACATGGGGAAATGAAAACTGGGACACTAGTTCTCTTTCATGAGGACATTATGAATATACGATTTGGGCTCATGATGAATAACGGGGCACAAATGGCGGATGTTCAAAGTGAGCTACTTGAAATTTTGCAACTAGGAACACTAACTAAAAAGCGATTTTTAGAAATGGAATGACCCTAGTAAAGTGTGAAGACGGATTCGTCAAGATTTGAAAATTGGCACACTTAAAGTATTTTCAGAGGAAAACATAGGGGTACAATCCATTTGACTTGACCAATCACGGATCTCAAGATATAACATCACAAACAGGGGTACAAATCAATCTGCAAATGTTGACACCAGTAAAAGGTTACAAATTGTGTTTGGAGTCGAGTTCGAAAACTAATCAAACAGATTCGTCAAGAGCTAAAAATTGAAACATAACATGTCTCTGATGTTTAAAATGCGATGCAAAAGGAAATTTAACACTTCGATCAACTGATCAAAAGTTATAGCACGTCAAACAAGGCTTCCCAGAACTGTGTGCAAAATGCAAATGTTTAAAAACAATAATTGACCAACTTTAAGGGGTTCAAAACCTAGTCAAACAGACTTGAAATGATTTGAAATCTAAAACCTAGGTTCTTGGATATGGACACTAGATACTTCGAAAGTGGTGAATCACAAAACATTTCTGGGTACGAGATATTCACTTGCAAACAAGGCCTCTTGTCGCTATTTGACACTTAGGTGAAAATGCAAGATTGATAATTTTTGAAAGCAAGACTTCGCCAAATGACTCGGAATGATGATTTAACTTCATGGAACACTTAGACAGGCTGAATAGAGGGTGTTAGAAATATTGAACACCTTTTAGGCCTCATACTGACAGCTGGGTACATTTGCATTTATGGGTCTTTCATAGGCTTGACTTGATTCAAAATTTTAAATGGACGCTCAAAATGAGAAAGCAATTTTGACCTCCAACAACCTACACTGCTCTGATGAAAATTTTGTTTGCAAATATCAGAAGTTCACTAAAAAGGGTGTCCAAATTTGAACTTCAATTCATTTTTTTGTACTTGTACCTGCTCGAAAAATGGTTTTTTGGTTTGGATGGGGGGTTTTCCTTGGTCAAACCCCAGTTTGGAATCAAGCATGAAATGTAATTGAAATCGCAATATGTATAAACAAAGTGAATGAAATGATTCACCTTGCTCATGTTGAAATCCTTGTGGAGGATTTGAATCCTTGAATCCACAAGTACAAATGCTCCAAATGGATGTAGGAATAAATGTAGGATATCTCAAATCAATGGCATTAGATCTTCAACACCAATCCTGAATGGATTTTGGGTTAGGAAGAGGCTTGAATGGACATGGATGAATCTTCAACAAGAGAGCTCCATAGAGCTTGAATCCTTCAATGACTACTAATGGATCTCCTTGATATATTGAATGCTTGAACTCTTGAACTCTTGAATGCTTGCTTGTACTTGAGAGCTCGATCATGAAAGTGGATGCTTAATAATGGATTGTGAAATAATGGATAGTAGATGGATCAAATGAGAGAGGAAGACTTCCTTATATAGAGATCTAGGGAAAAAAAATCCTAAAGGGGCTGACATACAAAAATAAATTCCCATTGGGCTCTTACCCCTAGAAATGAACCTATATTAAATTCTATTTAAGAGCTTACCATTTTAGAGACCAAAAAAGCATACCTAGAAGTGGGAAAATAATTCTTTCTAAAACTCGACATCCAAAAATCATGGAACCTTGAAATTTGGACCCTAGGTTAGGGTCAAGGTCAAATCTAACCTAGGTCAGGGTTGAGGTTGAGCTTGACCTAGAAGGTTGAGCTTGACCTTGAGGTAAAAAATCTAAGGATCTCAGTCTAAAATGCTAGAAAAAAATAGGAAGAAAGTAGAAAAGAGGATAGAATTAGGGGAAAAATCTAGATCTAAGTCAAGGACCCACTCAAGGTGCTTGACATGACCCCAAACCACTTACTCAAAGGGCTAAATATTCTTAACATGGAAGTGCTTCCATTTTAAGATGATACACTAACATTAGGTGTATGCTCATGTCACAGTTCACAAGGAGTCTTGTTTGTATATATTTCTTCAATTTGAATTGGGTGAGAATGTAAATAGCAATGCTAATGACTTCTCTCTAGAATTTTTGTGAAATTTCCTTCTAAATTACCAATGTTCTAGCATAGATAACTATAGATTTGTTCCTTCTCTTAGAAAAGCTTTTTTTTTGTGTTCCTTGGTGCATATAGTTGTCTTTTGATTCTATTCTCATTATAGAAGATAGTAAATTCATCAAAAATAAATTCACCCCATCTATCAAATCTTAAGGACTTTAGTAACTTATCTTTTTCCTTCTCATCTCTTTCCTTATACCATTTAAACATTTGTAATGCATAAGATTTATCCTTCAAAAATATTAGACGTCATCTTAGAGTAGTCATCAATAAACAAAATGAAATAATGATCACCATAATAGCTTTACACTTTCATAGAACCATAGAGATAAGAAAGAATTGAGTCTAGTATATCATTAGATGAATAAGTATTTCTTGAAAAACTTAATTTAGTCATCTTACCAATCTGAAATTCCTAATTATATATCACTTTGTCAGGCTTGCTTAATCTTGTTAAACTTCTAACTCTTTTCTTCTTACTAATTTTGATTAGATTATCAAAGTTTACATGACAAAACCTTTTATGCCATAACCAAACATCTTTATTTCTTGCTTCAATTATTGCAATAAGACATGTATTTGTAGTAGAATTTAGATAGAATAAGTTATCTTTATATTGATCAGTAATACCAATCAAATTTCTAGCACCATCATAGATCTTCACCTTTTGGTCTTGAAATTCATGTTAGTGACCTATGTTGTTTAGTTGTACGATACTCAATAAATTCTATTTTAGCACTTGAAACCAATAAGTATTATCAAATTTAATATTTTCATTCAACACAATGGATACTTTTCCTTTGACAAAACATACAACATCATTACCAAGCCTAATACATGCTCCATCACATTCTTCTCCATTTTCAAACTTTTCACCATCACTAGTCATATGATGCGAACAACCACTATCAACAATCCATGTATTAGTTTTATCAAATTTAGAAATAAGGGTTTTTTCATCTTGATACCTTTCTTCTTTTGAATCATACTTCCTAGAAACATAGACAATTTCCTCACCTTCTTCTAAGTCATCAGATTCACCATCAGTTTGACCATCCTTAGCTAGGCAATACAATTTATTTCCTTTGTCCTTGTTGTCTCTAAACTTTTAGTATCTAGTCTCCCTTTTTTCGTTCTTATCATTCGTTTCATTTTCACAACATCTACATTCAAAATAACCTATCTTGTTGCATTCAATACATTTTAGTGACAATTTACCCTTATACTTTCCTTTTCCTTCCGGTAACCTTTTTTTCCAACAATACTTCAAGTTCTTCTTCTTTCTCCTTGAATAATATGTTGTCATAATTATTTATTCTTGAACTCTAGAAAATTTATTCACCTTCTTTCCTTGAAATAACAATGGTTAGAGATGTCTTGAAAGAATTTTTTATCTTTAGTACATTATTACCATAATTATTAAGCTCATATGGAATCAACTTACCAATCAAAACATCAAGAGTAAGAATAGTACCAACTATGGATCTCAATTATTGAATAGTAGAAACTCTAATGGAATATATAGGTATGAGATATCTAAAAACTTTTCTTACCACACCTTCTTTACTTATGATTCCACCATATCCTTTGATATCACTAACTACTTCCTTGATTTTGTTGCATTGTTGTATAATGCTCTCACCTTCTTGCACTTTCATGCCATAAAAATTCACCTGAGACTCATAGCCTTCACCCTCTTTACATTCTAATCACCTTGATAAACAAGTGAATTTTTTTTTCACATATCCTTTGTTGTAGCATAGTTCTTGATATCATCATATTCAATATCACTCAGATAAGAAGCTATATCCTCAATAATTAAGATGTTGTGTTCAACATTTACCTTTATCTTCTCAATTATCATAGCTCCAAGTGGTGGTGTAAGTATAGTAATTATCTAGATAGTACAATGCATAGTCTCTTGTTCTAGACAAATACAACTTCATCCTAACTTTCCATGAGAATAAGTGTTCCTTGTTAAGCATGGGTACCTCTCTTGTATACATCTTTGAATCTTTGTCTCAAGTATTTTAAAGTTTTCCTTCTAAGAACTAAATTATTTGATACCAATTGTTGGGTAATTGGCGGCAGGGTGGGGGTGGGTGGTGGGGTGAATAAGTTATCACAGGTCCTTATAATAATTTGTACCCTTTAGACTTATCAACAAATAACTTGGCTAAACATTCTATCGAAAAACAATAGTTTACAACTTAATGCATGTGAAAACATGAAATAATATGAACCACATCCAATCACACAATAACAAAAATATTTAACATGGAGTTGTCACCCATAAATAAATTTACTCTTCTGAAGTGAGCTTAATTAAGAGCCAACCAACCTATCAAAGGTTACAAACATATTTACTAAATGTGACCCTATTAGGGTATTTTTACCAAAGATCATCTAGATATGTCACTTCTAAATGAGTGGACTTACTAAAGGAATTAGTACATTTGTTAGAATGACACCTTACAAAGGATTTATCAATAGGACTTTTAGATCCTCTCAGTTAAGAGATTTTTTGCTACAATGGTTAGAAAGTAGCAATGAAATGATCTCTTCAAATTGAAACTATATTTTCCTATCTAGATCTCCTTTGGCTCAATAGTCTTCTTCACATTCTTCTCTACCTAGTTGATTAACTCACACACTTTATATCAACTCTTTCCTTCACTTGAATCACACTTTCCTTTGCTTGTTATACCCATTTGTTCTTGTTCTTCTATCAAAAACTTTAACTTTCTTCCTTGTCTTTTATATAGGTGTTGTGTTGCCTCTTATTCTCATTTATTAGGGGCTCCCTAAATCCCTCACATCCATTTGATCACATCTCAACTTACATTCAATTTATCTAGCACTAAGAAATTCTTTTAATGCATTGTGTCAACTATAATTTCCCTTGGAACTTGAAATTTTCTTAGATCACAAGTCTTTCCTTGAATCTCTTCCATCTAATTTTACCTAACCAATTTTATCTATATATTTTACTAGAAAAATTATTTCCTTCCTTAGAATCTTCTAGACTAATCTAGATTCTCACTTGATGTCATCTCATAATTGATTTAATCAAAATAATTCACCTTTGTCAACCTACATTCTTCCCTTACTAAATATCCTCATCTTCTTAGATAACATTCTTCACTTGGTTACAATATCTCTTTTCAATAATACTTAATTCTTCAAATAAAAGCTACAAACTTAGTTTCTTAACATAGGCTCAATATACTTCCACTGAATAATATCTTTTCTTACCAACCACCATTTCTGACTTGATAGCATACACTTATTTCTGATCTTTCCATTTCACAAGTTAAGACCTTTCGTACCAACTAATGTATCTAAATTTTACATCATTATAACTCTTTATCAAATCATGTAAAAAAATTAAACCAATGTTACTTCATCAAAGATTGAATTACTAATTGTCCATTTAAGCTCATACACTTAAAATTACTTCATCATTTCATCTTCTAACTTTTACCAACCTTTTCTTTTCTCAACACGGTAATCTTTAGATCAATTTGCAACTTACATAGATGAATATCCACCTTATTGACTTATTAATATCCTTCAGTCTAATAGGATTGACATCTATGACAAAATAACAACTGGTCCAATTCTCCTACATTCCTTTAAATGTTTAGTTTTCTAACCTTGATCATCATCAACATCATCTTGTGTATAAATATCAATTGTAGTAATACATATAAGATCATTAAGAAATTTGGTGAAAATGCATTTAAACTCAACCTACCTCCATTTTTGAGTATTCATCCAATCTTAAATGTAGAACTGTTAAAGCCTTATTTTCCCCCATTACTAGACATTACATAAGTTTCCAAGGAAATAAAAGTTTCATCCAAGAGCTTCTGGTCTAATTAAACTATCTAATTATACTAAGTAGTAAAAAGATGTTAGTTTGTTCACTAGGGAAAGTAGCTTACATGTGAACTAATCCAAAAAAAAATTCCATGTCTGCTACAATGTGTGGATGAAATGGGGCCCATTTCCTCTCAAGAGGGGATGAATGATCAAACTATAGTTTGAAATGATATAGAGGATTTTGGCACAGGTAAAAGTGGCAAAATACTAAAATATAAATTTTTACTATTTTCTATGTTTTAGGATTTTTTTTGTTTTGGGGGTCTACGGAGCATTTCTTGGCTTTGTCACTACATTACACTTAATACTTCTAACTTTCATTCTAGAACTCTTGGAGATCTTTCTAAAATAGTTGATGGTTCATGATTTCAATCTATGAGTAGAAAGTTATGAGGTCTACAAATAGACTAAAATTTTATATAATTTTTCATAATTTTTCATAGATTTTAGAGTTCATTTTGTAACTAGTTAATATGTGGCTTTTCATTTTCATCTCCAAGGGATATTGGTGACCCTTGGGATCCATATATATATATATATAAAAGCTATAATTTCAAATAGAATAGATGATTTTTTGGTTTATAGAAATGTGTTATTGCATTTCTATTATTTTCAATTAAATCACAATACTACAAGTTCTAAACTAGTTATCGTAGACTAAATTCTTAATTTATATCATAACTATAGTGGTAGGGTCCAAAAATTAATATTGTATCCTAATGCAAGGTGAACTAAATAGCTCTCACAAATTTCAAGGTGAGGAGAACATTGTTCCTATTGCAACATCGAGGCTATTTCCCATCTCACATCTCCAATTTTGAAAATTTAGCTTCCCTTAACTACGCATGATTTTCATTATTGGTTTATAGTGGAATTTTTTGGATTTTTTTCCAATGAGCTTATTTTTTGTTAATTGATATTTCGTGGAAGGTCTATGACATATAATACAGTGATTCTATAATTTGTAATGCATTTTATTTTCAACTTTACCTTATCTCTAATAGTAAAATGCAAATACGATCTACAAAATGTAATATTTTGAATGAATGAATATGCAATTTGTAATTTAATGCATTTTATTTTCAGCAATGAAACCATGAAAAAAATAACTAACTAAGCTCTTGATTCCTTTCAATTATATTGTTGTTAATCAATGGTTTAATGAGTTATTTTCTTCATGGTTTCATTGTCAATAAAATTATAGATTGTACTCATCTTATTTGATATTTCTAGTCTTGTGTGAAGATTTATATGTGAATGTCTGAGTACAATATAGAAATTGAGTTGTGACTATTCAAATACAAGTGGACATGTAATGGGTGTAGGTGCTAATGTGTGAGCACCAATTATCTCCACCAACCTTGCATGTTTTGGACCCCACACACTTCTTGGTTCCTGTCCCTTAAATAATCACTTTTTGGGGTTGTTCAATTCACACACACACACACACACACACACACACACACACACACACACACACACACACAAAGAGAGAGAGAGAGAGAGGGAGAGGGAAAGAGAGAGAGAGAGAGAGAGAGATATATATGTGTCTATATATACATGCATAAATATCTTTGCATGCATGTATTTGTGTATGTTGATGGATAACCTAACCCATTTCCAGTGTCTATTGGTTTTAATTGACATTGATCATGTTACTTGAGATTCCAAATTCATTTCAATTTATTAGTTTGAGGATTTCATATTTAGTGTTCTAAGGGTTCGTAATTTTATTTTGAAAGTTACAAGTGAAGGGTTTATTAAGTCATTTGCTTATCGGTCTCATAAAAAAGATTAAGAAATATATCTAATGTGCAATATAGTCCTAGAAAGGCTTCAAAAGTTTCATTTAAGTAGTATTTTGTAAATATAAATATAACTAGAAATTATTATTAGTCATTACTTCTATATTTACAATAGTGTTAATGTAAACTTCATTTTAAGTAATTGGCTCCACAATAGGATCAATAGAATTCTAGATCAGTTAAGCTATCTAGAATTAAGTAAGTGTACATACAAATAACTATAGAGAGAGAGAACAATGGATGTATACATGGAGGTATATGAGAAAATCTATTAAGGAGGCCAAAGGTGATAAATAGGACATGAATAACCTCTACCTTGGAAATCAATTAATTTGAGGAGGTTTTTGAAACTATGAAAAATGTTCTCAATTTAATTATCTCCTTTTTTTATGATTTTTTATTGGCTCATTTTGTTACATATTTTGGCAACATATATCATGTGTTAGGATCAATGAGACAAAAATAAAAATTACATGCAAATATGATTGAATATCACAAAGGAATAAAGAAACACATAAGCGAATAGAATACACAAAGATTTAATGTGGTTAACCCAATCCCTAGGCTATGTCCAACAAACAACAAGTCCATATTATTATTTAGCGATTTCAACCTGATTACAATCTAAAACCCCTTACAATTCAAGGCTATCATAAGATGCTACTAAAATATCATACATCATGAAATCTCTGACTCTAATCCATTTTATGTTAGACTAAATAATTATTTATTTATTTATTCTATTACTTAAGCTTACTTAGGTAAATGCATGTAGTTAATAGTTGTAGAGATAAGTTGTTGACAACATGGGAATTTGTTCCCTTCTAGCATATTCCACCTTTTTGTGGAAAGTGTGCTTAGTTGTCAACTTTATCTTCTACCACCTTCCAAGCTTGTTCTACAAGCTTCCTTGAGCCCTTTCTAAGTGGTCTCTCTCTCAATGTAAATTCATTTATTCACATAGCAATTCTAATTTCCTATTGTGAAATATTTTCTCTTGCGTTATTTGCTTCAACCTCTTGCTCCTTCAATTTCTCTTCACTAAGCTATTTGCATGTAGGTGATCTTGGCAAGTTGTAGAGTTGGATTTTATCAACTCCTACATGGTATTAGAGCCTCCCTGCTACTTCTTGTTCAAAGGATTTTTGAAGCCATGATTTGAAGTCACAAACCCTAGTTTATTTGTGCATTTTTCTTCAATTCGGGGGTAGAGCAATTTTTTGGAGCACTTTGAGGTCAAATGGATGTTGTCATTGGATCTAGAAGGTTTTTTATAGTCAAGATTCATATAAAAATTTTCATTTTCGACTACAAGGCATTTTTGAAATTTTTTTAGGCCCCCCTAGTTGCAGTCATATAGCTGTATAGATGCATAGAGCAAAAATATTAAAAAATTTTTTTAAAAAATCAGGCACCACTACCACAACGACCAAGTGCCACCACGAGACCACCCACCAGCAACCCACTGGCCACCCACTCCTTGCTCAATTAGCAACTCCTCGCTGTAGCTCCTCTAATGAACAACATTGCTAGATCTCCACTCCTACTCCACTAAGGAGCTGCCTCTACTCCGCTCACTCCAGCAGTCCCGCTGGGTTCTCCTCCTAGGCACCACCACCATCGGTGGTCCTTACCCATTTGTCACTCTAGCATGCTGATGCAACATTTAGACAGAGTGACATCATCTTTTTGACAATCGTACAGGTGTTGATGTCACATTTTGACCTGACACGTCATCTTTCTAGTGAGTGATGGCATCATTGTCAGACCTCGTGCTAACATCATTTCCCGATGAGGTGATGTCATTAATCTAGCTATTGATGTCAACAATCTAGCCACCAAAAAAAAATTAGTGATGGTCATACGGGTGTCAAATTTAACACAGTGTCTATAATTTTCTAGCAAGGTGGGTTTTTAAAGCAGCAGTCAATTTTTTGGCCATAACTTGAGCATACAAAGGTCCTTTTTTGATTTGGAAGAAGTGTCAAAAAGTTGAATCAGAGATAGAGACAATGGTCCTAGTTTTATCAAATTCTAAGTTTGTTTTAGCTCCTATTTTTAGCATCAAAGTAGAGGATTTCATTTCCTCCTTCTCTGCATCAACAATCCATGTTCTTTTCCAAATTTTTTTCTTTCCATAGTTGTTTTTTTGTGGTATTTGAGGGATATATTTGTACATTTTTTTTTGGGGGGGGGGGGGGGGGGTGGTGCAGTTTATTTTCTCTTTAATAATTTGTTTCAGATAAGACCCTTCTACTTCTATCTTTTTCTTTCTCTCAATGATAGATCCATCTGTGACCTGTCTTACACCACACAACTACCACACTTGGAAGGCACAAATGACATGGCTTCTCATGTCAAGGGGCTTATGGTCATATTTGGATGAGAATCAACCTATTCTTACATTCTCTTTTTAGGTTCTTCAGCACAAGAATAAAATAGATGAGGCCATGGGATTGATTGCACTAAATATTTTAGATAGTCTACTATTTCACTTGGATGGTTTGACCACTCCATAGACTTATTGGCTCAAAGTTTAGACTTTTTTTGGCACAGTGAATGAGTTTTGGGCATTTCATCTTGATGCAGAGTTGACTTCTTTAACACTTGATAGCTTTCCCACCATTGAGGACTTCTTGATGAAATTCAAATCTTTGCATACACTTTTGCAAGGATGCAAGAAAACCAAGATAGATGATGAGTGTATCTTTTTTATACTCTCAAAGTTGAGGGGATAGTATCAGATCTTCTCTTCTACTTTCTACTCCACTATGGATGCCTTGGGTGATAGACATAGGATGCCTTCATTTGAGATATTTTGTGATTAGTTAACTCATGAATAGTCCAAGATCAATCAGATGGATTCACTTTCAAGTTCACAGTCGCAGGCATTGCTTGTCAAGGATATATAGGAGCAAAAGTCAAAGCAGATATTAGATCCCTCTTCTACTAGTTCATCATCTTCTAAGAAGAAGAAGAAAAAGAATACTAAGACTCCTACCTATTCCTATTGTTGAAAAGGATCTCATGATGAGGCACATTGCTTTTAGAAGAGATTTGATGGCTATGAGAAACAAATTGCAGAATTGCAAGCTCTTCTTCAGAAGAACACTATTTCTTCTCTAGCCTCTTCTACCTCATAGGGGTTTGCCTTTTAGTTTTCTTCCAAATCTTCAACATCTAAATTGGATCTTGAAAAGGGTCATGCATTATAGGCTTCCTTTTCATCTCCTTCCCAGGTCCCTTGGATACTGGATTCAATTGCTTCTCACCATATGACATCTTCTCACAGTGTCTTCTCTATTCTTGAGGCTTCTCCCATTCCTCATATTTGCATGGGGAATAATACTACCCTACCAATCTGTGGGAAAGATTCAGTTAGCATCCAAGATGGTATATTCAATGATGTATTGTATGTTCCATCTTTGTATGCCAACCTTCTCTCAATTTCTCAAATTACACATAGTGGATCAGGGAAGACAGTTGAGTTCACTGCTGATTCAGTCTTCATTCAAAATTGGGTAATAGGAGGTCTTATTGCTATAGGGGTAGTTGATCCTTCCACTCTTCTCTACACCTTCTCACACTTTGGTCCACCATCTCTATTATTGGAGCACACTACTTCTCTTTTTTAGGAACATCATGTGGTGCAGTCGAGATACTTGAACCTTTGCGTTGTTCCCGAGATCCCTATTTTAACTACCACACCACATCTAGTTCAGGGCTTTTCTCCTCTACAAGATTCTTCTTCTACTCTATCTGATCCTCCAGCTTCATTCATTGAAACTCTAGGTGCACTTTTTGTAGATACCACAGTGGACATTCATGACAGTGTCATCACACCTGCCTTGGGGATTCCGTTTTTGGATTCTCATACTTTTTCCTTTGGGCATTAGCTAGGCCTTCTAGTTACCCCTCTCATTCAGGGGTTCCCTTGTTATGTTCCCTTGTTCCTTCCACATTGGAGTTTCATTGGTTTGATCATTTCTATAGGAGCTCCATCATTCTGGGAGGGCTTTGGTGTCTATTCTCATGGGGGGGCTAGTTGTACTTATGGTTCTGAGAGAGTCCCTTGAAACATTTATGGTGGAATTTTTCCTTGGCGGGTCTTATTGAGGCCTTCCTTCCTTTCTTACTTTATTTTTTCAGCATGTTTGTATTTACCTCTTTTTGGAGGAGGGTTTTTCCCATGTGGTCTTCCCTCTTTCTCCATTTTTAAAGGTTGCATTTTCTTGCATTGTACATGGGTACCTAACATGGCCTTGTTTCTAGGACCCATTTTGCATTTCATCTTAGTTTTTGTGAACTTAAGGCGTTCCCCTAAGTTGCACTTAAGGGGGGGTGTTAGAGTAAATAATTAATGATTTATTTATTCTATTACTTAAGCTTACTTAGGTAAATGCATGTAGTTAATAGTTGTAGAGATAAGTTGTTGACAACATGGGAGTTTTTCCCTTCTAGCATAGTCCACTTTTTGTGGAAAGTGTGCTTAGTTGTCAACCTTATCTTATACCACCTTCCAAGCTTGTTCTACAAGCTTCCTTGAGGCCTTTATAAGCGGTCTCTCTCTCATTGTAAATTCATTCATTCACATAGCAATTCTAATTTACTATTGTGAAATATTTTCTCTTACATTATTTCCTTCAAGCTCTTCCTCCTTCAGTTTCTCTTCAGCAAGCTATTTGCATGTAGGTGATCTTGGCAAGCTGTGGAGTTGAATTTTATCAAATCCTACATTTTATACAAGACTTATGATTCTTACAAAATTAGGGATAAAATATTCCATCCAATACAAAAGAAAAAAAAACTTGACACATTTTACAATAGTAAATTCAATTTTTTCTTTGGGGGTATTTCCCCTTGACACCACCATGTATCGCAACAAGGAGTATGCTTGGGGTATGACCCCAAGACCTTGCCTTGGGCATTGCCCCTAAACTCTGCAAGGGGTGCTTCCCCTTGACCCCTAGCATTGGGACACTACCCCTAAACCCCTATATGAAAACATGGGGGGAATTGCACCAAATGAAATGGAAAAAAATTGACCTCTCAATGTAATTAGGATCCACATAACAACATGATGTTGGTTGGTTTTTTATATCTTTGTAGAAGAGTCTTTTAAGGGGTTTCTAGTATCTTCGAAACCTATTTTATATGTACTATAAAACTAGTAGTTGTAATGACATTCATGAAGGGAATCAAGCATGTTAATGGTCATTGAAATTTAAATTGGCTCTATTTACACCACTTTCCCATTCCATACCACTAGAAAAGTTGAATGTTTTAACTTTATAATATCATGCATAGTCATTTTTTTATTTTATAATTTCTAGGAAGAGTTGAAGACCTCTGTAGCTGAGTTTTAACATATGTAAAATTTAGTTAAATCTAGTATTTTCTTTCTATTGGTAGTGAGTATTTTGTATTGAAAGTCTAAATTGGATTCTTTTAGTAGGATGAATAATTTAATCACCAAGTTAGGATATTCTCTAATCAAAGGATATTATTTCATCAAGAGGGAAGATGAGTTCAATATTTCTCTTAGAACTACTGCTCTCCTACAAAACAATGAGATATAAAGTCCCTTATCAATTGAAGAGAGCTCCTATACCTTGATATATAAGATTAAAGACAAGTGATCTCTATAATATAAATTCAAGAAAGGTAGTACTAGGGGAAGATGTGATATAAATACTCTTTTCAATCATCTTTCTAAGTATTTGTCAAAAATTAGATTGTCTTTTTAGACACAAAAAAATAAGACAGGGGAAAATAATTTGTTTGTCATTAGAAAAGGAATTTAAGACAGAAACCATAAAAATTTCTATATTTCCAAATGCTATCTGAATTCAACACTATGTTCAAGGAGGTCATCAAAATATCATGCACTCCTAGAAATATCATTGATTTTTTTTAAGGAATGGATCCACAACACCTTAAGTATCATCTAGGAGACTCCGTAGCCCTTATAAGAAACCATTTGTAAGATATTATGGCCATCCATATCAATAACCCATAAGGAGATTTTGATAGGTGTAGAATGTTAGAATATATAGTTCACTGATATAATTGGGAGGGGGGGGTGGGGGGTGAATAAGTTATCCAACTATTATCACCATTATCAATCTTATTAAACTTTAACAATATGAGAAATATAAATTGAAACCACAAAAAGACACTCCTACACAATAACACAAGATATGTTCAATAGGGAAACCCTTGATTAGAGGAAAAACGCTAGTGGGGATGGTACCCACAAGATGATGTACTAATATAAATATTCCTTATTAGAGGATGGACCTTGTTAGGAGTCTATGAATACATTTATTACATATGAGTCCTTGTTAGGATACTTTGAATCTCTGTTAAGAGATTCCAACCCTGTTAGGAGTTGTGCCAACCTTGTTAGGAGTGGTGGAAGATAGTTGGACCTACTACCCAAAAAGCTTCAAGGGAAAGACCAATGAACCCACTATCCAAATGATCTTTGTATTATTCCTTATAGTATAATAGAAATTAAATGTACTTCCTTCCTCTTCTTATCTCCTGTTAACTAAACCTCTACTCCTTATGATCTTGTAACTTGATCACAAATCGTGCATCCAATAATCCCTTGGATTGCTTACTCGCATTCAATAAGCACTCTGCTCCTTTTCACACTTCGCACTTCATACAATGATCACTACTCATTACAAAAAAGGAAAACATCTTTTTTTATACCATATCTTCATAATAATTCTTTGAGTTGGCCTTGAGCCTTTCTCAATTAATTATAATAAGATAATTAATTAATTACAACTAAAATAGCACTAACAACTCATAGACTATACAAGACTTTACATGTGTGATACTAGGGCTTGCGCACTCACTAACATGACCAAAAGACTATCCTCTATCACTTCCTAATTGTGTATCTTATTAATGCATCTCAGATGTAAGATAGTGAACAAACATTAGGTTTTGATTTCCAATACTTTATCTCTAAACTGCTCTCTATAAATTAGGTATGACTTCCACATGTCTTCAACTTAGACTTTGCACACTTGACCATCTCATCAGAACATGATGTAGAACATGTCGATGATTGCATATCACTAGAAAATTAAACCATTGTCCATACCATTAGGATCTCTATCTACTACTCAGCCAGGCTTTATAGAAACCATGCTATGTTGACATCACTGATAAACACAAACATGAATGCAACATGTCAATATTCTCCAATGCTTGGGATACTCCCCCAAAGTAGTATCATCAACATTCATGCTAACAATCTCCCCTTTTGGCATTGATGGCAACATTGATGAAAAACCATCTAAGTTCCAAGAATACCAAATAGTGTTCAACTATTTCTGCTGACCAATATCAATTGTCCACAGGCTAAAAAGTCTCAACACAATAGGTGCGTACTCCTACTTCTTTGACCACAATTGTTTACTTCACACTAAATAATTCACAATACATTAGATGCATATTCATGCTTCCTTACATGAATCTTTCTAAATATTCATTTAATTCTTCATGCATATTCTCTCCCCCATACTTAGGAGTTGTTTTTCATGCATATTCTCTCCCCTATTAACATCAATATCAAAGGTCTCAATATTACAACACACCAATTGTTATATACCAATTGTTATATGCAAATTGTTATATACCAATTGCTAATATGTTGCTCCAAGTCTTCAACCATCTCGAGTGTCTAAAGACACTATTCAAAATCAAATACTAAGAATTATCAATAATTTTTCTCATCACCTATACTCTACCATATAGGAAGCATCAACATTCAGTCCAGTCTAACAATAGTGCTTTATACCACTAAACTGATGCACTCTCTACATCATCTACGTAGAAGTAGGTAGAGGCATAACCCCAAGCATAAGTCTCAAGTAATCAAATGTATCTTTATGAAAATTCCTCATAAAGATATCTACAATCTAATCTTTAGTACTCACATACTCCAATCTGATCTCCTTTTCTGTTGTTTTCTCTCTCAACACATGATACTTAATATATATATATATATATATATATATATATATATATACACACACTTATTCTTAGAATGCAATACAAGATTCTTAGACATACTCAATGTACTTGTGTTATCATAGTAAATGATAACAGGTTCTTCAAACTCAATTTTGATATCCTTCAGCATTTGCTTCATCCACATAACTTGATTACAGTTATTTTCTATTATGACATACTCTACCTCAATTGTACTTTGAGAAATAAAATATTTCTTCTTTCTTAGCCAAGAAATTAATCTTTCTCCAAGAAAGAATGCTCCACTACTAGCACTCTTTGTGTCATTCATACTACCTTCCCAATCCACATCAGTATATGCACATAGAGTGAAATCACTCAATCTATCATACAAAATTCCATAGTCAGATATTCCTTTCAAATAGTTGAATATTCTATTTACCGCTACAAAATAATACTCCTTAGGATCAGCTTAAAATCTAGCTACAATCCCAACTACATTTGTAATATTTGGTCTGGTTTGAGTTAGATATTGCGAGCCTCCAATCATGGATTTGTACTTCTTCTTCTCTACTTGAGGTGTCTCATCTTTGTTGGATAACTTGTGACTAGTTATCATAGGTGTACCAATAGGTTTACAACTTTCTAAACCAAACCTTTTCAACAAGTCATTCATGTACTTAGCTTGTGAAATAAAAATACCATCATTGTTCTATATAATATGCAATCCTAGGAAAAACTTTAGTTCTCCTATCATGCTCATTTCAAACTAATTCTTCATTTATTTAGCAAACTTATCACTTGCTTCATCATTACCTCCAAAAATGATGTCATCAAAAAATATTACTATTATCAACTTCTTTCAAATACAAGCTACTATTTGTCATACCTTTAGCAAATCCAAGCTTGGCAAAATAACTTTCCAACTTTGCATACCAAGTTTTAGGTTCTTGCTTTAGACCATATAGAGCTTTCTTTAGTTTGTATACCATATATTTGTCTTCTAATAAATGAAAACCTTCAGTCTTCTCAAAATATACCTCTTCTTCAAGTTCTCCATTCAGGAAGGTTGATTGAACATCCATTTGATAAACCTTGAACTTCTTATTTAATGCATCAACCAAGAACATCCTTACTACTTCTATTTTGGCCATAGGTGCATATGTCTCCCCATAGTCTATGTCTCCTTGATATGAATATCCCTTGCATACAAGTGTAGTCTTGTTCCTCACAAATTTACCTTGCACATTCATCTTCTTTGATATACTTTTGCTAGGATTTGTCAACTCAACTCTTTCATCTGCTCTAGGCTCAAATCTTTGTTCTTCAATCTAATTCCCATTTTACAAATCATTTATATTCTCAATGATAACTTCCACATTTTCATGGTTAGCCTTTGGATGAACAATAGTTACCAGAGCTATCTCTTCTATTGCTTCCTCTTTCTTAACCAATTCAAGCTCATTTTCTTTATCATTACAATTGTTCGAGAATCTTTCCATACTAGCTTTAAATTCTGCATCTTCATCAGAAAATGAACTCTTTCTAGATGTTTTTACCCTCTTAGGTCATCTCGACGAAAAATGACCAAACCCTTTACATGTCCAAAAAACAAAAAATTTCATACCTTTTGGCTCTCTTTCCTTAAGAAGATCAATACCTTCCTTGATCATCTTGTCTTCTTTGCATAAGGATATATCTTTGCCTTTGTTCTTTTGTATGCAGTTCAAAAGGATTCTAGATCAGGAAACTCAATATCCAGATCTTTACTCATATATGATAACTCATGAAGAAGCTCTATCTTTTGTGGGAAGAAATTTCCTTTATTTGACTTTGGATTATCTCTTCTTTCCATGATCTCTCAAATCTATTAAGCTTGTCCTTCAAGGGCCTACTACTCTGATACCAATTGTTACAATATATAGTCCACTGATATAACTGAGAGGGTTGGCGGGGTGGGGTGTGAATTTTAGCTATCCAATTATTATCACCATTTTCAACCTTATTAAACTTTAACCATATGAGCAATATAAACTAAAACCACAACAAGATACTCATACATAATAACACCATATATGTTAACTAGGGAACCCCTTGATTAGAGGGATACCCTAGTGGGGATGGTATCCACAAGATAATGTACTAATATAAATATTCCTTGTTAGAGGATGGACCATGTTAGAAGTCTATGAATACATTTAGTATATAAAAGTCCCTATTAGGAGACTTTAAATCCCCATTAGGAGAATCCAACCTTGTTAGGAGTTATGGAAGATAGCTAGACCTACTACCCAAACAACTTCATGGGCAAGACCAATAAACCCACTATCCAAATGATCTCTATATTATTCCTTGCAGAATAATAGAAATGAAATGCACTTACTTCCACTTGTTAGTCATGTTAACCAAACCTCTGCTCCTTCTAATCTTGTAACCAAATCACAAATTTCATATCCAATAATCCCTTGGATTGCTTACTCGCATTTAGTAAGCACTCTGCTCCTTTTCACACTTCCCACTTCATACAACAATCACTACTCATTAAAAATAAGGAAAACATCTTTTCTTTATACCATATCTTCATAATAATTCCTTGAGTTAGCCTTGAGGCTTTCCAAATCAATTATAATAAGATAATTAATTAATTACAATTACAATAGCATTGTCAGCTCATGTCTATACCCAACTTCACACATGTGATACTAGGGATTGCGCATTTGCTAATGTCACCAATAGAATTTCCCCTGTCTCTACCTTATTGTGCATCTCCTTAATGTACCTATGATGTAAGATAACAAACAAACATCAAGATCCACTTTCCCAATACTCTGTCTCTGAACTGCTCTTTGTAAATCAGGTACAACTTTCATTCATCTTCAACTTAGACTCTACAAACTTAACCACATCATCAAGATATAGTGTAGAACATGTCCATGACTGTGCATTACTAGACAATCAAACCATTGCCCATACCATTAAGATCTTTTTTTCTACTTAGCCAATCTTTATAGAAACCATGCTATGTTGTCATCAATGACAAACACTATCATGAATGCAATATGTCAATACTCTCCAATGCTTAGGATACACCCCCAAAGTAGTATCATCATCATTCATTTTAACATAGAAACACTCTTGAAAAAATCTATAGTCACTAAGGTTAGTCTCAAGATAAAGGAATAAACTTCACTTTTTTCTTCTTTTTCTATAGTTTTGACTATTTTTTTATAATTGTAAAAATTCAACCAATTTATTAAAATTATAAAATTGAATTTATGCATTAAAACAATAACTATGGAAGGGTAAGGTTGTTGGAAATAATCAAGACTAGCTAGGTTACTGAGAGGGGAGGGGTGAATCAGTAACCTCAAAAACTTTAAATCAATTCAATACTTGATCCATTCATCATTCATTCATCTAATCTACTATATACATGAGAAAGATAAACATGTATAACACATGAACATAGAATTTTGGTGACCCAAAAACCTTCCAAATAGAAAGTAAAACTGGGGTGGGGATGATACCCACAAAACTTTGCTACTGCAGTATGAAGTTAGCCTGTTAGGGCTTACATTGATCACTTCTGATGATTTTCTCTATTAAGAGCAATTTAGATTGCTAGATCCACCTTGTTAGAGGATTTACAAATATACAATGAAGTATGCACTTTGTTAGGAGATTTATACAAGACTGTTAAGTCTACCTTGTTAAAGGATTTACAAAATTGAGTCACCTATTAGGATGAAATAGTGGATCTACTTACAACTTGATTTCTTATTAAATCCTTGAAGTACAGATCACCTCTTGTGACTGATGAATCTTTACTGCTCCTTGTAGACCTTGTTGAATACTCTGCTCTACTGCTGATTCTCTTTATTCTTCTTAAAGCATTACATGTTCATTCCTTCAAAAAAATATTCATTCATTGCAAATGATATAATATATTACATATATACCATTCCAATAATTACAATTGCAAGGTCAACCAAAACACAAGTGAACAAAATATTACTGAGTCAGCCAAATAGTAGAAAACTTGGGTTCTTCAAGTTGACTCGGTAACCTTTTGATACTTGGCATCCACTACATTACTCGGCATCGTCATGCACTCAGTAGAAGTAGAAGCTTAGTCCATACTAATCACACAACGTAGCTTGGAACTCAGTAACCATTGGAGACTCGGTAGACATAGTGTCACTCGATAAAAATTGAATCCTTCGTTTACCTTGCTTTCACTCAGTAAACACTACACTTCCATCACTCAGTAAACACTAGCTTCCATCACACAAACTAATGACTCGGTAGACACTATGAAGCTTGGTGAACACTATACGCTTAGTAGATACTACTGGGCTGCACACTCACTCGGTAGCTTCATGAATGCTCGGTATGAACTGCTTAAGTGATGAACCTACAAGGTAATCGTTGAATGCTCCGTATACACTATAGACTGAGTGATGAACTCAATAATCATTCATAATCAAATAAGTGTTGTCACTAATGACAAATACAATATAATGCTAACAATCTCCCCCTTTGGCATTAGTGACAAAAAAAACTTATGAGTCAAACATTGTGTACATTGACATATTGGATTTGATTTTTCAAAATTGATCTTTGTAAACCTATTATATATACATTTCTTACATGTCTTTACATATCTCCCCCATACATATGGCATGGTATATACATAGCTTATCACTGTACATATATCAGTATATTCTCTCTTATTTTCTCCATTGTCTCTTACTCCCTCTTTGACTTTTACTATCTCTTACTCACAATAATCTCCCCCTTTTTTGACAATAATGCCAAAGGTAATCATACTTATATAGAGACACCAAAATGTGAGAAAAACTCAGAATGTACCTTAAGAATAAGAGCCAATGTCTTATCCCAGTTCTCTTGCAAAATTTTGTAGGTGGAGAGAGCCACTTGAACTTTTGCAGAAAGTTAAATCATATGATCTGCTATAGAAACATTATTATCATGGATCAATGTTTTTGAATAAGCAATGTGCTTTGCATTGTGTCCATGATAGGAAGGATCATGTTGTAGATGTCTATTAGTGTAGACCAGATCCTTGCTTCCTCTCTTAATAGTTCTGCATGCATGTCTGACAGGAATCTAATATTTATGTGATGTGCAGAGCTTGAACTAGGGTCAAGCTGCAACTTTTGAGCACTGAACTTTAGATCTTCATCAATTTTATTCAATTTTACCTTTATTTCTTTTGTGTACTCGGTAACATCACATAGCTTGGAAAAAAGGGATGTTACATTTGTAAAAGAATTTTCAAGATTGCTCAAAATTGAAGATAGTTCAACCTACTTTATTGCAATGTGCTGAGCAATGTGCTCAAGCACTTTATTATCAAATTTCTTCTCTACCTTTTCTATAAGCTTCTCTTGGCCATAAGTGTCCTCATTGAACTTTTGTATAGCCTCTTCTAATTATAACAAAATGTGTTGAGATGAATCCACATCAACACCTATTGCCTTAGTAATTATATTTTTAGCACTTTCAATTATAGTGAATTCTTTATCTCTCTCATCTCTAAGTTTTTTGTCATGTCCCCTTTTCAAATAATTAAAAATAATAATCTTTTCTAAGGTAGACAGGCCCAAAAAGGTGAAGTTTCAGAAAAAGGGGATAATATTTGGAAGCTAATGGACTAATAAATAAAAATTATTATTAAAATATGTTTTATTAACCCCTCTTGGATGTGAGTTAGGGTTATGCCCTCTTTTAAAGAGTTTGGAGGCATTTTGGGTGGATTTCAGAACTTGATTTTTGCTCATTTATTTGTTGTTCTTCAGAGGCTGCCAAACCTATGGAGAAGGAGACCCAAAAATGGGAGTTTGTAGGTTTATAAGAAGGCTAAGGATGGGATTTTGAAGCCATTTCATGTGCATGCTCATGCAAAGTTTTCCTTTGTGCTGAACAGTGCAGATTTGTGGGTTTTCGGGTGTGTTTTTTTTGTAAGAGTTTGGTGTTTCTGGTTGAGTATTTCATATCAGTTTGGGTTGCTGCTGTATATCAGACTCTAAAATTTCAAAATAGAGTTTAATATATGTATTTGGATATGATTATACTTCTGTGATAGATTATTAAGTTTTTGTGGTGATTTCGGGCTATTTTGTGCTATTTTCGGGAGCCCGATGAGCATTGTTTTTTGTCCTCCGTTTGGGAGCTATTGTGTGCATGTTATATAGATCTGGAAATATCATTTTATAGGCTGTTATTTTGCTCAAATTTCTGTAAAAATTTCCACTTTCAGATTTATTAATAATAGGTGAAGTTGTGAAGCTTTTGGCACTATTTCTGGCATACCCGATTTGGGGTTTATTGAGAAATTGGTGGATCTTTGAAATATTGGTTTCTTAATTTTAAAGATCTGATTTGAAGTTTGAAATATCATATAAAATCAAAGAAAGGGACATTTTACTGGTATTAGAGCTATGATCTTACCAGCCTGAGGGTTTGTAGAAGTTTGCATGTCAGTTTTGACAACTACCCAGATCTTGCATGTCATAATTTATGGTTGCATGTTGCTTCTAATCAGCTGCATGTCAAAATCTATGGTTGCATGCTACTTCTAATCATTTGCATGTTAGTTCTTGGTGTTTAAAGAAGTTATAACCTATTGGGGTTACACTCTACTTTATCCAGAATGGACAGGTATAGTACAGAGTCTCAGAGGACACGATCTTGGACAATTGATATCTAGAGTTAGAATAGTAGAAAGAATGGTTATTTAGACATTCAAGATAAACTTAGGAAAATAAGCCATGACATGTCTGAACAGTTGGTTGAGCACACCGTATAATGAATGACATGTTCTCCGACCCAGCTAAGGTGGATAAGTTGACTGGATTTGTATTTGGTAGATTTTCTCACAAGGCAGATGACACAATTACCAAGAACTTACATGAGGAGTTTGAGAAACTAGCTTATAGCCAGGCAGAGGTCTCAAATTCTACTTCGCCACAGGAGGTAGTGAGAAAGGATATCACGTAGATTGATAGTAATGCTCAACTTGATACTCAAATTGAGATAATTGTATACAGGTTATTAAAGGGTGATATCATAGGTATTCAAGATGGTATAGTTACAACAGGTAGTGACTATAGCGTAGTGGGTTCAGATGATGATTATGAGGATGTTTTTGTGCATGATGGTGAGATACTTGGTAGAGATGAGCAGACATTGAGCATTCATGACTTTGCTGAGAATGAGTACCAGGCATAGTTAGATGCTTCGTCACATGAGGTTGAGGCTGGTAGTACTTCACACGATTTGTCCAACTAGCTGAAAGTGAACAAAGACAGTATTGTGACTTCATTATCTCATCATGATAGGTATGTGGAGTTAGTTGGTATTGGTCATATTACTCAAGTGAGGATTTTTCTTGAGTTACCAGCTAATTCTAGTTTACAGATATGGACTCAAGATTGTTATATTGGCATTTGGGATTCAGTTGACCGGAGATCTTTAACACTTTTTGGTAGCAGTGTTTGTTTGGGTGCTATCATGGATTTGATTAGCAGATTGCACGGTGTTGTCTTTTCTTGTGCTAGTAGCTTGTCTGATGTTGGTATTAGTTTTTATACACCGGTGTTGGGCTTTGTTCATATATCTAGTCGACCATACTTGTTGGAATGTGTTGATGATCTTTCATATTTGGCAGTGTGTACAAATGAGTCCCAGGATCATATTGGCATTGATGACATCTAGGAGGATGCAGTGGGCAGTTTTGAAAACTTAGTTTCTTTGGGTACAAAGGATTTGGACAGTAGTGCTACAGTTTTTGATACTCCGTTTGTTGATATGAGCTTTAGAGTTGATTCACAAGATATGGATGGTAATAATCTAGAGACTAGTAACTTTGAGGATACTCCTTTAGACAGTGCATCATAGGAGGTTTGTAGGAGATAGTCAAGCCAGTGCCATCATGTGTCTAATCAGTTGAGAGTTAGTGAGCGAGACATTGCTATCACTTGCCAACATTTCAATGCTGCTCGTCAATTGTTAGCAGTTTATGGATGGTGTTCTCCTACTAGTGATGAGCAAGGAGGCAGTTATATTTCCTTGAAAGAGTTCCACTCTTTATGGGAGGCTATCCAGATTCTGAGATAGGATTATATGCAGTTGGTAGCCGACGGAGATTATCTTATGGAGTGGGGTAGTACAACATATGATGCATTGTTGGCCAAGGAAGATGAGGTGAGTGAGCTTACTGAGTAGCTTGAGGTGACTTCTGAGATTCTTGAGAGTACATAGTTGGCTTTCAAGGAGTCATAGTTTCATTTGGCTAAGGTGACCATGGAGTTAGAGAAACTATAGTCTTTACTAGATTCTGTACAGTCACAAGCTGTGGTGTCTGATGATTCGAGAATGTCCATGGTTGAGATTGTCAAAGATAGTGGAGATGGGGATGCATCCATCCTTGATAATAACATTGGCATATCGGGTTCATCCCCGCTAGAGTCAGGTTCAGTTGAGTTGGGTGCTGTAGCAGATTGTTGTGGTATGCCTAACATGGTGGTGACCTCTAGCACTAATGGCACGAAGACTAGAGATGTTGTATCAAAGACCATGTGTGATTTTGGTGAGCCGATAGTTGGCATGCTTCTTGCTAGTAATACTACTCCCTTGGCGATGTCTTTAGAGGTAGTAGTCAGTTCCAACTTGGTTAGTGATCGATTGTAGTTAGTTACATCTGGATTGCAGTTTGAGCCATTGACTGAGATTGACGCATTCTATCAACATTACATTGTGAGGTATGCTCATCAATTTATCTTTGATGACCATGTTGATGAGATGATGATATAGAGATGTACTTTGGTTCCTAGTGCTTATCATCAATTATGGGATAGTTTAACATCTCGGGATGAGAGTTGTGATGGGCATGACATGGTGATAGGTTCTGCAGTTGACAGCTTGATAATACATGACTTAGAGCAGGAGTTTCGGAGTGATGCTTTAGCTGGTGTTGTTATTGATTCTACTCCTTTGGCTATGACATCTCCTGACTTAGTTGGTGATCAATCATAGTGGGTTGTATCACTTGTTCATGGTGAGATGTTGACTGAGGTTGGTTTTTTTTATCAACATTATATTGCAAGGTATGTACATCATTTAGCATTTGATCCTTCTGTTGAGGAGTTGATGGTAGGCAAATTTGGTTTCGGTTCCAATTCTTGCTATTTATCTTGTGATGGCTTTTCACCATCAAGGGTGCATGGGAGTTATGGTTATGAGATAGTGGTCGGTGATCTATAGAGTTGTGTTGACTGCAAGAGTTGTATAGTGTGTGGATTCTCCATACTTGGTACAGTTTCATTCGGGAGCATTCACCATGGTTGCAGAGTTGGATTCCATATAAGCCAGTGGGATGTGTTGATGGTATTTACTATGTTGGCAATTTGATTTGTCCACTTTACTTGAGTTTTGATGTTCTAAGAGTTTGTGTCTCGTGGGTTTCTGACTGTGGAAGTTGTGACTTTGGAGTTTGGTTGAGCAATAATTATCAGTTTGATTATGGATTCCTCTTGGTTATATCGCAGAGGATATTGCAGGAGCCTGTGTTAATTGAAAATAGTATAGTTCATGACTACATTTGGGATCCATGTGGATTGATTGGTTTATTGTTTAGCCATTTCTTGAGGGCAAGCAATATTTGGAAGGGGAGGACTTGTCATGTCCCCTTTTCAAATAATTAAAAATAATAATCTTTTCTAAGGCAGGCAGGCCCAAAAAGGTGAAGTTTCGGAAAAAGGGGATAATCTTTGGAAGCTAATGGACTAATAAATAAAAATGATTATTAAAATATGTTTTATTAACCCCTCTTGGACATGAGTTAGGGTTATGCCCTCTTTTAAGGAGTTTGGAGGCATTTTGGGTGGATTCTAGAACTTGATTTTTGCTCATTTCTTTGTTGTTCTTCAGAGGCTGCCAAACCTATGGAGAAGGAGACCCAAGAATGGGAGTTTGAAAGTTTCTAGGAAGGCTAAGGATGGGAGTTTGAAGCCATTCCATGTGCATGCTCATGCAGAGTTTTCCTTTGTGCTGAACAGTGCAGGTTTGTGGGTTTTCAGGTGTGTTTTTTTTGTAAGAGTTTGGTGTTTCTGGTTGAGTATTTCATATCAGTTTGGGTTGCTGCTGTATATCAGAATTTAAAATGTTAAAATAGAGTTGAATATATGTATTTGGATATGATTATACTTCTATGATAGATTATTAAGTTTTTGTGGTGATTCCAGGCTATTTTGTGCTATTTTCGGGAGCCCGATGAGCATTGTTTTTTGTCCTCCATTTGGGAGCTATTGTGTGCATGTTATACAGATCTAGAAATATCATTTTATAGGCTGTTATGCTTCTCAAATTTCTGTAAAAAATTTCACTTTCAGATTTATTAATAATAGGTGAAGCTGTGAAGCTTTTGGCACTATTTTTGGCATACCTGATTTGGGGTTTATTGAGAAATTGGTGGATCGTTGAAATATTGGTTTCTTGATTTTAAAGATCTGATTTGAGGTTTGAAATATCATATAAAATTAGAGAAAGGGAAATTTCATTGTTTATGCCTTGCTCTTTGCTCTAAACACTGACTGACCAGTCTCATTTCATCAACTATGGAAATATCTAGATCTATCTTAGGTATAATAATAATCCTTGTCCAAGTCTATATGCTCATCAATTTTCTTGCCAGTAAACATAATTTTTAGTGAAGTCTTTGTTTTACTTCAGTGCTTACAATAGTTGATGAAGTTGGACTAGCAGAAAAAACTTGAATTGATCTAACTAGAGGAAAACTAAGAGAGGTGCTAGCTGTATCCAAAATTGATGTGCATCTCAAAAATGAAGTATCAATAGGTAATGTACCAACTAGAATATTTACAACTAAAGTACTAGCTAGAAAAAAATTGATACAATTGAAGCTATGGATGAAAAAACTATAGAACAAACTAGCAAACTTACTGTACAAGCTGCAATAGATGACTTAGGAGCTGATAAAGAGGGTTGCAGCTTGGTAGATGAAGTGCTTGACACTTCCATTGAAGATACTTGCAGCTGGGAGGTGACAGGTGATGATTGAGCTATTGATGTGGCAATTGTGCTCACAGTCTCACTTGCAGAAACTATCTCCATAGTAGATGTAATAGTCTTTGGTGGAGAGTGAGGAAGGGATGCAATAACTTCTACTGCAATTTTTACTAGATCTTTTTCATCCTTGTCTTTCTCTTCAGCTTCATCATCATCCTTTAGTTCCTGATAGTCCTCAACATCAAAAGTGGCACATGGAGCATTATCTCCTTCATCATTGTCACTATCATCATTATCATCTTTGATTTCTACGGGATCATTACTAGGCTTTTGCAGATGATAGATGTTCTTCCACATGTTTGTTGCATCTCTTACAACATGCTCAATGTCCTTAATTAAAATCAAACATGTGTGAAATCTAATCATCATTTTACCTTCGTTGTTCTTCATTGCTGCCTTTATTTCTACTGCAGTAAGACTCAGTAGAAGATTCTTCAAGGATTTCTCATATATGTCCTTGGCTGTTTGGGTGGCTGACTCCCACCTTGGTTGCAATCTTACCAACAGTTCTTTGGAGATTTGAGGGGCAAGCTAGTCTAGGGAGTATTTTCATTTTCCCATTTGTTAACTACTAGTTCCTCAATCTACATTTTCTCTACATTAGTCCTTGTTTCAAATTTCAATGCCTTGAAATTTGTGATGCTAGCTCCCTCTTCCATTTGTTTCAATCTTTCTTGGAAGGTTAGTTGGGGCTTGTTGAATACTACTTCACCTTTGTTCTTACCTTTTTCTTGCGCTTTGAAAACAACTATGGAGGCTTTAGGTGGCTTGGTAATGATTACCTTGCCCTTCTTTTTGACTAGCTCTGCCTCCTTCTCTGATTCTTCCTTTATATCTTTTGGTTCTTGCTCCTCTTCTTCATCCTCACCTTTTCCCTCAGTAATCATTAGGGGCTGGATAACAGTTTTTAATTTGGCAACCTTTCTCTTGCCTTTATTAATTGCTTGAGGAAGTTTGATTTTAAGCTCAATTCTGGCCTTTTCCTCATCATATGTTCCAAAAATTGGTTGCTTTGAATCTACTGGCTCATTCACTAGTGCTTCAATAATATCCTTGGTTTCATCAATATTCACCTCATAAGGAAGAGGTTTCACCCATGCAACTCGGGGCCTGACTGTTTGAATGTATACTTTATCACAATCAACCATAAAGCATAGATCATCTTTGTAATCTTCAACCAATTTTGGTGGAATTCGAAACATGTTATTCATCCTTTCCTTGAAATCTTCAAAATAATTATCCATGATGCTATTAAATTTTACACCCATTTCTGTTACAAACTCATTTATCTGATATAGAATAGGAATATCTTTTCTCCACACAATAGTTCCTTTGGATGGAAAGAATTTTTGTACATAGAAGAAAAGACACGTCAACAAAGAACCAAATTTGCAAGGGTTGTTCTTTGAAGTCCTAATGCTATCCATATTCTTGTTCAATTGTATTAACAATAATTCTAACAAATCAAATTCCAGATTTTTCTTCACAACCTTGAATGCCAAATCCATGGCCTTGCAGGGCACACTATTAAAATGACTAGAGCTATAAATCTTGTGAGCAATGACATGAATGCCAAACCTTAATTCAACATCAGAAATAGTGCTAACCTTCAAACCTCTACCATCCCATTCAGCCAGGGTTTTCTTCTAAAGTTCATCCTGACCTAGGGTTTTGGTAGTTTTTTCTTTACTTAGCATGGGGAGACCAGTAATCCTATGAATCATCTTCTTGGTGATTAATATTGGTTGCTCTAACCATAGTGACCATTGTGCACATGATTGAGGATGTACATAATCCACTTAATCTGGAAACTTCTTGGCATATGCAAGATATGGGTTAATCCTTTGATCTCTAGATGCTTATGCTCGGGTTTCAAAGAGCCATCAACACTCATTTCTCCTAGGGCATTGTCCATTTCTAAGTTTCCAATCTCTTGAATAGAACATCTGAAATGAGTGTGAATATCATTGATAAGGATTACCTTTGGTGGAATTTTTGATTGAGCTCCATTGGGATCGAGTGACTCTACAATTGTTGGAACTAGCTTGAAATTTGGTGCCTTCCACTCCACAACCTTAACTAGCATTTTTGAACCTCTTTTTGCCTTGGTGTTGCTCCTACTCTTGGATGCCATTAATGCTTGGTAAAAGATAGAATTCTTTTGAACAAATCCTTCACTCTGAAATTGCTTGAGATAGCCTAGATGCGCCTAAAATCGCTTAGCTCTGAGAATTTTGAAGATGCGGTGAGAAATGAAATCAAATTCTACCTTTTTGATGAAAATTTACCATTAATACTTGGTACGAAAGTTTCTGTGATGACATAGTGCTTGACAAGCTATCATCTACTCACTTTCTTGATAGAAACTTGAGACTTAGTGATCGAACAAAACTTTTGTTACTCTCGATCTAGCTTGGTTGAGTCTGTGATTGACCTTACTCGATATGACCTGATTTCTTGTGACCCTTTGTATCTGAAATACTGATTGGATCTTTTTCTTTCTTTCATTTGGAACTGCTCTAAATATAACTTGATGATACAATTCTAGATTTTCCTTAATGAATCTAATTGGAAATGGTGGAGTCACCCACTTCTTGAGTGATGTGGCCATCATTTGAACTATTCTGCTCGGTAGATTTAGGAATCCACTGTTGTCTCATCTGTTTTTGAATGTTATCATCTTTAGCTTTCTTTTCATCTTCAATTCTTCCTATATTCATGTGATTCTTGGCTATATGACCGAGTTCAGTGCAAGTATAACATCTTACTATTGTATCTTTTTTTCTCAAGTGATGCCTTGAGCAGTCTTTGCCAATGTGTCCATATTCTCCACAATAATGACATCCACACCAGGTATTGTAATCCATCCAAAGATTTCCTTAACAAGTTGTTTAGTTGGATTGAATGATTTTTATATGCATTGGAATGCCTTGTGACCATGCTTCTTGTATTTGTGACATTTGCCTTCAAATTTTGGTTTTTCTTTGCATTCATTAGCTTTGTGACCATATTGATTGTAGTTGTAGCATTTTCCATTGAATTTTTCTTTTCCATTACTCCAGCATTTTTTTGATGTATGACCTAACTTACTACAGTGATTGCAAGCACATTTTTTATTTCTTTGAGCACCTTGTTTGGAAGATTCACCTTCTTCATTATATCCAAGTCCTGCTTTACCCTTTTGTCTATGAAGATTCTACTTATTTTGTTGATTTAATTGATACATATCTTCTTGAGACTTCATCATTCTCTCAATGATTTTCTTTTTAACATTTAGGTCATTTTCCAATCTTTCATTGATTTGTCTTTTAGTGATTAAATCAATCCCCAGGCTTTCATTTTCAGATCTTAGATTCATGATTTCTTCATTTGCATTGGATAGTTGATTGATAAGACTTTGATTTGCATTGATCCTTTCATTTGTCTCATTTTTAGATTTGTTTCTTTGTTCCAAGATTTCACATAGCCTGATTGATTGGATTTCTTGTTCTCTTCTAAGTTTTCTTACTTCTTCCTTTAGAGAGCCATTCTTTGCTAGGAGTTCCTTGATTGCCTCATTAGCTTCATTTGAGTTGCTTGATGGTAAAAGGTCTTCAATCTTTTCTTCAACATACTGATGGTCATTCATTCGTCTAGTAAGTTCCTTCCTTCTCTTCAAGGATTGAGAAAGATGCTCCTTTGCTTCTTTGAGTTGAGCCATGGCCATTTCCAGATCTAGCTTTTCATTTTCAATTGCTTTGTCAAGTCTAAATATCTCCTTTTTTCCTTTAGATCTTTGCTCAAGCTGTCAAACTTTGTCCTGAGAACCACAATGCTCAGATACCAATTGTTGGAAATAATCAAGACTAGCTAGGTTAATGAGAGGGGAGGGGTGAATCAGTAACCTCAAAAAATTTAAATCAATTCAATACTTGATCCATTCATCATTCATTCATCTAATCTACTATATGCATGAGAAAGATAAACATTTATAACACATGAACACAGAATTTTGGTGACCTAGAAACCTTCCAAATAGAAAGTAAAACTGGGGTGGGGATGATACCCACAAAACTTTGCTACTACAGTATGAAGTTAGCCTGTTAGGGCTTACATTGATCACTTTTGATGATCTTCCCTATTAAGAGCAATTTGGATTGCTAGATCCACCTTGTTAGAGGATTTACAAACATACAATGAAGTATGCACTCTGTTAGGAGATTTATACAGAGAGTGTTAAGTCTACATGTTAAAGGATTTACAAAACTAATTCACCTATTAAGATGAAATAGTGGATCTACTTACAACTTGATTGCTAATTAGATCCTTGAAGTGCAGATCACCTCTTGTGACTGATGAATCTTTACTACTCCTTGTAGACCTTGCTGAATATTCTGCTCTGTTGTTGATTCACTTTATTCTTCTTTAAGCATTACATGTTCATTCCTTAAAAAACATATTCATTCATTGCAAATGATATAATACATTACATATATATACCATTCCAATAATTACAACTGCAAGGTCAGCCAAAACACAAGTGAACAAAATATTATTGAGTTGGCCAAATAGTAGAAAACTTGAGTTCTTCAAGCTGACTTGGTAACCTTCTGATACTCGGCATCCATTGCATTACTCGGAATCATCATGCACTCAGTAGAAGTAGAAGCTCGGTCCATACTAATCACACAATATAGCTTGGAACTAAGTAACCATTGGAGACTTGGTAGGCATAGTGTCACTTGGTAAAAATAGAATCCTTCGTTTACCTTGCTTTCACTTGGTAAACACTACACTTCCATCACTCGGTAAACATTGGCTTCCATCACACAAACTGATGACTCGGTAGACACTCTGAAGTTCAGTGAACACTGTAGGCTCAGTAGATACTGTTGGGTTGCACACTCACTCAGTAGCTTCATGAATGCTCCGTATGAACTGCTTAAGTGATGAACCTACAAGGTAACCATTGAATGCTCGGTATACACTGTAGATTGAGTGATGAACTCGATAATCATTCATAATCGAATAAGTGTTGCCACTAATGAAAAATACAATATAATGCCAGCAAAGGTATCTCATAGAAATAATTAACTATGTAAGGATAAGATCTCCAGCACCAAAATACAATTGTCAAATGAAGGTTGCAAACTTAGTGGGCTCGACAAATCCTCCACCATTTAACCAACACACTAAGGGTCCATTTGGCAATGAGAGTACAAGCGGAATAGGTATATGTAAGTTCTTAAAATTTTGAATTCTTCATTTGGATGCACCAAATCAAAATTGGAATACAAAATAAAATAGGAATACATATTCCAATTTTGGCCCAAAAATGAGGTTTTGCAATTCCATCCAAATAGGTGGAATTGGAATACGTATTCCTATTCCAATTTTATTTATTTTAGAAAACATAATTTTTTGGGTCCACGAATTCCCCATCAAATTTTGGCTGAACCAAATAGAGAATAGGAATGTGTACCCCCATTTTCTATTCCAGAATAGCTATTCTTATTCCCGTATTCCTTTTCCTGTAGCCAAACGGACCCTAAGTGGTGAACCCATGTTGGAAACGTATTAAACTTCTATTCTACTTTTATTTTTTAAAATAAGTTCTATTTTAAAATTTTAATTAATATTCCATAATAAATTTAAATTAATTTTTATTTTCAATGTAATTTTATTATAATTTCTATATTTTTTTCAATTTTTAAGTTACTATAACAATGATTTTAAAATATTTGTGTACAATTGTACCAAAACTATTTGATGAAAATCCTTTGGTAAAATGTTATTAAGATTTACTATAACAATGATTTTAAAATATTTGTGTACAATTATATCAAAACCATTTGATGAAAATCCTCTAGTAAAATGTTATTAAGATTTAATATAAATAGATCTAATCAATTTTTTATATACACTATAATATTTTGACTGATATTAATAAAAATAATAATTGTTAAATTGTATGTATGTAAAATATAAGATTTTTTAAAATTATTTATAATGTTAGAAACTACTTTCTTTAGTTCAATAAAACTCTAATTGTAATGTTTACTAGATTTAACACCTTAAATAAAATTGCAGTGTCCTTCTAAATTATTTAATTATTTTATAAATATCAATTAATGTAACACTAATTAATTCTTCTAATATTTCTTCATACTTTATAAAGTAGTTATTTTTCAACTTTTAATAGTTGGTAAAGAAGTATAATTGGAAGAGAGATCTTAATTTGTTATTTTAGAAAACTAGTAAGTTAGCCTAGAAACAATATAGGATATGTTTCTATTAGGTGGTTTTATATTAGTGGAACTCAACTAGTGTACATGAATTTGATTAATTGTTTTTTCTAATATGCATCAAAGAATTTTAAAACACCATTATTGTATTTTCTAGATAAAAATCATAATTATTTCTCTTAGATTCTATGAACAATGGCATGAGACAAGTAGTAGACAAATGTCAAAAAAAAAAATGACGATTCTAAGGCTTTATATATATATATATATATATATATATATATATATATATATATATATATATATATATATATATATATATATATATATATATATATATATATATATATATATATATATATATATATATATATATATATATATATATATATATATATATATATATATATCATTCTTCATCAACCAACTAATGACAACTATCACATTTCATTTGGACTTTATATAAGATGGTCTCCCTATATCAATAGAAATCAATGTTTAAATACCTCCAAAAGTACCTTTTTTAGAAGACAATAAGATCTTCACTCCTTTGCTCTCAATTTCCATCATTTAGCCATTGCATGTCATAAAACTCTATTGTTCAAATAATGCTTCTTCCAGTAAAGACAAAAAATTTTCTTTTGAACTCTATTGTTCCAATAATCCTTCTCCCAATAAAGACAAATGTTGCCTTTTGATTTGACATTGTGTAATGTGACCTCCTTATTTCAATAAAATTTAATGTTGATTGAACCATTTAATAAAATTCAATGTTTAAATTTTCAATTCCTTCAAAAGTAAATCTTACATTTTTTAGAAAGAAAAGTAGTTTTTTTTTGTTTTCTATCATCATTTGTCCTGGGAACATGTGGGTTATGTGGCTAAATGGGTCTCTAACTAGACAAGGCTGGAATATTGGAGATTGAAATCACTTATCTTTGGAGCATTCTTGGGTATTAAAAGATCTAATCACCGATGATGTAGGAGTCTTTATTAGGGCTGAGGCTTGATTGGTTGGGTGTTTCTCTCATTATTTTTTAGTGATTAATAAATTTTTACCCTCTTCTTAAAATTGGATCCATCTCATTAAAGCCATTGATTACAATTGTTTTTTTCTCTCTTACATAAAAAAAACCATCTTTTATAAACCATTGATCTTGTAGCTAAATTGCAGTGAATCTATATATGAATACCCTCACCTTCATTTCTCATTTCCCTATATCAATACAAATCAATGTTTAAATTTCCAACACCTCCAAAAATACCTCTTTTAGAAGACAATAAGATCTTCCCTCCAATGCTCTCAATGTCCATCATTTAGCCATTGTATGTCATAAAACTCTATTTTTCCAATAATCCTTCTCCCAGTAAAGACAAATGTTCCCTTTTAATTTGACATTGTGTGACGTGACCTCTTTGTTTCAATAAAATTTAATGTTGATGGAACCATTTAATAAAATTCAATGTTTAAATTTTCGACTCCTTCAAAAGTAACTGTTACATTTTTTAGAAAGAAAACCAAATCCTTCCTTGTGAATGAGAGAAATGTGGATGGAACCAATTGATAGTTGGCCATGTTCAATAGTTAAATTTTGTGATTGAGTAGTTATTTTGTTTTCTGTCATCATTTATCGACTATCTAGCTAAATGTGTCTCTAACTAGATAGGGCTGGAATATTGGAGATTGAAATCACTTAGCTTTGGAGCATTCTTGGATATTAAAAGATCTAATCACCGATGATGTAGGAATCTTTATTAGGGCCAGGCTTGATTGGTTGGGTATTCCTCTTAATATTTTTCCGATGATGTAGAATCTTTATTAGGGGAGGCTTGATTGGTTGGATGTTTCTCTCAATATTTTTTTATTAATAAATTTTTACCCTCTTTTTAAAATTGAATCAATCTCATCAAAATTATTGATTACAGTTGTCTTTTTCTCTCTTACATAACAAAAAAAAGCCTTTTATAAGCCATTGATCTTGTAGCTAAGTCTCAGTTGTCCATTCATTTTAGCAAGAATCTATATATGAATACCTTCACCTTCATTTCTCATTGCAAGCTTTCTTTTGTGTTCGTTTGTCATTGTGACCTTGCCAAAAACGTTCCTAGAGTGGGGGAGTATATTTTCTTCCTTTTATTTTCGTCGCTTTCAGGTACTGTGCATGCTTTGCATCTTCAATTTCATTATTCTTTGTATTTACTCATGAGATCATGACTGACTATGATGCATCTCTCCCTGTTCTTTCTTTCATATTATGAACAGTGACAATGGAAGGCGGTGTGCGATCTGGCCACAATGCATTAGACACACTTTCAGACTCTCTTATTTCTTTGATACTATGAAAAATGCCACTGAAAGATGCAATCAGATCTTCTACTCTTTCCAGGAGGTGGAGGTTTCTCTGCACTCAAACGCCCACACTCACCTTCCCTGAGATCGCTTCCAGCGATACGATTTCAAGGGATGAGAATATAATTTCCAACATGCTGCTTTGACACTCAGGAAATCTTAAGGGCTTTCACCTTGACACCTCCTCATGGTGGTGTTACTCTCCTGAAAATGTTTGTAAATGGGTAGAATACGCATCTCAATGCAATGTCCAGCATCTCACTCTCTCTGATCGCCCAACATTAACAATATATTCAGAAGGAATTACACCCCCTCCTCTCTTTTCATGTTCTTCTCTTGTAACACTTCGTCTGCATCACTACAATCTCACCAGCTTCCCAACTAATTTTGTTGGATTCTCCCACCTCATTTGTTGTTACCTCTCTCATGTTCAAATGAGAGTCATGTTCAAATGAGAGATGAATCCTTAGCCTCCTTGGTATCCTTTTGTCCCCTTCTGCAGGAACTTCAAATGATTTATTGTTTTAGGCTAGCTCGCCCTGTAATCTCTTCATTGGCTATTGAACATTTGAATATACATTCTTGGAATGGAGTTGAGTTTGTATTAGTTGACTGTCCTAAACATAGTCTTGGAATGGGAAGAGGATATGGTTTTTCCTCTCTTCAAACTATTTCATATCCTTCCAAATCTTCAAATGCTCTCAGTGTTCGGCTTCTCTCTTCAGGTATGTGCAAACTTAAGAAAATTTGGACCAATTGTATAAGTTGGTAGTTTTAATTTATATATGTTGAATTTAGATTAATAATAGATAAACATGGTTCTTTTAAGTAAGTTATTATAATTTGTCTTAAATTCCTAAATTATTCATTGCAATGCAGGAGATGGTTATACCTATTTACATCACCCCTCCACATCTTAATCTCAAGAAAATGAGCTTAGAAATTTTCGATTATGGCCAGAAAGAAGTTGAAATGATAAGCTACTTATTTCAGAGTACACCTTCTCTTGAAGCATTGGAAATTCATCAAGATGAAGACTACGATGAGAATCAATTTTTGAAGTTCTTGGAAGATGTTAGGTCTTTGAAGAGAGCATCCCTACTAACAAGGATTATTTTTGTGAATAGGAACTCTCAGCCTATCCATGTACTAGGCTGTATGTCCACTCTAATTCTATCCAAGTGATAGGCTGAAAAAATATGGCCTTTGACTGTATTTTTTGTGGAATATATTTAATTTCATATTACTTTTCACTTATATGTCAAAATTTGTTTGTGAGAATTTTAAGTTTTTTATGCTGGTTAAGTTACTCGTGCGAATTAAAAATGGCTTACATAAAACATTGATGTTTGGATGGACTTGGACTGCAATTTGCTTTCTTGAAATTTTCAATTTGAGATGAAATATCCATGCCATTTTTGGCCATTGATATATCCCAATTTCTCGAGTGTTAATAGAAATTCATTGGAGGTTGTGTACTGTCGTCTACACAGTGAAATAGAAATAAAAATGTATGATGTTGTTGACAACAGAATTATTGTATGATGCTGATTATAACAAATACAAATGTTTCTCTTGTGTATTGTAATGTGCTACAAGGTTCAAAGTTGGTATGAAGACAAATCTCAACTGTCCCCTTCAGTTAGGCGTTTTCCCGTAAGGGTTCACCATCTAAGCCTTGTATTTGTGGCAACATATAACAATGTTTCATATTTCATATATAGAGCTTGAAAATTCAAACCGCTTGAAAACTCAGAAGAATTTCACATTCCAATTTAATTTTAAGTTAATTTTTATTTTCAATATAATCTTATTTTAATTTCTATATTATTTTTTACTTTTTTTAATTTTTTGAAAGGTATTATAAGGCCTTACAGTATTTGAGTAAAATTATATCCTTTTTAAATATATAAAAACAGTCATATTAGTGATTTTGTTTATTTTTTCATTTATGGTATATTGAAGCAACAAAAACATCATGTCTCAATCCAAGGGTAGCAAAACTAGGCCTAAAACTAACCTTGATGCTGACGCTAGTGAATTTTCATTTTCAATATAATCTTATTTTAATTTCTACATTATTTTTTGCTTTTTTTGATTTTTTGAAAGGTATTATAAGGCCTTGTTACCCAAACATTTTACAGGGAGGTTTAATTATATTAATTAATTGGAAAGATAGAGATTGGTCCTCAGGTAAAACCAAACTTTCTCTCGCCCCTTACTTTTCTCTCTCCATGTACTCCAAATTGTAGAGAGAGGTTCGAGGTTTGGGTTTGAGTTTCCTTCCTCTCATTTCACTTTCTCTCTCTTTGTACTTTTCTCTCTCCACGTACTAAAATTTTTAGAGAGCAGTATGGGTTTTGATTCAGGTTTTCTCACTCAATTTTTCTCTCTCCACATACTAGCCATACTTTCTCTCCCCATACTCCAACTTTTTAACCTAATTCTAACCCGAACCTCCCAACCCAAACTTCACCTTGACGGAAACTGCCGGCTGGAAATAAAGTTCACATATGTTTGAAGTAATTCAGGTGTGCTTTTCATTAGAGGCTAGTTTGAAAGGAAGCTCGAGTTAGAGCAACATGAACTATGATTTCAAAGGTGCCATACTATTTGATATATTACCTTGGGAATATATGTTACTCAACCATCTATGCAAGTTGAGATCTGCAGTTATATAGATATGCCAGCACGTGAGTTGTTTGAAGAGATGATAGCACGAGAAATGTGGGAGAACTTGAACGATAGTGGGTGTGCTATTTGAAATATATATTGCTCAGCCATCCCATGTAGATTAAGACATGTGATCTGTTTGCCAAGCCATCCCTAGCAAAGCGTGCTAACTGTTTGACAGAATATATTCACTTTCAACTAGATGCATATGTTTTGTGTCGTGTTTTCAAGAAATGTAGATCAGGAACTGAAACTACTGAGCAATATGGAGCACCTGTTGAGAGTGTAAGAAGCTTATAATGAGAAGAAGATGAGTGCATCCAAACGTATTCAAGAATTCCATCAGAAATATCCTCTAAAGCCATAAATGATAGTGCAGCTACAAACAAATGGTTACAATTTCTGCCTGATGAATCTGACAACTGCAATGTTTATCGACCACCCAACGAATCTACAAGCCAACCCTATGTTGAAAACAATTCTGCATTTCTATATGATACTTCAGTACTAGAAGATATCGATGATCTTTCATTTGTTAAATTAAGGATGATTGCTAGATACTACAAACGTGTGGATTCATCAACTATAGATGATTCAACATTAATTGAAGAACTTTACTTAAAAGCATAGGAAGTAATGTGAAGTTTTGTATGGAGCAACACGTGGGGTTTCATAGTTGCATGATTAATATTCTCCGACCATTGTTCACTGAAGTATTAAACTATAAAATTTGCTTCTTGCCAATAACTTGAAGGAATAGCGTTCCAAACTTCGAGATAGCCCGATCGATGAGTGATGCATCTACCATTATCTCAACCTTGAGAGGATCCTTCGGTCACATTGCACCTATTTATGAAATGAGAGAAGAGTTGTAGTAAAAGGATACTCCAATTTGATGTGTGATGACAACAAGAAATCATTAATCTTCCTCATTCTTCATTGTTATCACTCCAAGCTAATGTGGCCATTGAGACAATATGCAAGGATTCAATCACAAAAAACAAGCATCTGATGGGTGCCAAGGTTTAGTACCAACACCTACAGATAATCCAAGTTTAATCTACAATTCTACTACAATTTTTGACAAGAATATTACAACTATGTGTCAATGGGATCGTAGAATAGACACTATCCTCAAATATGCCATGGAGATTTAGGTTCACATGTCTCATTTGAAGGCTATTATTCAGGATATAAAGAAGATTAGAGGTTTGAACCCACAAATGTTTTGTGATCTTAGAGGAACATTGATTCATTCCATAAAGAAATTTGAGGCTTATCTTGGACCTACAAAAGATATGGTGGTTATAGATATTATATATTATAAGTTTAGAGATGAGAGTATGGTAAAGTGGAATGGAGATGTGTTTGAGGAGATTGAACAGATGGTGATTGAGAAGTATCGAGGAGTAATGCACTGGGGAATATCTAGAGGTCATTTGTTTAAGGGACAAGGCTTGAGGGCAAACAATATGGACTAATTTCTTAGAAATTAAGAAGAAATAAGACCAATGATATCAAGCATTGGAAAGTCTAAAGTCTATAAAGACACATATTCTCAAACCCCACCTCAATTTCATGGTTTTTGGATGTTTTATTGAAGGAATAATATTATGAGTTGATGAAAAGTGAATACCCAAAAAAGCAAAGAAAGCTTTGGATGTCATTAGTATGGAGCTAATATCAACTATGATTTGTATGATGGAATGCATGAGCTCGATATTGGTTCTTGCTAAAAAGACCAAAAGTGAGTGAGGTCACCATGTTTTGATAATCATTTAAGGGAATTCCATGCAGTTAGAAGAGATTGAGTGGCCACTTAAGTCATTATTTTACAAAGCAGCATGCTACAAAAAAAATGTTCTTCCAACTCAAACATTCTTGATGATGATCATGGTGATAGCAATTATATGGTTGTTCACGGGTGTGCGAATTCTTATTTTAATTCATCTTTGTATAGTTGAAAGGGTTTTCAAAAGAACATTTAGGCAAAGGGAAAAGTCCCTTCAATTTCCCCTACTTCTTATTCCATTAGTTATGGTTAGACATGAAAAGTTGGAGTTTTAAAAGTTAGAGTTGGTTACGAACCTTCCTAGAATAGTCCAAACTCTAACTTTTTGAGTAGTTACGAACTCGAAAAGTTGGTTAATCTAGAATAGCTATAAATTCCTAAATCTCAATGTAATAGAGGACTTTTTGGATTTGGAGATAGGGAACACTTATGCTCTGATAACAAAGCAATTTTTGAAAAGTGTGTACAATTGTTATTTTTGTAATCAGTTATTTCTTACTTTCTTGGTGCAAAGAAATAAATGAAGCACATTTGGCATTCTCTTTCAAAGGAATCTGAGTTGTTGAAGTGTTGATTCATCTATGAGTATTTTCATGGTATGATGTGAGTATTCATGAATGGTTGAATTAGCATTATGTCAGTGATAGTTCTCAAGCGTAGTCCTTGATTACTCTCATTAATAGTTTACATCATTTTTATGAAAATGTTGAAGGCGTGTGGTGCATTCGCTATCAATGGTTTTCCTTTTTATTTTCTGAGTTCTATTCATCTCTATTGAAAAATCACATATTTTATCTTACGAGGGAGTTGCCCCTCTAAATACAGAGGAAGGCCAGATATCAAGGGCCTATCCAATTGTTGGAGACATCAATTTTCCACATACTCCATTTGGCCAAATCATATATTTTAAAGTGAAAAATCTATTTACCAATAGATTTTTGGTGACTTTACTAGGGAATCAAATGAGAAAGACTATTCATTCACCTACAATGAAGTAAAGTGGTATTGCCGCGTGAGAAAGTATTTCCAGTTCTACAGCCAAATCTTGGCTTCTAGGACACACAAGAAGATATTATTTCAGATTTGAACACTTGAGCCTGGAGGTGTAAATTATCTTCTCAAAAATACCATCAAGTGAACCGGCAAAATCTTGCGAAGAGCTCCTATTGGTCAAAATGTTGTGGTTGTCGAAAGAATATTTGCTATTCCAAGAAGAAACAAGCAAAATCTTGGTCACATCCAAGACCAAGTGAACAATAATCAGTAACATGGTTGATAAAAGGTACCTTCCCTGGAATGAAGGTTGGCAACTCTATTTTAAAGATTGATTATCAATGACTCTATTTGAAGGTGGCAATTCAAAATCATGGTTTGGTACAAGGTAAAAGTTGAGAGTGATAGTGATAGTGACAGTGATGATGAACACTTTTCATATCCCAAGAAACAGATTCCTGATGAGCCTTTGCAAGTTGAATTCTTGAATAATTTCTATGGTGGTAGGAGGCTAGATCCTAAAATGGTTCATCCCCACTTACTTCAAATTTTGCAAAAAATCAAAGAAGAAGATGGAAAGGATTATGGTTTTGTAATGCCCCGTCAAGGGATTCAAAAAATTAATCTAAAATTTCACTAAGTTTGCCCAACAATTTTATTTTTTTTAAAACATGAAAGATAAACCATCCGCATGATAGCAGAAGCAATAGTAACAATTCAATAAAAGTAAACATAACATACATAACAAGTTACATTCTTTAAAGATCCCTTAACGTTGAATCACATCTAATCATAACTATTCATCTAACATCACATTCTTATGAAATAACAAGGATACATCCAATGTTCTTAAACAATATACAAGTGTCCTTTTAGTAGTTACATTTTAGATTGCTCAATCATCCGCTATACATGTCACAGGGTATGAAAGGCTTAAAAGAATAAACATCCATGTAAATAAGGTACATCATCATCCAATATTAATCCATGATGCAATTAAAGTAAATGAAACCACATGTCATACATGATACATCATCACAAAAGATATAAACATCCATCATAAAAGATGATCATCAAACATAATAAACTAAGTGCACGATTCCTCCCAACCCTAAATAGCATCATTAGACCATCGTGGATCCTAGCCATCCCTCTATGCGTAACATCCCAAAGCACCGAAGAGATCATCACTATTAACATAGTAGGAATCTCACTCCTATCATATACTATATCATATGCAAAAAGTAATCTAACATGCAAATAAAAGCATAAGATAACATTATCTAACATATGCAAATCATCAATATAAGAAACATACCAGTAAATACATCCATCATAAGGTATATTATCTTTCATAATGATCCAAGAACAAAATGAAGATAAATAACATCCAAGAATACTCCAGCCACGGTGTCCCGAACGGATCTCAAATGATAAGAGTGGAAAAACACTACCACCCGACCGCGTGGTACCTAAGTGGTCCACTCCCACCATGCTAAGGAGATAATCTCAAGTCCCAAATAGGCTATCAAAAATTACATAGCAAAGATACTCTCTAAGTCCAAGAATCCTAAAAGTATACTAGCTCAAAGGTTCCATCACACAAAACTGACATCTAATTCCCAGAGGCACACAATAACATGTAGGAAACCTACTCTGCAAGCGAGAAAGTGTCATCGATTTATCATGTACAAGTTACCCTGACAATTAGCTAAACTCCATGGGTCCATATTGATCTCATGCGGCCACTAGTATCCTCTCATACTAATGAGGCATACTATGGAGTGCAAGGTCACAACCATGCGTTCTCTCTACTCCCATCCTAGTCTGTACAAGCACTCGAAGCATGGGCGAGAACCAAAACAATTATCTTTTTAGGTTCATTTAATTCTCATTTAGTGTGTAAATATTATTACTTATTAACCAAAATTACAATGAGTTACCCTGGTAGCCACTTAGGGCCCCGGCCCCCATTGCAAGCCACTTCTCGACACTACAAGTAGATAACCTACCCTAAGCTCATGGAATCATAAAATCACCCCAGTCCTATACAAGCGATTGAAAAAAAAATCCAAAAGATAATTCATAAAAAGAATCATCAAATATCCATGATAAAAGTATCAAATATCTACAATAAGAATCATTAAATCTCCATGAGCATCTGAAAAGCATCCATAGAAAATCATGACCACAACAGTTCTCTATTGGCAATTGAAGGCATCACTGATAATCATAAGTATCCATTGGTTCTCAATAACCAAAATATATCTCAAAATAAATCACAATATCCATTGGTTCTCAACAAGCAACCAAGAATATCTCAAAATCATACTGATCGAAAACTCCAAAATGGTTGAGTCAAAACATATCACAACATGACATCATCAAGAAATAAATCAACATTTCAGTCCCATCATGGCGACTAGAAAGTAATCCAAGGGTAACTGATCGATGACCCAAAATTGGTTAGCTCAAGTGTCTCAAATACATAAGAATCTCAACTATAACAATCAGTAATTACAAACATTTCATAGAGCATACGATCACATTACCATGGTTGGGTTTAGAAAGATCGAGACCAAATAAGATCAACATGCCATCACATTCGCATAACCCCCGAGCCTCTGGTAACAACCTAAGATTGGTCAACACTAGTCAACCCAAAAACCCAAAATAGATAGCATAGAAAAAAAACACAATGCAAACACATGTTTTGGTTTACTAAAATCACATAGTTGAGTAATGTGTGGAGTTTCAATTTCTGTTTACCAGTATACTTCAAGTTTATTTTATCATTTGACCTACAAGTCAACCCATTTGTTTCCCCGATAGCATTATCCTTCCATTATTTAAAATAATATTCTAAGAATAACTTAAGGATAAATATATTTTACTCATTAAACTGATCATCATTGACCCTTAATTAACTTGTTCTCTTTATTTAACTATGATCTATATTCTAATTAATTAACTCTTCTTTAATGTTACTTCAACTTTTAACATAAATCAAGGATCATTATTCGTCTAAATTATAAGAGAGCCAATTACTAGTCTTCGAATAAGAAGATTATAACTTTATTAAAATGATCAATTTAATCAATCAATTAACATAGGTACACCATCCATGACCTATTAACATTCTAATAGTTCTCAATTAAATATTACTAAGTCTCACTATTAAAATATCTAAGGTCATTATTCAAGTTATGAGAGTACAACTTGTCAACTTTGATATACATACTTCACAACTTTGCTAGAGGAATCGATATTAGCATATCAATTAAAATGTTATTACATAACTTAATTATTAATTAAATCTAATTAACTCTAATTAATTTAATTAATAATTACATATCCATGGCAATGTTTCAATTAATATCAGTTGACTAATAACTAACTATAATTTTGTAAGTTAAAAGTCAACTATAATCTAGTACACAAATATTCATATTAATAGTTCAATAATAATAATAACTTGTTAATATTTAATAACAAGCTATATTGAAAATCTTATTAATAAATCTATAATGACCACATTCGTCATTCTTTTAATGAATACTAATGTTCCCTTGATAAAACAATTAAAACTCTATTATCAATTAAATCTAATTAATTCTATGATTAAATTAACTAGTAGCTATGTCAATAACTACATGATTATCAGCTGATAATAGTTTCGTTCATTAAGAGTCAACTATGTATCATTCCATCAATGTTCAAATTATTACTTTACTAATAAATTTTTTATAATAAATCCCCAATATTAATATCTCAACTAAATACCTCCTATGTTGGTTGATAAATAGATTAATTATACTTCTTCTACTATTAACTAATCTTAATTAAATTAGATTAGTTAATAAATCATATTAAACTAATGCATAAAAATAAGATTCTACTAAGGGAAGATTGCAATAATATCTTTAATTCATTCCATGCTTTGATATATTATTTTTGTGAAATTTAAGCATAAAGAACTCTTGGTTATGGAAAATGGAGAAATATCTGTCTTTGAATAAAATAATCTTACTACGAGGGCCATATCTCCCTAATGAACCGTTGGATTGGACTGAAATTGAAATATGTTGGAGAGGGCCAAGTTGCACCAATTCTGACTGGAGTGATCGAATAAATTTGATCACAATAAAAAGTTATGAATGACTGAGTTCAAGTCTATCCAAGGGGCAATGACAGGGCAGTTTGTGATGAATTAAGAATTTCTCCTAAAAAGTAATTGTTCTCTAAATTTAATCATTAAGTAAAAGGGTTTGTTCATACGCATCTAAAAATATAATTTGATGAGAAGATTACATCTAACCATTCAAATTTTCAACTTAGAATTTCTATTTTAATTTCAAATCTTGTCTATCTAATTTCACAATATAAATTCGAACCCAAACCCGATTCAGATCTAATTTCTTTCTTAAATTGAAGCTAGGGTTTTCTAATTAGTTCTCTATTGATTTCTTTTGCAACTAAATAAATACATATCTAGATTCCAATTTCAAATTATAGATTCAATCATAGAGAAGTTTCAGACACATATAACAGACACGATGAAGACAGGAAGAGAAAGAGTGCAAATAGAATATGTGATTATCACGAGTGCACCTGGACACTGGTGCTAATTTTTCATACCTTAGAAGTCCATAGAAAGTCCCTTCTTTCTTCTCATATGCAATTCCTCCAAGATCCAAGCCAACCGAAATTCCCACATGACTAGAAGTGCTTGAAGAAACATAGAAGCATGTAGAAACATATGAGCATGTAGAAGCATATGAGCTTCTCAAATGCATGTAAGCTTTGAAGCTTGTCCAAACACACTAGGAGAGCCTCTATTTAAAGGCCTCTAAGATGTATCTAGAATGTGTCTAGAAACAACTAGAAGATAAGCATGACAACTAAGCATGAGTCTTCTCCAACCTTCTAGATAAGTCATAAGGTTGTAGACACCATGTGCTCAAATAAAATTCTAAGTGTAGACAACTAGTGCATACTTAGAGTGCAAAATCTTGTGTTGTCTACATGACAACTCTGGAGAATTTGCAAACTCCTATGTGAGCAAACATTAAAATAATGCACAATCATTAATATAATATTTACTTTAGTCTTTTCAATTTAATTTATTTATTATTAAATCTTATGCACTAACTTTAATAATTTCACTTATTCTTATCTTAATATATTTATATTTTAATCATGTGCACACATTATGCAACATTTAATCTTTTAATAATTTTAATATATTTTTCACTTTTAAATTTTATTTTCAAAACTTAATTGCTAAAATATTTATTAGCTTTAATAATAATATTATTTAGTCATTTATTTAAAAATGAACTCCAAATATATTATTATTAAAATAAATAATGTCACATTCCAAATTTAAACTTATAACTTTTATCTTCAAATTTAATTATTTTATTTAATTAATTTCCCAATTAATTAAATAAAATAAATATTAAAATACCATATTAATTTTCCATTAAATTAAACCATTAATTAAATTTTTAAATTAGGCTTAATTAATAGAAAATACATCAAGGACTCATAAAATAAAATACGAAAACCCATCATAGCCAAAACACATACAAAATCAAACCAAAGGTTAATATCACGAATTACGTCATCTGACGCATTCGGAGGGTACTCAACTCAGATACTTGTCCTAATTTCCAATTAGAACAAATGGCTTAAAGGGTTGGGATTTGAACTTGAGAATTTATCTCCCCTCTCTTATCACTGAGATAATGTGATAGGGTACGCTCATCCTGGCAATTCAGGAAAGTCGATACCTGGTACCTGCAACCTACATAAAAACCATACATGTACAAGCACAATATATACTAAGCTAAATAAGCAATGGCAGGAAGTGGTGCATCATGTAGATCCCGACTATTAGGTGACTAAGACTCCCTTCCTTAACCATATCAGACATGCCATACAAAAGCAAACACACACAACATACACATGCAAGTATGGGGTAAGTATCCATAAGAAAACACATGATAATAAACCATCTAGCTAATAATCATTAATAACTGAAATCACTTGAATAATCATCATGCATACATGAACTATAAAGTACCAAGTATTCTCATCACATATCAACTAAATCCATAGCACATATCTGATAGTCTCAAAACAATGTTGCTAACCATCAACACAAAACTAGCCCTAAAAGAGTTCAACAATGATAACAAAAATGTGACCTACGGGCAGGCACTACAGGTTTTCTTTTTCATGATCAATAATCCTTCTTGGAAAAAAGTTCAACATATAAAGATAAAGAAGTCTTTGCTAAAAAATGTGCTTCATCTAAATCAGCAATGAGGAATACTAAAAATGTCTCTCATGCACCTGTATCTCAGCAAAATCAAATTTTTATTGATCCTAAGCAAGCAAGCTTCTTGAAGAGTTTTTATGCTGGACATAAATTAGATCTAGGTGGGATTCATCCATCTTTGCTCCGGACTTTGCAAAAGATAAATGAAGAAGATGGTAAAGATAATCAATTTTTCTCTCATAGACCAAAATCATTTTTAGAAGGAAGCTTCACATGTGAGCATAAGGAAGAACTTGATAAGGAAAGTGATTCATGTCAATCGAAGATGGATAGTGGTGGTAAAAAAAAGTGTCCCAATGCTTGGACCTATTGCTCATCAAAACCATACTTCCATTGATCCCAATTAGGTTGAATTTTTAAAAACCTTCTATGGCAATGCATGCTTGGATCCTAATAAAGTACATCCTTCTTTACTTCAAATGCTAGGAGAACTTGAGAAAGAAGACCCATGCAAGAATTATTTGATTGGTAGTAGAACATCTCTCTATCCAAATGTTAAAAAGGATTCATCTAAATCTTCATGCATTAAAGAAGATGAGGATCCTATGTGTAATGAAGGAGATGGTTGAGGAATAGATTCTATAGGAGAAGAAGGGTTTGCTAATGTATCAAGGCATGACTGTAAAAATTTCCAAACCAAGGAGAGAGTATTCAATCATCTCGATCCTAATGAGAAAGAAAAAGAAATATCAGAATCTCAAGAAACTACACAACATATGATTGAAGATGAGGAAAATGTGGATCAAGGTGAATTTCATACTTCTTTTATTCCTACTTGGTGCCTCGATGCTTCAGATGATGACTTCCTATGTGGAGAAGATCTTCCCAATCATCCTTCCATGATCATTCAAGGTGATGAATCTATTGATGACATCAATACTTTAGATGTTCCGACACAATCTAAAACCACTACCATTGATAGAGACAAAAGGACAAATGAGCCTCTACAAGTATCTACCTCCCTTGTGGAAATGGAGGCCTTTACATTTGATGAAATCAATGAACTTGTGATTAGAAGATCGGTTGATGGAAAAGCTAAAAGTCATCTTCAAGGAGAAAAAGATAAATCATCTAGCCTTCATTCTTTATCATGCATGCAACAAGAATATCAACCTTTTGCATTTCATGACAGATATCTTGGGGAAGAATCAATGATTCAAAAATACATAGATATCATTGAACATATCGAAAATGAAAGCTATATGACTATGACAACAAGTTCCTCTAATCCAATGGAAGTAGATTTGAAATCCTATGGATCATTAAAAGGTCAAAGAAATCCTCTTTTTGAGCCTTCTCATCAAATAGGAGATCTTATGTCAAAAAGATTCTATGAGGAGAATAATCATGATAAAATAAGTAACGAGTCAGCAGGTGATCTCATGGAGGAATCTAAGGAAGGAAACTCTAATGATGTTTTTATCCCAAGTTTGCACTCAAAAGCTTTGGATGGTAATTTCCACTATGGAGAAAGTGTTTACTTTAATCCTTTGTTTCTAGATAAAGGCATTTCTATTGATGCTTCTCAGATAGGTATTCAAAGAAAAGTTTCAATGGCTATGACTCCACAAGTTGCTTTGTGTCACAAATTGTATGAAGGCGATCCCATACAAGGTTTGATATCTTCTTGTCTTAACCATCAGAAGGCCCTTCAGATGGAAAATTTTGATATTAATGGGATGAAAATTGAAGTTATGGCCCGCAATGTTGAAGATGGTACCCACATAACTCAGAAGTGCCTAAAAATTCAAGATGATATTTTGGAAGATAAGGAAGAAGAAATGGATCATGAGAAGATTCAATATAATATGGATGTACATCTTAGTTGGAATAGTTTTATAGAATATTCAACCATGATCATTCCAATGGAAAAGCAAGAGTGTCTAGTGTCAGAAATGAATTTAGGACTCCATGATGATCAATCACTAGAAATTCAAGTAGAGGGCTTACGAAATAGAGGAGAAGATCAAAGATACATTCAGAAACTTGAGAATCTACTTCTACAATTCTTTCAAAATGAAGTCATTCATGGCATGTGTCATGAGGGAGAATTGAATTTGAAGTCAGAGGTTTTTGATGAGAAATGGTTATTTAGATACATTCCCTTGTCTAAAGCAATGGAAAATGTTTGGACTCAAAAATTTGGAATACAAGGAGAAGACCTACATTCGAGTTCACAAGTAATGATGATTTGTCGCCTATTAAGTCACCATGGCATATACTTTTCCTAGCTAGTTAATGGGTTTGCATGAATCATTTGGAGTTAGAGCTATTGGAGGTAGTGGTTTCCTACCATGTACATATCCTAGCTAGGATTTTTTGTTGTGCCTTTCTTTTCTTTTTTGTTTGGTTGTGTTCTTGTTTTTGTTGTGCTTAGTCCCTTTTTCCTAGATTTATCTCCTTTTGGGGTGACTCTATAGCCCTTTTGATAAATCATTGTCATTTCTTAACTCTAGGTTCATTCAATGTCCTATACAATCCTTGTCCCCAAATAGAGCTAGTTGTTACCCAAACATTTTACAGGGAGGTTTAATTATATTAATTAATTGGAAAGAGAGAGATTAGTCCTCAGGTAAAACCAAACTTTCTCTCTCCCTATACTTTTCTCTTTTCACATACTCCAAATTGTAGAGAGAGGTTTGGGGTTTGGGTTTGAGTTTCCTTCCTCTCATTCCACTTTCTCTCTCTCCATACTATTCTCTCTCCACATACTAAAACTTTTAGAGAGAAGTATGAGTTTTGATTTGGGTTTTCTCACTCAATTTTTCTCTCTCCACATACTAGCCATACTCTCTCTCCCCGTACTCCAACTTTTTAACCTAATTCTAACCCGAACCTCCCAACCCAAACTTCACCTTGAAGGCAACTACCGACTGGAAATAAAGTTCACAAATGTTTGGAGTAATTTAGGTGTACTTTTCATTGGAGGCTAGTTTGAAAGGAAGCCCAAGTTAGAGCAACATGAACTGCGGTTTCAAAGGTGATATACTATTTGATATATTACCTTGGGAATATATGTTACTCAGCCATCTATGCAAGTCAAGATCTACAGTTATATAAATATGCCAGCACGTGAGTTGTTTGAAGAGATGATAGCACAGGAAATGTGGGAGAACTTGAATGATAGTGGGTGCGTTGTTTGAAATATATATTGCTCAGTCATCCCATGTAGATTAAGACATGTGATCTATTTGGCAAAGTTGTCCCTAAAAAAGTGTGTTAACTACTTGACAGAATGTATTCACTTTCAACTGGATGCATATGTTTTTTGTTGTGTTTTCAAGAAAAGTAGATCAGGAATTGAAACTACCAAGAAATATGGAGCACCTGTTGAGAATGTAAGCAGGTTATAACAAGAAGAAGACGAGTGCATCCAAACATATTCAAGAATTCCATTAGAAATATCCTCTAAAGCCATAAATGATAGTGCAGCTACAAACAAATGGTTACAATTTATGCTTGATGAATCTGACAGCTACAATGTTTATCGATCACCCAACGAATCTACAAGCCAACCCTGTGTTGAAAACAATTCTGCATTTCTATATGATACTTCAATACTAGAAGATATCAATGATCTTTCATTTTTTGAATTAAGCATGATTGCTAGATACTATGAACGTGTGGATTCATCAATTGTAGATGATTCAACATTAATTGAAGAACTTTACTTAAAAGCATAGGAAGCAATGCAAAGTTCTGTATGGAGTGACATGTGGGGTTTCATAGTTGCATGATTAATATTCTCTGACCATTGTTCACTGAAGTATTAAACTAAAACATGTGCTTCTTGATGATAAATTGAAGGAATAACATTGTAAACTTCAAGATAGCCTAACCAAAAAGTGATGCATCTACCATTATCTCAATGTCATGTCCCCTTGTCAAATAATTAAAAATAATAATATTTGCTAAGGTAGGCAGGCCCAAAAAGGTGAAGTTTCAGAAAAAGGGGATAATCTTTGGAAGCTAATGGACTAATAAATGAAAATTATTATTAAAATATGTTTTATTAACCCCTCTTGGACGTGAGTTAGGGTTATGCCCTCTTTTAAGGGGTTTGGAGGCATTTTGGGCTCATTCCAGAACTGGATTTTTGCGCATTGCTTTGTTGTTCTTTAGAGGCTGCCAAACCTGTGGAGAAGGAGGCCCAAGAATGGGAGTTTGTAGATTTATAGGAAGGCTAAGGATGGGATTTTGAAGCCATTCCATGTGCATGCTCATGCAGAGTTTGCCTTTGTGCTGAACAGTGCAGATTTGTGGGTTTTCGGGTGTGTTTTTTTGTAAGAGTTTGGTGTTTCCAGTTGAGTATTTCATATCAGTTTGGGTTGCTGTTGTATTTCAGACTTTTAGATGTTAAAATAGAGCTGAATATATGTATTTGGTCATGATTATACTTCTGTGATAGATTATTAGTGCTTTGTGGTGTTTTCAGCTATTTTGTGTTGTTTTCGGGAGCTCGATGAGCATTGTTTTTGTCCTCCATTTGGGAGTTGTTGTGTAAATGTTATACAAATTTGAAAATGCCATTTTGTAAGCTATTATGCTGCTGAAATTTCTATAAAAATGTCCACTTTTAGATTTATTAATAATATCTGAAGCTATGAAGTTTTTGGCACTATTTCTGGCATACCCAATTTGGGGTTTATTGAGAAATTGGTGGATCTTTGAAATATTGGTTGTTTGATCTTAAAGATCTGATTAGAGGCTTGAAATATCATATAAAATCAGAAAAGGGACATTTCAGTGGTATTAGAGCTATGATCTTGCTAGCCTTAGGGTTTGTAGAAGTTTGCATGTTAGTTTTGACAACTACCCAAATCTCGCATGTCAAAATTTATGGTTGCATGCTACTTCTAATCATTTGCATGTTAGTTCTTGGTGAATTTGGTGGTTGCATGTTGCTTCTAATTAGATGCATGCCAAAATCTATGGTTGCATGCTACTTCTAATCATTTTCATGTTAGTTCTTGGTGAATTTGGTGGTTGCATGTTGCTTCTAATCAGCTGCATGTCAAAATCTATGGTTGCATGCTACTTCTAATCAATTGCATGTTAGTTCTTGGTGTTTGAAGAAGTTATAACCTATTGGGGTTACACTCTACTTTATCCAAAATGGATAGGTATAGTACAAAGTCTCAGAGGAAACGATCTTGGACAGTTGATATCCAGAGTCAGAACAGTAGAAAGGATGGTTATTTAGACATTCGAGATAAACTTAGAAAAATAAGCCATGACATGTCTGAACAGTTGGTTGAGCACCACCGTATAATGAATGACATGTTGTCCGACTCAGCTAAGGTGGATAAGTTGACTAGATTTCCATTTGGTAGATTTTCTCATAGGGAAGATGACACAATTACCAAGAACTTGCATGAGGAGTTTGAGAAACTAGCTTATAGCCAAGCTGAGGTCTCAAATTCTACTCCACCACAGGAGGTAGTGAGAAAGGATATTATGCAGATTGATATTAATGGTCAACTTGATACTCAAATTGAGACAATTGTATATAGGTCGTCAAAGGGTGATGTCACAGGTATTTAGGATGGTATAGTTACAACAGGTAGTGACTACAACGTAGTGGATTTAGATGATGATTATGAGGATGTTGTTGTGCATGATGGTGAGATACTTGGTAGAGATGAGCAGACATTGAGCATTCATGAATTTACTAAGAAAGAGTACCAGGCACAGTTAGATGCTTCGACACATGAGGTTGAGGCTGGTAGTACTTCACATGATTTGTCCAGCCAGCTAAAAGTGAACAAAGATAGTATTGTGACTTCATTATCTCATCATGACAGGTATGTGGAGTTAGTTGGTATTGGTCATATTACTCAGGTGAAGAGTTTTCTTGAGTTACCAGCTGATTCTAGTTTACAGATATGGACTCAAGATTGTTATATTGGCATTTGGGATTCAGTTGAATGGATATCTTTAACACTTTTTGGTAGCAGTATTTGTTTGGGTGCTATCATGGATTTGATTAGCAGATTGTACGGTGTTGTCTTTTCTTATGCCAGTAGCTTGTCCGATGCTGGTATTAGTTTTTATACACCGGTGTTGGGATTTGTTCATATATCCAGTCGACCATACTTGCTGGAATGTGTTGATGATCTTTCATATTTGACAGTGTGTACAGATGAGTCCCAAGATCATATTGGCATTGATGACATCCAGGAGGATGCAGTGGGTAGTTTTGAAGACTTAGTTTCCTTGGCAGTTTCTTTTGGTACATAGGAGTTAGACATCAGTGCTACAGTTTTTGATACTCCATATGTTGATATGAGCTTTGGAGTTAATTCACAGGATATGGATTGTAATACTCTAGAGACTAGTAAGAGAGTTAGTGAGCGAGACATTGCTATCACTTGCCAGCATTTTGATGCTGCTCATCAGTTGTTAGCAGTTTATGGATGGGGTTCTCCTACTAGTGATGAGCAGGGAGGCAGTTATCTTTCCTTGATAGAGTTCCACTCTTTATGGGAGGCTATCCATATTCTGAGATAGGATTATATGCAGTTGGTAGCCGATAGAGATTATCTTATGGAGTGGCACAGTACAGCATATGATGCATTATTGGCCAAGGAAGATGAGGTGAGTGAGCTTACTCAGCAGCTTGAGGTGACTTCTGAGATTCTTGAGAGTACACAGTTGGCTTTCAAGGAGTCACAGTTTCATTTGGCTAAGGTGACCATGGAGTTAGAGCAACTACAGTCTTTACCAGATTCTATATAGTCACAAGCTATGGTGTCTGGTGATCCGAGGATGTCCATGGTCGAGATTGTCAAAGACAGTGAAGATGGGGATGCATCCATCCTTGATACTAACATTGGCATATTGGGTTTGTCCCCACTAGATTCAAGTTCAATTGAGTTGGGTGTTGTAACAGATTGTTGTGGTATGCCTGACATGGTGGTGACCTCTAGTACTAATGGCATGAAGACTAGAGATGATGTATCAAAGACCATGTGTGATGTTGGTGAGCCGACAGTTGGCATGGTTCTTGCTAGTAATACTGCTCCCTTGGTGATGCCTTCAAAGGTAGTAGTCAGTTCCAACTTGGTTAGTGATTAATTGCAGTTAGTTACATCTAGATTGTAGTTTGAGCCACTGACTAAGATTGGTGCATTCTATCGATATTACATTGTGAGGTATGCTCATCAATTCACCTTTGATGACCATGTTGATGAGATGATGATACAGAGATGTACTTTGGTTCCTAGTGCTTATCATCAGTTATGGGATAGTTTGATGCCTCAGGATGAGAGTTGTGATGGGCATGACATGGTGATAGGTCCTGCAGTTGACAGCTTGATAATACATGACTTAGAGCAAGAGTTTTGGAGTGATGCTTTAGCGGGTGTTGTTATTGATTCTACTCCTTTGGCTATGACATCTCCTGACTTAGCTGGTGATCAATCACAGTGGGTTGTATCACTTGTTCATGGTGAGCTGTTGACTGAGGTTGGTTTTTCTTATCAACATTATATTGCAAGGTATGTACATCAGTTAGCATTTGATTCTTGTTCTGAGGAGTTGATGGCAGACAAACTTGGTTTGGGTTCCATTTCTTGTTTTTTATCTTGTGATGACTTTTCACCATCAGGGGTGCATGGGAGTTATGGTTATGAGATAGTGGCCGGTGATCTGCAGAGTTGTGTTGACTACAGGAGTTGTACAATGTGTGGATTCTCCATACTTGGTACAGTTTCATTCAAGAGCATTCACCATTGTTGCAAAGTTGGATTGTACATTCCGTATAGGCTAGTGGGATGCGTTGATGGTATTTACTATGTTGGCAATTTGATTTGTCCAATTTACTTGAGTTTTGATGTTCTAAGAGTTTGTGTCTCGTGGGTTTCTGACTGTGGAAGTTGTGACTTTGGAGTTTGGTTGAGCAGTAATTGTCAGTTTGATTATGGATTCCTCTTGGTTATATTGCAGAGGATATTGCAGGAGCCTGTGTTAATTGAAAATAGTATAGTTCATGACTACATTTGGGATCCAGGTGGATTGATTGGTCTATTGTTCAGCCATTGCTTGAGGACAAGCAATATTTGGAAGGGGAGCACTTTTCATGTCCCCTTTTCAAATAATTAAAAATAATAATCTTTGCTAAGGCAGGCAGGCCCAAAAAGGTGAAGTTTTGGAAAAAGGGGATAATATTTGGAAGCTAATGGACTAATAAATGAAAATTATTATTAAAATATGTTTTATTAACCCCTATTGGACGTGAGTTAGGGTTATGCCCTCTTTTAAGGGGTTTGGAGGCATTTTGGGCTCATTCCAAAACTGGATTTTTGCGCATTGCTTTGTTGTTCTTTAGAGGCTCCCAAACCTGTGGAGAAGGAGACCCAAGAATGGGAGTTTGTAGGTTTCTAAGAAGGCTAATAATGGGATTTTGAAGCCATTCCATATGCATGCTCATGCAGAGTTTTCCTTTGTGCTGAACAATGCAGATTTGTGGGTTTTCGGGTGTGTTTTTTTGTAAGAGTTTGGTGTTTCCAGTTGAGTATTTCATATCAGTTTGGATTGCTGTTGTATTTCAGACTTTTAGATGTTAAAATATAGCTGAATATATGTATTTGGTCATGATTATACTTCTGTGATAGATTATTAGTGCTTTTGTGGTGTTTTCAGCTATTTTGTGTTATTTTTGGGAGCTCGATGAGCATTATTTTTGTCCTCCATTTGGGAGTTGTTGTGTAAATGTTATACAAATCTGAAAATGTCATTTTGTAAGCTGTTATGCTGTTGAAATTTCTATAAAAATGTTCACTTTCAGATTTATTAATAATATGTGAAGCTGTGAAGTTTTTGGCACTATTTCTGGCATACCCAATTTGGGGTTTATTGAGAAATTGGTGGATCTTTGAAATATTGGTTGTTTGATCTTAAAGATATGATTAGAGGCTTGAAATATAATATAAAATCAGAAAAGAGACATTTCACTCAACCTTGAGAGGATCCTTCGGTCACATTGCACCTGCATATGAAATGAGAGAAGGGTTGCAGTAAAAGGATACTCCAATTTTATGTGTGATGATAGCAAGAAATCATTAATCTTCCCCATTCTTCATTGTTATCACTCCAAGCTAATGCAGCCATTGAGACAATATGCAAGGATTCAATCAAAAAACACAAGCATCTAATGGGTGCCAAGGTTTAGTACCAACACCTAAAGATAATATAAGTTTAATCTGTAATTCTACTACAATTTTTGACAAGAATATTACAACTGTGTGTCAATGGGATCATAGAATAGACACTATCCTTAGATATGCCATGGAGATTTAGGTTCACATGTCTCATTTGAAGGCTATTATTCAGGATATAAAGAAGATTAGAGGTTTGAACCCACAAATGTTTTGTGATCTGAGAGGAACATTGATTCATTCCATAAAGAAATTTGAGGCTTATGTTGGACCTACAGAAGATATGGTGGTTATGGAGATTATATATTATAAGTTTAGAGATGAGAGTATGGTAAAGTGGAATGGAGATGTGTTTGAGGAGATTGAACAGATGGTGATTGAGAAGTATCGAGGAGTAATGCACTAGGGAATATCTAGAGGTCATTTGTTTAACGGACAAGGCTTAAGGGCAAACAATATGGACTAATTTCTTAGAAATTAAGAAGAAATATGACCAGTGATATCGAGCATTGGAAAGTCTAAAGTCTATAAAGACACATATTCTCAAACCCCACCTCAATTTCATGGTTTTTGGATGTTTTATTGAAGGAAGAATACTATGAGTTAATGAAAAGTGAATACCCACAAAAGCAAAGAAAGCTTTGGATGTCATTAGTATGGAGCTAATATCAACTATGATTTGTATGATAGAATGTATGAGCTCAATATTGGTTCTTGCTCAAAGAGGTCACCATGTTTTGATAATCATTTAAGGGAATTCCATGTAGTTCAAAGAGATTGAGTGGCCACTTCAATCATTATTTTACAAAGCAGCATGCCACAAAAAAATTGTTCTTCCAAATCAAACATTCTTGACGATGATCATGGTGATAGCAATTATATGGTTGTTCATGGGTGTGTGAATTCTTATTTTAATTCATCTCTGTATAGTTGAAAGGGTTTTCAAAATAACATTTTAGCAAAGGGAAAAGTTCCTTCAATTTCCCCTACTTCTTATTCCATTAGTTATGGTTAGACATGAAAAGTTAGAGTTTTAAAAGTTAGAGTTGGTTACGAACCTTCCTAGAATAGTCCAAACTCTAACTTTTTGAGTAGTTACAAACCCAAAAAGTTGGTTAATCTAGAATAGCTATAAATTCCTAAATCTCAATGTAATAGAGGACTTTTTGGATTTGGAGACAGGGAACACTTATGCTCTGATAACAAAGCAATTTTTGGAAAGTGTGTACAATTGTTGTTTTTGTAATCAGTTATTTCTTACTTTCTTGGTGCAAAGAAATAAATGAAGCACATTTGGCATTCTCTTTCAAAGGAATCTGAGTTGTTGAAGTGTTGATTCATCTATGAGTATTTTCATGGTATGATGTGAGTATTCATGAATGGTTGAATTAGCATTATGTCAGTGATAGTTCTCAAGTGTAGTCCTTGATTGCTCTCATTAACAGTTTACGTCATTTTTATGAAAATGTTGAAGGCGTGTGGTGCATTCACTATCAATAGTTTTCCTTTTTATTTTCTATGTTGTATTCATCTCTAATGAAAAATCACATATTTTATCTTACGAGGGAGCTACCCCTCTAAATGCAGAGGAAGGTCGGATATCAAGGGCCTATCCAACTGTTGGAGACATCGATTTGCCACATACTCCATTGGGCCAAATCGTATAGTTTTAAGTGACAAATCTGTTTACCAACAGGCGTTAAAGTATTTGAGTAGAATTATATCCTTTTTAAATATGTAAAAACATTCATATTAGTGATTTTATTTAATGGTAAAATGTTTTAAAAATTAAATATAAATATATCTAATCTATTTTATTTATAACATTAATTTTATTAAACTTTATTTCTAAATAAGTTATTAAAATATTAGTATTCAATTACAAACGTTTACCTTTTGATTCTCAATTATTTATTTTAAAAAGTTATCTAAGATTATATTATTTATTTATAATGTTGAAACTACTTTCTTTAGAAATATTAAATCTCTAAGTGTATGTTTTACTAAATTTAATTATTTTATAAATATCAGTTATATGTAACACTAGTTAAATCTTATAATATTCCTTCATACTTTATAAAGTAGTTATTTTTTCAACTTTTAATACTTGGGAACCAATTAACAGTTGGCCATGTTCAATAGTCAAATTCTGAGATTGATTAGTTTTTTTTTGTTTTCTATCATGGTTTGTCGAAGGGAATGGAACAAGGTGGGCTATTTGACTAAATGGGTCTCTAATTAGATAGGGCTGAAATATTGGAGATTGGAATCACTTATCTTAGGAGCATTCCTAGGTATTAAAAAATATGATCATCAATGAGTAGAAGTATTTATTAGGGCCGAGGTTTGATTGGTTGGGTGTTTCTCTCACTATTTTGTTAGTTTTTCAAACTAGGTTGTATTGACTTACTATATTTTTTGGTATTAAAATATTTGATCACTGATGTTGTAGGAGTATTTTTTAGGGTTGAGGCTTGATTGGTTGGGTATTTCTCTCGTTGTTGATTGAAGTTGTCTTTTTCTCTCTTACATAAAAGAATTTCCTTTTATAAGCCATGGATCTTGTGTGTTCGATTGTCATTGTGATCTTTTAATCTTGCCAAAGAAATTCCTAATGTGGGTGGGTATTTAATCTTGCCAAAGAAATTATTTTTTAGGGTTGGGGCTTGATTGGTTGGGTGTTTCTCTCGTTGTTGATTGAAGTTGTCTTTTTCTCTCTTACATATAAAAGAATTGTCTTTTATAAGCGATTGATCGTGTAGCTAGATCTCAGTCCATTCATTTTAGCAAGAATCTATATATCATTGTGTGTTTGGTAGTCATTGTGATATTTTAATCTTGCCAAAGAAATTCCTATTGTGGGTGGGTATTTAATCTTTGCCAAAAATTCTTTTTGAGGGTTGAGGCTTGATTGGTTGTGTGTTTCTCTCGTTATTGATTTTGTTGATTTTGTTGCCTTTTTCTTTCTTACATAAAAGAATTACCTTTTATAAGCCATTGATCTTGTAGCTAAATCTTATTTTTCCATTCATTTTTAGCAAGAATCTATATATCTATGCCTTTACCTTCATTTGTCACTATGAGATTTCTTGTTGTGTTTTGGTGTGTTCGGTTGTCATTGTGATCTTTTAATCTTGCCAAAGAAATTACTATTGTGGGTGGGTATTTAATCTAGTTAAAGAAATTCTTTTTTAGGGTTGTGGCTTGATTGGTTGGGTGTTTCTCTCATTGTTGATTGAAGCTATCTTTTTCTCTCTTACATAAAAGAATTGTCTTTTATAAGTCATTGATCTTGTGTGTTCCATTGTCATTGTGATCTTTTAATCTTTCCAAAGAAATTCCTATTGTGGGTGGGTATTTAATCTTGCCAAAGAAATTATTTTCTAGGGTTGAGGCTTGATTGGTTGGGTGTTTCTCTCATTGTTGATTGAAGTTGTATTTTTCTCTCTTACATAAAAGATTTTCCTTTTATAAGCCATTGATCTTGTAGCTAAATCAAAACTCTCTAAGCTTTCTTGTTGTCTTCTTTTGTGTGTTCGGTTGTCATTGTGATCCTTTAATCTTGCCAAAGAAATTCCTATTGTGAGTGGGTATTTTTTCCATTTATTTGTCTCCTTTCTTTGAGGTATGCTCCATGCTTTTCTTTCACTATTTTTCTTTTCTCTTCAATTTCATTATTTTGTATCTTATAATATTATATCTGGCTATGATGCATCTCTCAATTCTGTTCTTTCTTTCATATTATCAACATGGACAATGGAAGGTTATGGTGTCTAGCCATGATGCATTATTAGACACACTTCCCGACTCTCTTATTTCTCTGATACTATAAAAAATCCATTAAAAGTCTCAGTCAGATCTTCTGTTCTTTCCAAGAGGTTGAGGGTTCTCTACACACAAATTTCTACACTCACCTTTCCTAAAATTACTTCTAGTGATACAATTTCAAGGGATGAGAATATAATTTCCAGCATGTTGCTTCAACCACTCAGAAGATCTTAAGGGCTTTCACCTAGACTACTCCTCATGGTGTTGTTACTCTCCCAAAAGTCAACGCAATTTCCTGCTTCTCACTCTATCTGATTGCCCACCATTAACAATATATTCAGAAGGAATTACACCCCCTCCTCTCTTTTCATATTATCTCTTGAAATACTTTGTCTACATCACTGCATTCTCACCAGCTTCCCAAATAGTTTTGTTGGATTCCCCACCTCATTTGTTGTTACCTCTCTCATGTTCAAATGAGAGATGAATCCTTAGCCTCCTTGGTATCCTTTGGTCCACTTCTACAGGAACTTGAAATGATTTATTATTTTGGGCTAGCTCATGCGGTAATCTCTTCATCGACTATTGAACATTTGAACATACATTCTTGGAATGGAGTTGAATTTGTATTAGTTCATTGTGCTAAACTCAAAGTTATGAAGGCATTCATGATTGAAGATCTAAGAGTCAATGGTACTTTTTTCTATGAGCTTTCTTATGCAGTCTCTCATCTTGAAATGAACTACAGAGATACTTTAGTGGAATTGGAATTGGAATCCTTATCCGATGATGGTTATTTTAGAGGATTTCCAGCAAGATTTCTTGACATTCTAGGAAATCTTTAGTCCCTAAATTTTTTTTTAAATAGTCTTGAAATGGGAAGAAGATATGGGTTTTCCTCTATTGGAAGTATTTCATAGGCTTCAAAATCTTCAAGTGTTCTTTGTATTGGGCTTATCTCTTCAGGTATGTACAAACTTCAGAAATTCTAAACCAATTGTATATGTTGGTGGTTTTGGGTTGTATGTGTTAAATTTAGATAAATAATAGATCAACACTATTTTTTTTAAAGTAAATTATTAAAGTTTGTCTGAAATTATTAAATTATTCATTGCAATGCAGGAGATGATTATACCTGTTTACATCACCCCTCCACATATTAATCTCAAGGGAATGAGAATAAAAATTCTTTACTATGGCTAGAAAGAAGTGGAAATAATAAATTGCTTACTTCAGAGTACACCCTCTCTTGAAGCCTTGAAAATTCGACAACTTGATACTAAAGATGCAAATTATTATGAGAATCAATTTTTGAAGTTCTTGAAATATATTAGGTTTCCAAAGAGCGCATCCCCACTAACAAGAATTATTGCATTGAATAGGAACTCCCAACCTATCCATGTACTAGGTTGTATGCCTACTCCAACCATATGCAACTAATAGGCTAGAAAATATGGCCTTTGACTTTGCTTTTTGTTTCATATTACTTTTAACTTGTATTTCAAAAGTTGTTTATGAGAAATTTAAGCTATTTATGCTCATTATGTTCCTCGTGCAAATTTAAAATGACCTCTATAAAATGTTGTACTTGGAGTGCAATTTCACTTTTTTGAAGTTTTCAATCTGAGTTGAAATATTCACGCCATTATTGGCAGCATTTTTATCCATTGATATATTCCAATTCCTCTGTCTTTATAGAAATTCATTGCTGTATTATATAATGTAATTACACTTTCTTAATATTTTTATATTATCTCAGTTGAAAAAAGAGTGGACATGTTTTGACACAAACTAACAGCAATCAATTTCTTTGCTAGATATGTATGCAACATTAACTCTATTAGCTGTAAATTTCTAGAGTATTTTCTTTCAAGAAATTGTCTACAATATTATGCAAAATTTACTGAAAATTGTTGCCATTTCAAAATAATTTAGATTTGGGTGTTCTTATTTTGGAACAATACTTTACCATCATAGACTCTCTATCTAAAGATTCTCCAAATTATCTGCATGGGAATTGAAAGACACACACTCAACATTTCTCCACGTCCTCTATATCACTGGCAAATTGAATCACTAGAAGCATGACTTTTACAAACACTCATACAACCATCTCATTGTTGCTGAAAACAGCTGATAGGAAATCAATTGTCATAAATCATACCTTAGATTTATAAATTACAAATAAACTATTATAAATCAAGTGCTTTGTTGAAGTGAAGGCAACTTATAAGTCATCTCATAAAGTGTTCATAGCTGCCTTTCTCATTCATAGCAATCATTGCAGGATATAAAGTGTTCATAGCGTTCTTTTGGTAGTTATTTTAATTTTATAGTAGTATTTTAGACATTAAAAAATAAGAAAATATGCATTGTGTGCCAATTTTTGTAGGAGCTGGAAACCTCAGGAAAATATGCCTTTAGAGAGAAACTAAAATAATAAGTTGTTTGCTTAAGATTATGCCATGTGTTGAAGCTTTGGAAATTCAAATAGGTTAAAATGATGAGGGTCAATGTTTAAAACTTTCTTAACAACTTATATATCTTAGGAGAGCATATTTACTAGAAAGGATAAGTGTAGTGAATAAGTATTATAATTAAAGTTGAAAAATTATGACCATTACAAAGCTACAAAGCTACTGCAGATGAAGATCACATTAATTACAACCCTTCTATTTCCTTAGAAAGGATAAGTGTAGTGAATAAGTACTATAATTAAAGTTGAAAAATCATAGACCATTACAAAGTTACAAAGCTACTTCGGATGAAGATCACATTAATTACAACCCTTATCTTTCCTTTGGCATTGAGTTTCCCATCTGATCAAAAAGGTAAGAGAGGGTTAATTATTATTTAAGTGTTTATCGAGATGGTAAAATTTGTCCATTCGTTCAAATCCTAATTCTAATGTATATCGCCAATAGACATTAGAATTAAGTCAACTAAAAGGTGATGGCTCTGGCTATTTAATTGACTTAAGTTTTTAACAAAGTGGGGCTAATAATTATTATGTAGACTTGATTTCATATTAGGAAGTTATCAAGATTACTTCTTTTTAAAAGAGATTATACATGACGATAAATATTTGAAGAATATACCTTTTTTTCAAGAATTTTAAATATATAAAAATATAGCAATGTTTTCATTTTAATATAGTAATAAAGAATTTTGTGTTGGATTGATTAATGATAACAATGGATAGAATTTTAATAAGAGAGATTTGAACACTAAATAATTATTATTTAGGGGAAATATGTCTTATTCATTGAATAATTGTCTTAATAACTTAAAGACAGATATATTCTTATCAAAGGGGAAATGGTGAAGTTATTTAATAATAAAAAGGGAATCATTATCATATGAGTGACTATTATGTCTAATGAGATTGTTGTTTTGTTAGAATATAGTACTTAAGGAAAATATTATTCATAAGAGTGAAATTTTACTTTAAAGTGAAATATGCACATGGAGTCATGGATAGTATTATGTTATATGCTTGATTGAAAATGATCTTTCAAATATTTTATTTTATTTTATGTAATAAGGTATTATTTGATTAATAATTATAAAGAATAGTACAATGTATAAAGTAGCTTGAGAAAATTCATCGAGGATCCTCCTTGAGGAAAAAAAAAAACAAAAACCTTCAAACTAACATCTGGTAGATCTACAACATGTCTTGAATGTTTGCAACAAGAAACACAATCCAACAATCAAACAATCCTATTGTGCAACCATCCATGCAAAAGGTGGAAGCCACACCATAACCAACTGAACAACATAGAGAATGTAGCAGGAGGACCCTACCATTTTCCAACTCAAATTTTTTACCTTGTCTTGGATGAAAATTCTTTTAATCAAAATTTGACATGAATGCTACAATTTAATCTTCACCATAGTTCAACCCAAACTCCTAGCCTTCCACTTTAACACCAAAACATCTAAAAACTAGGAGATGTTTCTTTAAACTAAAAATTTATAGCATCTCCAATTTAACCTCCTATAATCATAAAAAATACTATTAGAGGCCTCCTTGGTAGGATTTTAAGCAATCGTCCCTAATCCACCTCAAATCAAAATAGCATTTCCATTTATATTTTAAACTTTCACAACAAAACTAGTGGATGAAACACATAAACATCATGCATTACACATGCCATGCAAGGGCCTAATAATGGATGATTCTTTGAGGTCTCTTGCCTTTAAGAACATGAGGTATAAAACCTTGAATCCTCTCATCTATCATGACATTTACCTTTCACTTTGGTCATTCTTCATCAACCCTTTTCATGTGAGGATTTTGAGCCCAAGCTTGTAAAAATTGCACCATGTTCGCTTCATCTTCTTGATTCCATTGTGCCCTAATTTTTCATGACCTTCACATCTTCATATATCACATGAATTATAACGAGTAATTTAAGAAAGTACCTACCTTCCCATGCATATTTAAACCTTCTATGTCATTGACCCTTAGTGAATCTCCACACAAAGGGGACAAAGTTTGACCTTTAATTCTCTCGAGCCCTATTTTTTGTTCACCTTTGAGGTGGAGAAATGAAGGATTTCTTCCATTCTATTTCTCAAGTGGGCTAACACCAATTTTTCTATGGTGTACCTAATCCTTGGCTTCTTCTAACCCAATTGAAGAGAACATGCCATGATCATGGAAATGATGTATGTGTTTGTTTGATGCCTATTATGTAATTCAAACAACATCTCACCGACCACCTTTGTGATAAATTTACATTTGAAGGAAAACTACCTTCTAGTCATTATTTTGTAGCTCTTCCATAGAAGGAGTTTTTTTTATTCACACCAGTCACTAAAAAGGAAGCCTCCATTCTATCTTACATGAAACACCTACCTCTTCCTTGAGAAATAGACATCTTAAAAGGCTATGATTTGAGATGGAAAATTGCAAAGCTTTCTTTAATGCTATAATGGTTCATCAATTTCTCCTCATTTAATGAGGTACACATTACCAAATGTATAAACTATCCCCAAATTTTTTTTATTTATAAATCTTATTTTAACAAACTTGGATTTGTTATGCTTCAGTGCATGCAAATTCAATCTTAATTAAATCCTTGTTGAAAAATAATATCACACGTAAAGGCTCTTTGTGAAGCTGCACATAATCTAATTAGTTACATAGTGTTATTCCATCCTTTGTAGGTAAAGCTAAATATATAAACTCTTCCACCACTACTTCATTAATGTTCAGAGTTGGAGCCCAATTGGACATTCAACCATCTTCTTAATTGCCCAGTCTTCTCATGTGTGTAACTTTGAAATGCTCCAGAGTAGAAAGTTTATGTATGATATTTAAAATGTAGTTTTGGAGGTGCCAAGCATCTAGTGAACCTTTAATTAATGCATTGATGATAATAAGGAGTCACCTTCCACATGAAGCTTGGACACCCCCAATTTATTGGATGCTTAGATATCTAATAAAGATGATTTTACTTCATCCACATTATTTGTTCCATCTCTTAATCTCTTGCATCCTAGAGAAATTAAGTATCTCATTACATCTCTAATGATAAATCATGCACATAAAGGATCTAGGTTACCTTTTGATGCCCCATCAAAGTTACATTTCCACCATCCATCAAGTTTTTTTCCCAAACTACAAATTGATTTAGAGAAGAACAATAATTAAGATTAACCTTACTTAGCCCATTCATAAGACTAAAGAGAATGTTTGATCATGTAATTTGTATCCTTTAATCAACACTAGTGAATGGAGTCTTAATGGAGCCAAATCTTATAACAAAAACACTTGTATTTTCCTGAATAGCTTGGTTGATCCTTAGAAGAAGTCTTTCTATAGATTATGATTTTCCTTGGAAAATTATCCTGTTATGTTCTTTCCAAATTTCCCAGATCACTATTGAAGGACTTAAATTCTAGATAAAGTGAAATGTGGATCTTATTGATGTAGAGGGCCAGGCTTGAAGGAGTTGTTTTATGTTGTTCTACAATGTGCCATGCCACATAAGTTTTGATTGAAGAATTGACCAACATACCTAAACTTATCTATGTTACAAGTAACTAACAAATGATCTACTAAATCTTCTACTTTTTCACATAAGATACTTTTTGAGGGACATAGAATGCCCAATCTATGTTTTCTTTCTTCTCTAAGAATCCTACCTATAAAAGCTAACCATGCAAAGGATCCTTCCTTTGGGAGGCACTCCTTTCCCTAGAAAAATATGGGTAGGCCAATCCTTAGACTCCACAACATTCTCTAGGAGATTATGTCAAATTTTAAAGAGTACATTCCATTTCTTGTTACCACCTAGATAATTGTGTCTAGACTGCTACTCAAAACTAAAGGTCTAGACTCAAAAAGTGCTTGGACTTTGGTTTGGAGATGTACTAGTACATTAGAATCATATGGATTCTTTCAGGATCTTAAACTTCCTAAAGTGTCTTCCCTAATTTCTATGCAATAAATCAATTCATCTCCCCAATTTGTTATGCACCACTCTCTCAGTTGTGTCCAATCATCATGAATATGTATGTTTCCATAACCATTCCAAGAGTCTTCACAAAAAGAGGTAGATTCTCCATTTCCAACATGCCAAGATAAATGATCTATTGTAACATGTCTATAGGACAACATTAAATTCTAAATAGCTAAATCTTTAGGAGGATATTCCAAACCAATTTTTCTCCTAGGGCTTCATTCAATAGATTCTAGTTCCTAAGACTTGCCCCACTAGATTTTTTGTTGGTACATACCTTCTAGCATGCTAGAAGTAGGGTTTTATCTTGATCCTATGCCTCATTCCAAAAGAGCCTCTTCCTTTTTTGCTTGATTTATTGAAGGAATGTTTGGGGGATTTTAAAACACATCATTGAGTAAACATGGAATGACTAAGATGTCTACTTTCAACATCAAAATCCTACCTATGGAGGATAACCACCTTCTTTTCTAGTTGTCCGTTTTTCATAGCAATTTCTTATTAGGTTCTTCCATAATGAAGATTTGCTTGCTCCACCAAAAAATGGTACACCAAGGTAGTTTCCAGATAACTTACTCAATTTGATGTTGAAGATCCTACCAATTTCTCTATGTTTATCACTTGAGGTATGAAAGAAGAAAACTACATATTGGTGCCAATTAATTTTTTTCCCTAAAACATTACTATATGAGTCCAGTGTTTGTTGCATCATTTTGGCCTCTCTTAGTAAAGAAACTCAAAACAAAAGTATGCCATTACAAACTAAAGATGTGTGATCTGTTCAACATTTATTGCTACTATCATACCTTTCCATCTCCCCAAATTTATCTTATGAGAGATCAAGAGGCCTAGAGTTTAATCCATAATGCTAAACAGAAAGGTGGATAAGGGACCACCTTGTCTAATGCCTTTTGACACTTCACAAAAACCTTGGGGACTTTCATTGATTAAAATAGAGAATCTTTGTGTGTTGATGAAAGAATAAATCCGTCCAATCCATGTTGAGTCAAACCCCAAATTATGTATAAAAATAATCAAAATGATCCTATTTACCTCATCATAAACCCCTTTAATGTCCAATTTGATTGACATTCTCTTAGTTCTAGCTTAGTGAATTAAGTGAATGTTTTCATGACAAACTATTACACATTTAAAATAGACCCATTCGAAGAAAAACCACTTTGTTCTCTTGAGATAACAGAGTTTAGCACTAGTTTTATCTCATTTTCAATAACTTTGGAAATCAACTTATAAATAGTGTTACATACTTGAAAATAGGCCTATAATCTTCAAAAGAGTGTGTCTCTTTCTTTTCTGGGATCAAAGTTATAAAGGTGTTGCTCAAATCCTCAAGGTTAAAGCCTCTAGATCTTGACTCTTCTACCACTTCCCAATTTTCCTATGCAAATAAACTCCAAAGTTTTTAAATAAAATATTACAGGATAACTATTAGAGCCTAAAGCTTTATCACTTCCCATGTCAAATAAAGCATTTTTTTACCTAGATTCTAATGTCACTTTATCCATCAAAATATTATTATGATCTTTGTCAACACATGGAATGATGAGGTTAAGAATGCCATTTGGATCTTGAAGATCAAACAACTCTTCCCTATAGCCATCCTAGAAGAATTGAACACCTTCTCTCTTAATAGCCCTAAAGTCTATGAGAAGAGAACTTGTTGAGTCTCTAATTGAATGAATAATATTTTCTAAACATCTAACTTTAACAAAGTTATGAAATAATTTTGTGTTTATGTCATCCTCCTATAACCTTGTTTCCGAGGATATTTTCCTCTAGAAGGTTTCTTCCTTTTTTAGAAGCTCTAAGTACTCTTCTTTTAGATTTTCCTCAAGATCAAAATCAATACATGTCATACCCTCCTTTATGATTTTAGCATTTAATTCATTAAGCTTACCTTCAACTCCTTTTCTACAAAAATATTCTTAAACACTACTTGATTCCACTATTTAAGATTTCCTTCAAGAATTACAATTTTTTAAATAAATTAAAAGCTTTATAACCATCCCAATGTAGAGAAGAGGACCTCCATTATTTTATCAACTCCTTAAAGCCAAAAACTTAGAAGCATATTTTTTTCAAATTCGAAGGGGTGTCTATTAGGGATAGATCCTCTGTGAATTTGATGGATGATAAGAAAGTGATCTAAGCCCATGATTGGTTGAATGTCTTCCAATAGGTCCCAAGATAGTATTTCCCACTTACCTACCAAGAGAAAATGTGTCAATTTTTTCTACAATGTTGGAGAATCCCCACCTCCTCTCAATACATGTGAATTCACCAGACTGAAAGTGAATCTCACTCATGTTATTGGTTGTGAAAAAGTCCTAAAAAAAATTGAACATGAAGATTTATAAATATTTATCACCCCATTTTATTAATTAGGTGAAGGATAAAGTTGAAATCCCCAACTACAATCAAATGCCTACCCTAAAAATGTAGTAAAGTCAGTGATATTTGTTTTTAGAGTTCTCATAGCTCATTAGTATTTGTAGGGTGATACAAACTAAGGAGCTCAAAACATTAATTTAGTTGTTTTGAGTCAACCTAGATAAGCTTCCAAGAATCACCTAAAGTCAACATGGTGATGTTTACCACAACCTGATTGGACAATAATCTTAATCCCCATGAGGCTCCACACACATCTATGAAGGAATACTTCCATCTTCTGAAATTATTACTAAAACTACTTGCATCTTGACCACTAAGCTTAGTTTCTTGTAAAAGGAAAATTTTAGGTCTCATTTGATCAAATTATCACTTGATCAATCATACATTTTCAAGGGCTTTACAACCATTAACATTCTATGAGATGGTCTTCATTATCCATGGGATAATATGTTTAACTCCTTTCCTTACCTAAGTTTGGTTTTCCCTCTGGTATTGCCAAAATCTTCCATCTTGGCTTTCACATTTTTCTTTCATCTCTTGCCCTTCTCACCTACTTCACATTTTAAATTCTATGAGGAAATCTTATTGATGTGTCTTTTCTCCTCCACACCCACTAGTGAGTCTGACCCCAAAAACTCATCCAAATCCCCATTCTTTATCTAAAAGCCCATCATAAGTCTCACTATCATTAATTGACTTATCTAGAGTTGAGGAAAATGTAGTATCAAGGTTCCTTTCAAGAAATATTTCAATGTCTTTAAAACTTGGGGTAATCTTTTTATTTGATCTTGGAGTTGGGATGTGGTCTTGAAAGCCCCATAAGTTAAAATAACCACCCAACTAGTTCCTAGATCTAATTTGACACATATCTTGTGTTGAGCTAACTAGAGCTTGGTATTTTGTGTAGGAATCCACCACCATTTGCATCCATCCTAGGCCAAGTTAGCTTTCATGAGAGTCCAAAGCTTCTAAGCATATGAGATTCTAATTTGAAGTTCACTCAAGGTAGGGTATGCTCCCTAGCTCCCCTATCTATTTTTGTGACTGTGTGGTCAAGATCAAGTTCCCAATCTTGTACCAAAATAGCATTTCTTAAAGAAAATAGGAAAATTTCACCTCCAATGGTTACATTTTCAAAATTTTGAAAAACATGACAAGCATTCCAAATTCCATCACCTTTCTAGTCATATAAGCATGAGTTTGAAGGAACCTCTCAACTTTCTTGTAGGAGAGAGATGGACATAAGATTGAGGAAAAGGGTATCTTCTATCCAAAGTGAACCCCCTTTATCTAATGTAGGAGCATCTTGGACAATAAACAATCTTGCATCAACAAAACATATTGCTTTATTTTGTTGTACCATGTTATTGTTTGTGGAGTAGCCATTGTTGTTCATTATTTTTGGTTGTCCATAGTTGGCCTCTTATTGTGGACCTATTGGTGATCCTTACCCTAAGTAATTGAAATCCTATGCTCTCTGTACTTTGAGTTGCATGCTTCTTCCCCCACTCACTTTTTAGTATGTGTTTCCTGTAATGTATTGTAGAATTTCTTTTAGTGTAGTTTTATGTGAGGACGTAGCATCTTGCATAATTAATGGACATCTCTTGGATCATGTGTGGACCTATTCTTAAGACCATGGATTCTATTTTGATCATTTGGTGGTTCTTTTATTTTCTCCTCTAAGGTTGGACCTATTTTAGTAATTAATGCTTGATAGGCCAACTTGTGGTCTTGCTAGCTATATAAGAACTTGGATTAGCTGTAGGGAAGAAGATTCTTAGAGGTAGGAAATCGAAAGGTAGTCAAAAATCTCAAGATTGAGAGCTTTGAGCTTTAATGTTGTAATTCCTTGTACTAGCCACAACCTGGAAGGCCTCACAACTGGGCATGTTAGATGTTAATTGTGATGTCCCCATTTTGACAAATAATTTTATATTAAATAAGTATTATATATAAAGTTTGTAATATTAAATAATCAATAATGTATATAAAATATTACAATTATACTAAGATGAAAATATAAATTATTATATATATCATAATAATATAATTATGAATATTATTATATAACTGTACATACATACATACATACATACATGCATATATATATATATATATATATAATTTATATCTATATAATTAGATATTTAATTGTCATGCTATAAATAATATATACATTTATATCAACTATTTTATGTATTAAAGTATGTGACAATTATATCTATACTAAATAATAACAAATAAATGATTCATATATAATATACAATCATTTATAATTAATATAATAAATAATATATAATCATATATTATTTAATATATAATATGATTATATTTAATTAATATTAACATATTATTAATATATAATATATAATCATATATAATTAATATTAATAAAAAGTCACGACCCTTTGAAATATTGGATATAAATATATTTTCAAACATTAAGGAATACATCATAGGAAATATTATCAAATTTATAGAATTCAACAAGAAATCATTGAATGTCCAAAAAGGGGACATTACAAATGGTATTAGAGTTTTGATCTTTCCCTCCTGTAGAGTTGTGCATAAAATTACAGAAAATTGATATCTAGAAATATTTGGTGATTGCATTAAAGGAAATTGTTTTTTTGAAGAGATAAATACCAATAATTCTATGTCATTATTGGGAATATATTGAATTTTATCATAGTCAATGATCTGACATTAAATAATCACCTGTTCAGAACACTATGGCTGCATATTATCATATTATTTATTTTAATGATGAAGACAAAGTAATGGTGTTGTGATTAGGAGGCATGCTTACATATCCACAATCAAGAAAAAAGAGTGGTTATATCGAATTAGATTGCATTGAGCAGTCGGCAATACAATTAGTGATACCCAATCAACATGGAAATCCAACACGGGTCAGCCAACCTTTATATTTGATGGACAATTACATGTATATATTATGAATTGATTTAATTAAATCATCAAGAGTAATAAGAGGTGAGAAAAGAACAAACATTGTGATTTTTAATCACAGAGTCAAGTGAAACAATAGTGAGGCACGAGGCAAGATATATAAAAAATAATAGTGTTCAAACATGAAGATGGAAAACCCAATATGAAAGAGGAAAAGATTCATCGTTCCATACCATATTCATATTCAGGAGCTCCATTACCACTTTCTATAAATGTAGAAAGAATCTTCTGATTGGGAGAACCAACACGGCAGACGAAGATTGACTGTAATTTTTTATGATATGAGATCATTGTAAAATGAAGCGGGCTGGTACAATATCAAACTTGCAGTGATAACAAACTGAATCAAATTTTATGTTTCAAAAGTTATTGATCGGCACACCATGTCATTGAATTCAAAATAAAGGCACAACCAATAATTATAGATTATTAAAACAATTAAAGTTGAGCGCCTAGGGATGAATCGAATTCATATCAAGGTTTAGACGTAGGTTAGGAAGAAAATGATAATAATGGTAAACTTGTAGACTGTGCAACACGCAAATATGAAGGAGAGAATCATGAGTATTGGAAAAGTAAATATAGCACTCACCATTTGATGTAATTTGCATTATAGGATTGTAAATGCAGCAAGACCTATAGAAGCACTAGCAGTCCAGCTTGGAAAGAGATTGGACATTAAACATTGGATAATACAAACACATTAGTGGAAGATGATGACCCCCCTATGTTAGTTACTGATGCAACATTTAATAAAAAAATATAATTTGAATGATCATTACCAGAATTGATGAGCGATAAGGGAGAGCTTAATGAACTATTTTATTGATCAGTGATAAGGGAGAGCTTTGAAGAGAACACTTATGCACAAGGAAGAGCCATGAGACTTTTTGGTGTCCAAATCTATGGCCTCTCTTCTTCCCTCGGATTTTAATTTTTTAATACCACTTGGCGATGCTATCAACAGTGAAGGACTTCGATCAGTTGTTGTTCATTATTTTTGGTTGTCCATAGTTGGCCTCTTATTGTGGACCTATTGGTGATCCTTACCCTAAGTAATTGAAATCCTATGCTCTCTGTACTTTGAGTTGCATGCTTCTTCCCCTACTCACTTTTTAGTATGTGTTTCCTGCAATGTATTGTATAATTTCTTTTAGTATAGTTTTATGTGAAGACGTAGCATCTTGCATGATTAATGGACATCTCTTGGATCATGTGTGGACTTATTTTTAAGACCGTGGATTCTATTTTGATCATTTAGTGGTTCTTTTATTTTCTCCTCTAAGGTTGGACCTATTTTAGTAATTAATGCTTGATAGGCCAACTTGTGGTCTTGCTAGCTATATAAGAACTGGGATTAGCTGTAGGGAAGAAGATTCTTAGAGGTAGGGAATCAGAAGGTAGTCAAAAATCTCAAGATTGAGAGCTTTGAGCTTTAATGTTGTAATTCCTTGTACTAGCCACAACCTGGAAGGCCTCACAACTGGGCACGTTAGATGTTAATAGTATATTTTATCATGCAAGTTATCTCATCACTTAGTAAATCTATTCATCAATATAGTTGGTTTGGTATTGAATATGTGTTTTCTTTGGTGTGTACTCTTGGAAAGTCATTAGGAGATTAGACTTGCATCCTTTCCCCTTCTAGCCTTGTGATAGGTGGTATCAAAGAAAGGTTTTTTTTCCTTGTAAGTTTTGGGGATCATGGAGAACCTTAATTGGATTGGTTATAGGGTAGAAAATTGGGATTTCAACCTATAACTTGTAGAAGGTTTTGATCTTGCAGGAACTATTATCAAGATGGTTCAAGGTAGAGTAAATGTAGATAATACTATAATGGATATGTTGAGGCAGATTGCAGCAAGAATTGAAGCTTTTGAGACATCTAGAGAATAGGTGTACATCTTGAATATGATAGCGATGATGAAGAAGTAGTACCTAATCCAAATATTGAACCTAGGATAGAAGAAGATGAGGAAAGAATTTTCAAAGTTTTGTCTAGGAAAACTCTAGACCTTCTATTAAAGTTCCTTACTATGATGGAATATTTGAGACTAATGTTGTATTGGATTGGATCTTCGTGATGGATAAGTTCTTTGAGTATTGTACCATCCTAAATTATAAGCACTTTAATTTATGACCATTTAGCGCCTAATTAATATAATTTAATGATAAAATTACATTTACATCTCCCAACTCTCCCCTTCTTAAATGTGATCTAGGTAAGACCTAGTAAGTCCTCCTTGGTATTAATTTTCTACACCACAAAACTTAAGGTGGGATCTATTTACCCAAGTCCTCCACTTTCTTTTCTCTTCAATAAAGTTTACCTCCTTTTCGCACCGAAATGAGGTTTCCTCACAATCTAGACCTAATTTCTAGATTCTAGGACCTATTTGGGACTCCTAAGATAGTCTTAGGGGCTTTTGTATCTTATCATCAGGGGAAAAATTTTCCCTAACCAATCAAGACAGAGTTCATCCCTGTCAGGCCCTTCAAGGGTGAATGTTTTGGCTAATTAGGTCTCATTTTAGGTTTCAACTATTGGAAACTTCTCAAGGCTTGGTCTGGAATTAGTTCTTTGAGCCTGGTTAACCTGCAAGAGGAAATTAATCTAAATTCTATATAAACACCCTAAATTTCTTCATTTGGCATAACATAACATCATATGTGTGTGGACTATCAAGAAAGAAAGCATACTTATGCTCAAGCAAGATCAAGAAATAATTTCTTATATGGACAAGTCAATTATAATGATATGACTTGCACCTTGTGTTTGTGTTGTAGCTACAAAAGTTTCTTTTTGTCCTATTTGCTCTGTTGTGGTTTCCTTTACCTCTTCTCGTGTAGTTTGTTGTTGTTCAACCCGATCAACTTTATCAGTTGTGTCAACCTTTGTAGATGTGTCTACTAATGTTTTTGTTAAAGGTTGAGCACTAGTAGCTAAAGGGATGACAAAAGGTGGTTCTTGTGTGTTCACCTTTTCCCTTATAATGTCAGCTACTACCTTCTAAAGTTCATCAACACTGACCAATATTGGATTCTCACACAATCTAGCTTGTAGTGTGGATTGGATAAGAATCTTCTTGAGATCTTCTACAATTAAAGGATTGATGTTCTCAGTTAAATTATCAAGAAGATCTTTAACAATTATAGTTTCTATAGGCATTCTTGTGTCATGTGGAGGGCTCATGCTAGGAATTTGTGTGTCTTGCACACTATGTTCTTCCTATTGCTCTTCAGTTGTAGCCATGTCATCTTTTTCTTTTTGTGTCTCCTCCATAGTAGTATCCTTTTTTGCATCTTCTTCCTCCTTATCATTGTTGTCATCATCATTATTTCTTCCCTCAAAGGGATCTTCTTATCCTTCTTCAATAGTTGTCAACCCATAGATCAATTTCCACATTTGGGTGGATTTCTTGACAACATCTTCAATATTGTTCTGAAGGATGCTAAATGCCCTATATTTGGGTGCAAACCTTCCACCATATTGCTTGTTTGCTTTGACAATTTTTCCTTTTGTCAAATCTGGCATAACTTGGGCTAATGTGGATTCTCTAAATTTTTTCTCCAAGTTTAAACAATAATGCCACTTATTTTCAACAATATTATACAAATCCTTAGGCATCACATTATCTAATTCAAGTGGAGTATTCTTGAATTTAGACATCATTGCATATATTGATTCTTCGATCAAATTTTGTTCCTCTCTACTAAGTTTTCCAAAATTAATATTTTTCAAATTAGATAAAATTGCATTATTCTTAACATTCTCATAGAGATTCTCAAGATTAGATTTTGGTGGATGACTTACCACTCTAAACTGGCTTGTATCTTCAGTTTCTATTCTATCATCATCAGTCTCTAGTTGTGCAATGTATTTTATCCTTTGCTTCTATTTTTTCTCTAGCCCTTCTTGTTTAGTAGCCTTGGCCTTTTCTTTGGATTGCTCTTTGGCCTTTTTTGTAGTGGCCCTTGTGTTTGCCATAGGTTGAGCTTTGGCCTTTCTCTTCTTTGGTTCTACCTATTTTGGCACTTCCTCTACTTCCTCAGCACCCTTTTCTTCAATGTCCTCACCCATGCCTTGGGTCAAAGAAAGAGGTTCTTTGGCTTGTTCCTATTCTTTCTCTTCATCCTCTTCGTCATCTTCTTCTTCTTCACCAAATTGGGCCTTTATTTTCTTCATCAATTTGTCTTTCTTCTTCAACGTGGAGGCTATCTTCAAATCCATTTCAACTTTGGATTTCATTACATCATAATTACCAAATATTTTAGCACTTCTAGCAATCTCCTCTACTAGGAGTATAGTAGTGGTAGCCGAGGCTTCATCAACATTGATTTCATAGCCTAGGGGTCCTAACCTTCTTACCCTAGGTACTGCTGCATGCATGTATGTGTAATCAATATCCATAAGAAAACATATGTCATTGTAGTACTATTCAACTAAGGAGATAGGTATCCTCAACCTCTACTTCATAGACTTCCTGAATTCTTCAAAATATCTTGTCATAACTATTTCAAAGTTCTAACCCATCTACTCAATATATTCATTGATTTGCACAACCACTAATCTATTGGTCTTCCAACCTATTTTTCCAAAGGATGGAAATTCATTCTATACATAGAAAAATATGCACACAAGTATTGATCCAAAATTACATTGTGGACCTTTTTTTTCTTCCTAATGGCACCTAGGTTTTCATTTATCTATTGTAATTGAAGTTCTACAAGATCATAAGTATGATCTTTCTTGACAATTTTATAACCAACATCAACTACAATGTAGGGCACACTGTTTAACTTTCTTAACTGATAAAATTTATGAGAAATAACCCTAACAGAAAAATCAAGTAGTGGGTCAGTGATGGTATCTATTGTCATTTCACATTTATTTCATTTTGCACCTATGTTCTTCTCAATTGCCTCCTTTGAGTCGCTTCGTAGGGTCGTTGGATGATCTAGGGTTGGATAACTAGTCACCCTATGAACAATTATTTTTGAAATTTTGATTGGTCCTCCTTCCAACCATAGACATCCATCATGTATCTTGCTTATCACTATTTTTATCCATTCTGTTTTGAAAATCGTGGGAAAATGTAGGGCACCGGTCAAACCCTTTCTCTCCACAATCTTAAATTCTTCCTTCAAGATGTCATTTTTGCACAACTTATCATAAGCTTGCCTTATTTCCATATCACCTATACCTCCTACTTTGCAATTGTAACATTTTCTCACGTCTTGGACCATTATGACCTTGGGTGGAATCATTGATAATGTGCTTGACGAGTCATTTTTATAGGCTATGTCTGGGATGGCTTTGAAAATTTGATTGTTTGACTTCATTGTTGACTAATTGGACATCAAAAACTTCTCTCTCCTTCACATTCTTTGAACTAGAAGTGATTCTTTCAAACTAGGGTTTTATAGATTTTAAACTACGTAACTCAGCTTATGAAGAATACCTCAAAAATTTGATGAAATGGTTCTTGATCATTGCTAGGATCTTTGTAAATGCTTCAAACTAGATTGTGAATCACCTCTTTGCTTTGCTTGCTCTTGCTTGAATTCATAATGATGAAAAATAGGTGAAAATTGACCTTATACCCTTCAAAACTTCACATTTAATGCTTGGTACTTGTATAGTTGTAAACTTGGCATCAACGCAATTTATATTCCATTTGGCATCTATAGAGACTTCCCTCACTTAGTAACTACTACAGACTCAACTCTAACTATCTTTGACTAGCAGCTCAACACTCACTAGTATTTCACTTGGCATATATAGAAGACTTTTCATGCTCAACAATATCATGAAAACTTGAAGCCTTAACCTTGAATTTTCCACAACTTCTTGCATCTTAATTCATGCTAATGTAATATTTTCAATGCTAATTTCTTTTGGAACTAATTTATAATGCAAAAATTTAAGCATCAGTCCCACATACCTCTTTTTTTCTTAGTTTGATGAATTGTGACCACTTGACCCATTGGGTGAAGTGATCCCTTCTCCATTTGATGTACTGCTAGCATCTTTCTTCTTCCATGTCTTGTTCATCTCATTCTTGATGTGTTCAACATCTGCCTTACCTTTACCTCTATCAAATTCACAACTTTGTGCCTTGGACCAAGTTGGACAATTCTTACTGATGTGACCAGTCTTGTGATAGTTGAAACATGTGGTTTGACTCAACCATCTCTTGTAGTTACCACTAAAGTGAGTCCTAATGAAATTTTTAGGTACATGTCCATATTCCTAATAATAGTGATAGCTATATCTTGTATTTTAATTCCAATTATAGCAGTTTTCATAGCTTCTTACCTTTGTTGGCTTGCTTGATGACCATGTGGACTTGGATCTGCATTCAAAGGCTTTATGTCCATACTTCTAACAACTATAGCAATGTCCTTCAAATTTGGATGCATGCATGGTTCTGGTTCTGCATTCATGTGCCTAATGACCTTGTTTGTTGCACTGCGGTAATGTGTCATGTTCTTAGGCTTAGCATTCTGATTTGCATTCTTGCTCCTACACACATTAGTAGTATGTCCTTTCTTACCACAACTATGACAAGTAGGTTTGGAGTTCTTACCTTTATTGTTCCTTTCCTCAATAACTTTGGATGATTCTCCTTATTTAGTGCTTGTGTAGCCTATCCTAATGTATCTCTCCTCGATCTAGGGGATTTTAGTAGTTTCCCAAAGTACTTGATGGCTTTATTTGGCTTGTTGAAACTTTTAGCAAATTCATTTTTCTCTTTTCAGGTCATTCTGCAACTTCAATGTAGTTATTTAAATGTCCTTGGCATTCAACTCATGATGAGCATTCTTCATTTGGTTTAAGGTATCCAATTGCATGTTTGAGATCTTGGATAGCTCTGTTGACTTTTCTTCCAATCTGTTTGTCAAATTTTTTTGTCTTCTTCAATCAACGCCTTGTCTTCTATAGCTTTGTTCTTTTGTTTAGTCACCTCACACAATAACATAGCTTGTGATTCTTGCTCCAACTTGAGATTTATGATCTCTTTAGCTTATGATCTATTCTTTTCCATTATATCTACAATTGCTAATTGAATTCACTAGAGTTACCATCTACAAATAACTTTGTGGTGTGAATCTCTTTGTATTGTGTTTCATTTTCTGCTATAGTAATCCCTTTCCTTCTCTTCAAGGAACTCTTCAAAGTATCTCTGGCTTCATTTAGTTGATGTAGTATGAGATGTCTTTTAATCTCCTGGTTCTCAATGGTCTTTCCCAACTTGTTGACTTCCATTTCAAGATCTTTCCTCTAAGCTACAAAGCTTCTTCTTCTGAGAACTTCACTTTAGTACCAATTATTGGAATTACAAGTAGGAAAGGTAAACTTCTAGGGGAGGGGGGTGAATCAGTAGTTAAAACATGAGTCCATAAACTTTTCACCACTCATCCATCTCATGCATTCAATAGATAAACTTGAAATAACATGCAAAGCACATACATCTAAATCATGTAAACACATAAGAAATCACACATTTGACACTTGATATGATTACCCAAAAACCTTCCAAAGAGAAGGTAAAACTCAAGTGGGGATGACACCCACAATTCTTTAATATTGCAGCAATAAAGTGTAGCCAATTAAGGTTACAATGGCTTGACCATGAAACATGATCTACCTTGTGAAAGGCATGCCCTGTTAAAGGCTTATAAGCACTATTAAGTCCCACTTTGTTAGAGGATTTCAACACCCTATTAAAAGTGTGCTTGGCTAAAGGACTTTAGAACATCCACTTGGAATGTCACCCTATTAAAGGATTTACAACAGTCTATTAGGATTACTCCGCCTAGGAGATTTAACTAAAATCACCTATTAGGATGTTTCAGCATAGATCTTGTGATTGGCTCTAGTTGCTTGATTAAAGATCAAATCCATATAGTGTCCTTCTCGATCCACTCTAATCTGATGTGTCAATGTTGTATCCTCTATCCTTTGTTCTTCTCAAACTAATTCTATAGTTCACTCTCTATAACTTCTAAGTCTCCATGAATGCTCTATTTTTTCACATACAAACTTCACTACTCTTCTCCTTCAATTCCTTACATGCTCATTATGAAGTTTAGGGTTTTTTCCCCTTAAGAAGACTAGAAGACTGAGGGTTAGGTATGAATATATGGTTGAGACTCATCCTTTTTGTTGCTTAATCCTTCCCTTTTTTTGATTGGTTGCATGTAATTGCATAGAGAATCTACATACAAATTTTTCCTTATCTTCAAAATATCGTATTCTATCTTTTGGTTGGCTAAAAAATGGTTTACATAGTTGTTTGTACAATCATAAAAAAATATGTCCAATTTGTGATGCTAGGCACTTGAAGTTACTGATGCTCGACACATACTATAATTATGTTTTTGACTCAACACTTGAACTGCTCGACATCTACTATTTTTTTGGTACTTGAATCACTCAGAATGTATTATCTGCTTGGCACACGAGTGACTCAACACTCATTGCAACTTGGCATAGTCTTGTATTTACATATCATTCTTAGCATGCATTACTAGTTTGGCATGATCTTAGTGAATGACTTAAGTGTGTTGACACTCAATTGTCAAAACCAATCTTAGATCAAAAAGGTATATTTTCTATGTTATTCTTAGATCTATGCATTTCTATTTCATCCACATTCAAGCACAAAACTTCATGCTAGGGTTTTGGATCTAAGGATTTAGATCCTTGCATTTTCACATTCAAAGCTCATACATGAGCATCACACACATTATATTTTCAAATTGACCATCTATGGAGGTGGAAATTACTAATACAAGGGGGTTGACTAAGGCAAACCCCTACATAGCCACCCATCACCCCATAATTTACATATCAATGAATTTCATAAGGAAAAAGAAGTTGTAGATAGGAGTACCGATTTTGTCATTTAGTAAAATTATGAAATCAAAATCAACATTGAACATCATCAATTAGGGATGAACTTCACCTCTAATGAATTCATTCTCCCTGGAAAAAATTGAAATATTTTTGGTTTTCATTTGTCTCACGATTTTAGACCTAGATCTATATTTGTTCACTCCTAGCAGCAGTGCAACATACATAAATCAAGAGTCAAAGTTTCAAGATAAGTACCATTTCATCCATCTTTTTCATTTCAACATTTCATTTGAGCACTTATTTATCTATCACTTTATTTCTTAGATCTAGGAGTAACTAGTTTAGATCCCAAGGGTAAGTGACATTCTTTCCCTAGCTTCATAATCATTGGATCTTAGCTTGCGTTGATGCTCCTTTATCCCTTGGATTGAATTGACCTACTAAGATTTAACACCTTTAAGGGCTGGCATGAAAGAATCTCTTTCCTTAGACTCCCTCCAATTTTTAGGTGTGTGTGGTTATGTGATGAACTTAGGGTTAGTTTTCTTGATTCACATTTCCCCTGACACATTCTGGGTGAACCTGAACTATGACATTTTTACTTGTGATATTGGTGTTAGATCTCATATTGCACATGCTTTCATATATATTTATTTAAAAAATACAAAAATAATTCTTTCATTGCATGTAGTTTTCATTTAACATGTTTGATTTCTTTAATGAGTACTTTGATGATAGCTTTATAATTGAACCAGACTATAAGGAGGATGTCTTGGATATGGCATTGCACGATGTACCTTCTCAATCTTATGAATCTTCTTCTACCACTCTTTATGATAAGTTGTGATAATGGTTGCCTTTCTCTATGACTATTTGTTCTATTGATGCACCTCTTGTATGCTATGCAAAACCTTTAATGAATGTTAAGGGTTGTCCTAAACTTACTATTGAGGGTAAACCTATGAATCCTTTGAACTATTTCATTGATCAAGATTATGTGACTCACACTTATCATACTCAGAATAATCCCCATCCTATTTTTCCTACTTCTTTATGACCTTTCCTACCTGTGCTTCCTCAAGTACCTTGATTACCAAATACTTCTTTTAAATAGTATGATCTGGTAGAGAAATTGCATGCTACTCCTTCTAAGATTTGTCTCAGGGAATTGTTGCAAACTTCACCTACTTATCATGAAGTTTTACAAAAGGATTTATCTACTCTTCAAGTTCCATCACCTAATCTAGATACCATTACTTCCTTTTTGGATTGTATTTATATTGTGCCATCTATTCCTTCTATTGTTTTCACGAAAAAATAATCTTCCTATTGTAGAGGTTCAAAATAGATATGATGCTCTTATGGTTGTTGTGTCTATTAATTGAAACATGCCCACTGCACCTTAATTGATAATGGTTCATGCTTGAATATTTATAGCATAGACATGTTGAAACCTATATGAACAAAATTTTCAACTATTTTTGCCTATTTTTGGTTTTGATAACATTGCTAAATATACTTTGGGAATTATAGCATTACGTATCAAGTTTGGTCCTATTATCTTAGAGACCTATATGTATGTCATGCATGGTCCATTGAATTATAAATTACTCATAAGAAGACCTTGATATGCATGTTGCTCCTCCTACACTTCATCAGAAGGTGTGTTTTTTTCATAATAATCTCATGTATACTTTGCATGTAGATAATGAACTTGATCCTTTCTTAATGTTGAATTTTCTCAAACTTCTTCTACACAAGAGTTTGCAAAAACTAAATCTAATGAAAAATCATCTAAAGTTGAGAACCATTCTTCTCTTTCTGAGGATGATTGGGGCACCTAGGATTTTTATTCTACATTTATTAGAGAATATACAGTATCAAATTTATCATTTATGAATAAACAAGATAAACTTCAAATGAAGACATATTCTCCTCTTACAAGTGAATTGAAGAATATATTCATGTGTGCTTCTACTGAAGAGATTGTGGAAATTATTAAGTATGAATGTTATGACATACAAACTTATTAAGCACTGTTAAATCCTTAAAAAAGGCTAATTATTATGGTATTGGATATCTGAAGAATATAACACCAAATATGATTATCTTTGCTACAAAATAAAATATTATATATATATATATATATAAAACAAGAAATGATACAACAAGAATTCATTCCTTTCACTATGCCCATTTTAGCTAAACAACTATTGGAACACTAATAGATAAGTTCATACTTTTCTCTTCTTTCAACTTTGCACTTTGTACACAAATCTATGCAATAAAATAAATATAACCACAAAGATCACACCTCCCAACCTAGGCCTCTATGAGACCACTCCCAAACTTGGAGAACCAAGGCTAAATGAGATACACACATATATAACCCACAAATGCATTAACAATATAATCACAATATTTAACTCCCTTAACCATGAGATTCACAATAGATCACAAATGAACCCATGAACAAAGGGTGAACATGGGCTTTTCAAGGAGGAGATTATCATATTATTACCAATAGATAACATGATAGGCATTCCCAAGCCTTCAACAACACATTCTTCCTTCACAAATTTTCTCTTATAACCCCCAAAACATAATAATGACTACTATGGCTTCATGGAGCACATACTCCATGAAATTATTCTTCCCTCCATGGGAAGAGGCTCTCTACTACATTGTCAAGCCCAACTAACCCCTTCACCCAAGGCTATTGCTCCCCTCCCAAGGGTGAGTGCCTTTATAACCATAAACAACATTCAATCCAAAAAGCACAAAAATGAAACACAATGCAAGAAATCCCTCATACCCATCACAACCAAAAATATATAACAATCTACTTAAAAGAATGCATTTTCATTCCTACATATTCATATTTATAGCATCAACACTTATGTTTTCCAAATGAAAGAGTATTCTCCATGGCAAGAAGGACCAACCTTGGTCCTATACAAATGGAAATGAATTTTGATAAGAGCCCCATTTTCCCTTAGCTTCTCCAATCTCTAAAACCCTAGGTGTCTCTAAAATTAGAGAGTGGGTGAACACTCACTAACTCTTTCAAATTCCTCTAAAAAGGCCTCCAAACCCCCTAGCTAAAAATGGTTGTGAAAAAAGTCTTTCTTTCTTCCACTATTGTCCTCCTAAAAATGTAAGCTCAACTAAGAGTGGCCAAGGAAAAAAGTAATTATGACTCCTCCATTTTTGTTATTCTTAGAAAGTGGCTTATTTGGAGGGTCATAAAAGTTTTCTAGACCTTCTAATGGGTATAAATAAGCCCCTAAATCATAGTACCACTATATAGGGTGGTTATTTTCACTAAAATAGCACTCTACGATCATTTTTTTATCCCTCAAAAGTCTTTTTGAAGTTTTAATTGGAAATTCACTTGATGGGACTTCACATGATATCTAATAAAAAAGTGTGGTTAACTTAAGTACCCTATTAGGTTTAGGTGTTTCTTGCCAATCCCTAATTTATATGTCACTTCCACATAGACATCACAAGTGTCAAGTGACACCATAAAATATATTACACATGACAAGTGACATATCTAAACACAAAATAAATCAAATCTAATAACATACATCCCAGTTATATTTATGAATAAAACACATCACAATGAGGTTTTTATATCTTCGTTAGATTTTAAACCATGTATTTCATAGATTGCAGCTAGGTTTAGCCGTAATTCTCTAATTCAATTTCATGGTCACTTTCTCACACTCTAAATCCAAGCATCAGTAAACCAAGGAGATTAAGTATATAAAATCAATGGCAGATAATTTAAATTTGACATATACAGTCATAATTCATAATCAAATAACCTGTTCATTTCAAAGGAAATATTCATAATCTAATTCCAAAATATTTCATTTTATAAGAAAATTCCATAATTCAATTATCATGTAAGATACTTGCCACATTTAAACATCATGTATTAGTTCATCCTTATAAGACTTGCATTCAAATCAAAATTTGTATGTTAGTCTTTTAATTCATTTAACATCATCAACATGAAGACCCAAACATGTATACATAAATGCATATAGATTGGGCTATAATCATCCTCATCCTAAGTACTTAAATCAACATAAATTCCAATCTCAAGGATAATTCAACAAGTTAAGGTGTGCAAGAACCCAATTCCCACACACTATCTTACTAACATCAATATTCATTGTAATACATAATTATAAACATACACATATGCAACTAATGTTAGGACCTTGTATCTCTTGTAATCCTTAGTCACATCTCAAAATAACATGCATTTGTTTACCACTTTCAAAAGTATTCTATCCAAAACCAAACCAAAATTTCATAATGACATTATCCTACTTTAAAACCATAAGCATATAAGGTAACATAAAAGTAAATATCATTTGGGAAAATTAAGTACATAGTTACCATTTCTACATCATTAATTCATAACTAACATATTGGAATACTAACATATTCGTAAGGAAAATACAACATGGATTTACATGTGCATACAAATGACTCTAAAACATCTAGCATCTAATTTATATCATGGTCATTTCTCATCATAATGCAAATCTAATTTTCATTTTCCAATAAATTGTATAAAGATACATAGTCAACGGTATCACCTAATCAATCATTCAAGTCAACTATTTATAATGCATGCATACATAGGAGGGGAACACCATTTATTTTAATTAAATACACTTACAAGCATTTATTACATCATCATATAAACCAATTTATATTTTGACAAAAAATCCCACTTGGAGTACCTATAAAGATGAGTATGAGTGGAAATTCATTTAATTACAAAATGTCTATTTTGCCTTTAATCTGTTCCAACAATTGATTTTAAAATTTAATATAGAATATAATTCTCCTATTGCACTATTATAGAAATCATATATACATATTAACAAGTCTTAATACATGAAATGAACTATCATAACTTGTCATCATAAGTACACGAGTTAACATATCTATGACATTAAGTTCCTATAAATTAGAGTCTGAATACTTGGTATGTCGATATGCTATATTTAATAGGAGTTATAGTGAGTGAAATGTTATAAGTAGAAGGAATTCAAAATACTAGACATAAAATAAAATAATCTTCAAAACTCTATTAGTTATAAAAGGAGAGAAAGATATATAAGTGTGTGAATAATTCCTATCAAGTCTTACAAGACACTATAATAGTGTAACCATTAAATGCATCATTAAAATCCTCTAATATGTTCTAATATCCTATAGGATACATATATGAAAGTTGATATTCATTTAATTTCCTGAGATGAGGGGTCTCACATATAAGACCATGTTTATAACACCTTGGAGAACCTTTTGTTGGGTTATGATGCTTTTTGGATTAAAGAATGTGGGTGAAACCTATCAATGTGTTATGCCTTTGATATTTCATGATTACATACATAAAATCATTGAAGATTATGTGACCAATGAAATTATTTCTAATTCAATAATGTGCAATGAACATGTAGTTATCTTATGAAATATTTTTGAATGAATAAGAAGCTATAACATGCAATTGAATCTTCATAAGTGTTCTTTCTAGGTTGATACTAGAAAATTACTAGGATTTATAATCTCTAACCTTAGTATTGAATTTCATAATGAAAAAATACAGGCTATTGTTCATATGCCACCAATATGAAACATATAACAGTTATTTGTAGTTTGAAAGGAAAGATATGGTCTATTCAAAGATTTATTTCAATTCTAATTGATAGAGCTATTCCATTCATATCCTTTCTTAATAAAGAATCTCTTTTCTCTTGGAATGATGAATGTTAACAAGCATTTTAAAAATTTGTGGATTATGTCACTGATTCTCCTAGATTGAAGCTTGCACAACATGATAAGCCTTTTTATCTTTATACATCAACTTCTTCAAATGCATCAAGTGTAGTTCTTATTTAACATAATAATCATGGTAAAGAACATTGGGTCTATTACACTACTTGTACCTTGATTTATTATGAAACACAATATACAAAAATTAAGAAATAATTTTTGCCTTTAGTTTTTCCATGTCACAAACTTTGACATTATCTCCTTAATGTGGAAGTTAATGTGATGGTGAAATTTGATCCTTTAAAGCACTTTTTTGCTAAGTCAAACTTATCTACGATATTGGAAAAATGGGTAATTCTTTTAATAGAATTTTATTTAAAGTTTATATCTCACAAATCTATTAAAGGCTAAGCCTTAAATGATCATTTAGTTGTAGCTCCTTCTTTACATATAGTTATCACTCCAATTGAGTTTTTTGATGGAGAAATATTATCTATAGATAAGGATGAAACTTGGGAAATTTATTTTGATGGTTCAAGATGTAAAAATGGTTCTAGGATAGGTGTAATACTTGTTCCACCTTCTGAAAAGTTGATTCCTCTTTTGTATAAACTGACATTCTCATGTACAAATAATATTGTGGAATATAAAACCCTTATTACTAGACTATGAGTGACTTTATCCCTTCAAGTTATGAAATTGAGTATATTTTGTGATTCTTAATTGATTGTGCAACAAATAAAGGGTCTATATCAAGCTGAGAATGACAACATGATAAAATATCAGGAACTATCTTTGGATTTATTCAAAAGGCTATCATCCTATGATATCCAGTTAGTCCCTTGGAAAGAGAATAGGCATGCAGATTTTATGGATAGTGCAACATATCTCTTATGCTTTCATGCTAATAAATATTTTCAATTCACTATTCATACTCACTTGGAACCTGCTACTTCTAGTTTTGAGACAATGATAAATCACAATTATACCTTGACTTCTAATAAATGGTTTGCTAACATCTTCCAGTATTTGAAGGATGGAACCTTTCCTAAATCTATTACTCAAAAGTCTCATGATCATATTAGGAAATTGGTTGTTTGATATACTGTCTTGGATGATACAAATTATACAAAAGATAATATGATGATCATTTTCTAAGATGTTTAGGACACGTTGAAATACCAGTCACTTTACAAGATGTTCATGTTGGATCTTGTGTTAGACATTTTGGTGGAAAGTAAATGGTTAGTAGGTTATTACTAATGGGATATTATTGGTATACAATGGAAAGATATTCTTTTTCTTTTGTCAAGAAATTTCCACAGTGTCAACAACATGATAATCTTATTCATGCTCCTACTACCACCCTTCATAGTCAATTAGCATCATGGCCTTTGAGTGTGTCAGATCTTGGTCTCATTGGTATGATATCTCCTCCTTCTTTACAAGGATAGACTTATATTCTAAATGCTACAAATTACTTCACTAAGTGGGTTGAAGAGGTTCCACTTTGATCTACTACAACATAAGCTATTTGTGATTTCATTATTCAAACTATTATTTATCAATTTGATATTCCTTCTACTATTATTTATGATAATGAAACATGTTTTAAAAATAAGGAAGTTAAGAAGTTTATGGAGAAATATCATGTTCACCAACATTTTCTACACATTACTATGCTCGATCTAATGGTAATGATGAATCATCTAACAAAGTCATTGAGAATATCTTACAAAAAATAGTGAATAAGCATGGAAAAGATTGGTATACACAACTCACATATACTTTGTGGGCCTGTAGGATAGGATTTTGTACTGCTACTAGTACTTCTCCCTATAACTTGGTGTATGGTAGAGACACTATTATGCCATTGAAACTAGAAACTCTTTATCTTTGAGTCTCTTTCCATAGAATTATGGATAATGACACTTTTAAATAACAATGTTTACAAGAATTAGAAATTTTGGATGAAAAACAAATCAATGCATTGGAAAATTTAAGAACTGATCACAAATCTCTTCAAAAGTGCTATAACAATAAATTACTAAAACACTCATTTAATGTGGGTGATCTTGTTCTTTATGAAAATGATCAGAATGTTAACGCTTTACTAGATAAAAAGGGAAAATTTGGTCCTAATTGGTTAGGTCCTTTTATGGTTACTAAAGTATATGGCTTTGGTGCATATAAGATTGTAGATATGGACGATATTCCTGTAAATCAACCCATTAATATTATGCATCTTCGTCATTGTTATGTCTTACTTATATTCCTTCATATACTTATGTTTCTATCAATAAAATGATCATTATATTTTATTTGTGTGTAATATTTAGAATCCAAAAATATTACTTTAGAAATAATTTTATTTTCTCAATCATTGTTATTTTTGTGTAATTAATTATAACATTAATCATAGAAATGATAGTTTATTTTATAAATATCATAAAAATTTGATATACATGGAAGGAATTATACAAAATATTCCTTTACATATTTTATCTATCTATCAGTCTATCTCAATGCTCCATCAAGTGATGGCTCCCTTCTCTGTCTCATCCATGGTTTTAGGATGATGGTCTCCAAGATGAAGTTCTCTGAGTATGGCTCCTAGAGGACCTACACTCAACCATGTGCTCTAGTATCACTCATAGATATATCTCTAGCTCTATCGTGTGATGTTGGAGTCTCTCCTCATTCTCTTATCTCAATCTTAGTTCTAGAGTGATAGATGTAAAGATGTCAGCATGTCTCCTAGATCTCTATATCCTTGATGTCATGATGGTGAGTGAAAGGTACCTTAAAATGTATAGTCAAGTCCTTTAGAACCCCACTCATAAAGCTCCTCCACTCTCTCTCACTCTTTGCAGTCACAGAATTGTGTCAGTTTTATGCTTTCTTCTTTTTAATAAAAAAATTAATCTATAATTAAACCTTACATGGAATCCTCTTAGAGCACTCTATCTCTGTCATTGATGCTAAATGTATGGGCTTGGACCAACTATTCTCGCCATGCTCTCACTAACTATATTATGGGAGCGGGTTATCACTCTACGATTGTTGGTATCATGATCACAATGGTAGGGCATGAAATGTGAATGTAGGTTTCTCATCGATTGAATGATCTAGTGGGGGAATCTCCTCTTCTCTCTCCTTTGTAGTAGCCTCCTCTATTGGTGGTTCATGTCCCTCATTTTCTCTATCATCTAGCTCATAAATCTCCTTGAATCCTATATTTTGTGTCGATTGATCCCCATCCTCGATCTCCTAACCCTCTCTCATGTCCTTGTACTCATCTTTGACAACTTCTCTATGAGCTCTATAGAGGGGATTGGGATCTCCTATGGGGTAATCTTGTGGGAAGATGGGCCTCACTCCATCTCTAATTTAATACTTTATGTATTCCTCATTGCAACTTGTATATAGGTCTAATGTAGCAAGTACATCCTCTAAATCACTAAAGGTGGTGTCTGCTATTGAAGGTCAACATTTGGATCTAGAAATCTCAATGTATCTATGAGGATGGGCATGTCATGGCACATCTCTTGGTACACCCTAATATACGAAAAATTATCTAGTCATAGTAATACAACATGTTTACATAACTCTATTGTCCCTCTAGAAATCTCCTCCTTTGTGAAAATATTATCTTTTATGCAATATTAGGCCACTCAATCATCTAGACGTATGGTCTCTATACTATCTCATCAGTATGTATGAAATTGAATCTCACTCTCTAGTACAAAGCATCTCCAAATTGCCAAAATCTAGCTAGGGGATATGCATACACTCTTGATAGACTTTGATCTAGTGCTACAGGAACTCCTACTAGCCTAGTGCATGTAAACTTGTCAAACAACCATACCTGTAAGAGTGTACATACTATCAAAATATGTCTCTAGTACTTGGTAATTCTTCTCATCTCTGCAAATAGAGTCACCAACATACTCCTACAAAATGCAAATATTGTTTGATCTATCTCTCTACTGCTTGTACTAGATGTGTAAAAGGTGATAGGATAATTGTCTTCTTGCCATTATAGGAAATGATGCAACTCAGTACAAAACATATCTATCATCTCATTAAAGGAGTAACACCTAGAATACTATCATGTAGATCTATCTGATCTTATCTTGATCCCATCAATGATCTCCAACCTGTCAAATACTCTTCATCCTCAAAAATCTTCTCTACACTCCTTCTAGGACGAGGCCTCGCTAGAAGCCCTCTGATTGAAAGCTAGAATATGTGGTAAACATCCTCAAGTTTAATAATAATCTCATTAGTTAGATAAGGGATCAACCTACCTAGTAGAGGCACACCTCCCTCAGTAATTGTATGTCCTCCATGCTCATCTTTTACATATTATCATGTGTAAATTGCATCGTATGTTACATCAAATTCTTCTGAAGAGACACTGGATCATGCATGGCACATCAAAATCAACATCAGTATAACTCTGGGAGTTAGCCTAATAATTTTGGTCATGGTTGACTTTCCTCTCATTATAACTAACTTTTCTTGATTCAGGAATAAAATTCCCTAATTAGAGTCTACCTCCACAATTTCAGGGTCGACCTACCCCATCAGTGTAAATCTTCCCTAAATAAGGGTTGACCATTCTCATTAGATAAATCTAGATAAAATAATGTTACCTCTTGTTTGATCACCACTTCCAATTATCTTTCCATCAACATCATATATCTTGGCCTTTTTGTGATGGAATTAAACTATATACCCTAATTTGTTTAGCTATGGAACACTCAATAGATTATAGTTAAGTCCTTCAACCTAGTAAATATTGTCACACTTGATCTTGTTAGTTAGTTGAATAGTACCTTTACCTTTCACAACACATGGAATATCATTACAAAATTTAACACATCCACCTTTTTATGGCCTAGTATCTTCAAATTTGTTCGTATTACCGATCATGTGGTTAGAGAAACCATTATCAATGATCCATCCATCACTCAAGTTCATATAAGAGATTAATGTAGTTTTCTCATCTTGATCAAGTCTTCTTTTATAGAAACATAGACAACTTCATCATCACTACTTTCAAATTCATTGTCAATTTCTTCTTTAGCAATATAACACTATTTCTTACCTTTTTCATCATTGTTCTTCTTGTAATCTTCAGCCATCTCTTCTTCCTTTGTACTTTCTTTCCTTTCTTTCATCCTTGTTTTCCCTATCAAGATATCTAGCAAAAATATGACCAACCTTAATGCATGAAAAATAAATAATAGGTAATTTACCTTTGTATTTACCTCCACCTCTTCCAAATATTTTTGCAATAGGTTCTTCAAGTTCAACAAGCTTATCATTAGAAATGTCATTATCACTCTTCACATGTTTTCCTTTTCTCTTGCTAAGTACCAATTATGACTTGAAATCTGATTCAATAGTAGTAGGTGTGTAGTTATCAAAATTAGACAACTCAAAAGCAATAAGTCTACCAATTACACCTTCTAAAGTCAAAGTATTACTTGGAGTGCATCTCAACTCTTGTATTGTAGAAACTCCAATGGCATATATGGGGAGTAGAGTCCTCAATACCTTTCTTATCACTATTTCATATTTGATTTCTCCATTTTCCCTCGATTAGTTTTGACAAATTATTTGACTCTTATGTAGTACTATACTATATTCTTTCATTATTGGCATTTCATCAAATTCACCTTTTAGGCTTTCTAATTTGGATCTCAAAACAACATCATCTTCTCCATATATGATCTTTAGTTTGTCCTACATCTTCTTTGCACTATCACATTCTTTTATATCATCAAAATTGGCATAGCTTAGGGTTGAGGAAATCTCCAACATAGCTTGATTTTTTTCTTTCTTTTTCTTTAGTTGTTTAGTTGTTAGAGGAGTAGTCATTATTTTCACATAATCATTGTCCACAAATTTTATAGAAGCATCACTAGTGCTAGATATATGCAGCCACATCAAATTTTGTCATGTAGGAAAGTTCTCCTTGTTCATCTTTGGTACCTCAATTTTGTGAGTCATGATATTCATCTTTAAGTACCTTCAAAACTTCTATCTATAAGCATTGGTGCTCTAATACCAATTGTCAAAAAATTTAGAATAACTTGGGGGGGGGGGGATTTACCATTTTAACAATCAAACATAAACATTCCCTATTCTTATTATCCTATTGTAGCTTGATCTCTATTGAATATTGATAAACAAAATTACTAGTAGTTCATTGTCCTATTATAAAAGACTTTGCTAAATGTAAACATGTAAATGTAAAACATCATAAAACATCCAACACAAATTTGACACTAGGATTTTACATGGAAACCCAATTTGGGAAAAAGTGAGCTTTATTAGGAGCCAACCATGTTAAAGGTTACAAACCACATTGTTAAATGTGACCTGGTTAGAGGATTTAATCACCCTATTAGAAGTGGCCTTGTTAAAAGAATTTGATCATTCCATTTAGAATGTCACCTTGCTAAAGGATTTACACAGACTGTTAAGTCCTTCAATGATTGTTACGTAAACCTTTTATTAAAAGGATTTCAATACAAACTATTTTCAATGATTAGAAATAAGATAGTAAGTTTTGATCTGTATGATTTACAATTCACTTTCGTAGGTTTAGTAAATTGTTTGGCTCATGTGTTGATTCACTGATAAGTCCTCCTTTTCAAATCCATCTCGTAACTCGCTTGGAAACCATTCAAGTAGTCGTCCCTCTTCACATCAAACTTAAGCCTTCTGATCAAATTCACTTATCAACTTCAACAATATTTGTGCAATAACTTCTTTGTTTTCACTCTTAGACTTGCTCATTCTCTCTCTCTCTCTCTCTCTCTCTCTCTCTCTCTCTCTCTCTCTCTCTCTCTCTCTCTCTCTCACACACACACACACACACACACACACACACACACACACACACACATCTCTTTGTCTCTAGGCCTTTTAAGTAGCTAATTCTTGCTTTTCCAATTTCCATGATCACCGTAGATCTTAGGGTTTATGATCTAGTTCATTAAGTTCATTATATATAACCATCTTCTTCTTCTAGAAACTTCCCTTCCATCAAATTCAATATTACCTAATCCTCTCCTTAAATTTAATGATTGAGCTCATTAATCTAATCTTCAACATAGTTTCTATATCCCATTAAATTAACTAAGTTAGCTGAAATTCATGATTTTTCTTACGGATTCAAAATATTATTACTCGACAATCACTAAGTTTTGACACTTGGTCATCACTTAATCACTCGGTCACTATAGAACTCTTGTCTCAACATCAACTAGCTTGCTTGGTCAATATTTATGTTGGATCAAGACTTAAAATGCTTAACACTTAGTGTGGCTCAGTTGATACTAGCATCACTTGACAATCCTTAGTCTTTTACTCTATTGCTCGATTAAGCTTTACATTAATGATATAAACAACCATTTTGTCTTATCAAAGTCTAACTAATCAAATGTCCATTTTAGCTTCCTTTTTATAACTCTACCTTTCCTCTAGGTGCTTTTTTTAATGAGAAATCTCTCAAACCCTCTTCATAAATCAAAATAGATATGACATGAACATGTCTCATTAGTAGATTTGACATCAATGACAAAAAAATAATTATTCCAATTATAAGTTTCCAACAATCTCCTTCTTTGGCATTAATGGAAACAACTCAATTCATCTTAGAATATAGGAATACAATCTCCCTCTTTGTTACCATGCAATCCAAAAGAATTAATGACCTTAGTTTCATTATGAATCTTATCTCTACAAGTTTAGAAATTATTCTCTCCCTCTGAGGTTTATCTCTTTCTTTGTAGTAAATCTCTCGATCTTAGGTAAATCTCTCACTTCTTAGTGAATCTTTCCCTTTTCGACAACAATGTCAAAGCCACTAGCTTTCTTGGCTTCTTTTGCTTCATACATATGGAATATGTAGATATTTGCATGTCTAGTTGTATTCTGTCATTTGTTTATGAATGATTTGTTATCTTGGTCTTTTTCTTAACTTCACTACCTTAGGCATCTCCTAAAGTAGAACTACCTGCATCAATGTGTATGGTATTCTAATTAACAAATTCGATGAAATGCACCATATCTCCTTAAGTTTCTTTACTAAGGGGAATCATCTCTAATTTACCTCATTAGGTAAGGCTTTAGTGAAAAATGTCAGCAATTTTTTCTTTGGAGTTCACATATTTTAACTTCACTTCTTTGTCTTGAACTAGTTCTCTCAAATAGTGATACTTGAGAGCAATTTTCTTTGTTTTAGTGTGTATCATTCGATTCTTTGATATATTGGTAGCACTTGTGTTATCACAATAGATAACCACTATACTTATAATTTCTTCCTTCATTCCTTTCAGTAATTGTTTGATCCACGTAATGTTTGAGTAGTTCACTACAACAACCAATATTCAACTTTAACTTTACATTGAGAAATGCAATTCTATTTCTTGCTTGTCCATGAATCCAATCTCTTTCCTAGAAAGAATGCACCTCCACTAGTTCTTTTTTTTGTCATCAATGTTTCCTACCCAATCAGAGTTAGTGAATGCCTTCAGCTCAAACTTATCACTTCTCTAGTAATATAATCCATAATCTTCTATACCTTACAAATATCTTAATATCCTTTTCACTATCATTATGTGATTCTCTTTAGGATTTTTTGAAAATCTAGCAATTATCCCAACTACTAATGCAATATCAGGTCTACAATGAACAACATATTACAATTTTCCAACCATTGATCTATATAGAGTCTAGTTCACATCAACAAATTCATCATTTTTAGGTAACTTATGTCCTCTGGACATAAGTGTTTTTACTGATCTTGAATCTTCCATTCCAAAAGAAAATAGCATCTCCTTAATATATTTGAACTGAGTAATGAAAATGCCAAACTTTATTTGACATAATTGTAATCCAACAAAGAATTTGATTTCACCAAACATAGACATTTCAAATTCCTTCTTCATTTCATCAATTAATGATTTTTATAGTGCTTATTTTCCTCCAAATATAATATCATCAACAAAAAATTTAGATAAGAGTACTGCATTGTTCTTACCAGTCTTCAAATATAGGTTATTGTTATCACTTGTTCTTTCAAAACCAATCTTCACCAAATAATTATACAATCTTTCATACCATGCTCTTGGGGATTGTAAAGAACTTTGTTTAGTTTACATACCATGTTCATCTTTTCTGGATCCACAAATCCTTTAGGTTGTTCAATGTATACTTCTTCCTCAAGTATACCATTTAGAAAGGAAGATTCAACATCCATATGATATATGTTGAAATTCTTATAGCCTGAGTATGAAAGCAGGGTTCTGACTCATTCAATTCTTTCCACAGGAGAAATTTTTTCTCCATAATCAACTCCTTCTTCTTGAGCATATCCTTTTCATGCAAGTCTTTTCTTATTCCTTGTTACTTCACCATTTTTATTGAACTTATTGCTGAAAACTCACTTTGTTCCAATACCATTTTCATCCTTTGTTCTTAGTACTAGGGTCCAAGTATTATTTTTCTCAATATGTTCAATTTCTTCATTCATTGCTTGAATCCAATCTTCATTGTCTAGAGCATCCTTCACTGATTTGTGCTCAAATTCACATAGTAAACGTGTATCATTTTTTATTCTTTTCCTTGTCATAACACTTGATTTAGCATTACCAATGATTTTTTTCAAGTTTGTGATGTCTTCTTACAAACTTGGCTAGTAGAGGTGGCTTCTTTCTCTATTTTTTAATAGGTTCATCTTGAAAGATAATCTTAGGCTTATTAACTCTTTCTTGTTCAATTTTTTCTCTAGGTTTTGCATGCTCGACATTTTCTCCTTGATGGTCGACATTTCATGTCTGTGACTCAATGTCTTTAGCCTATTTCTGTTAGAATTCTTTAGAATAACTGAGGGGGGGGGGGGGGGGGAGAGGGGGGGGGGGGGGTGAATCAGTTATCCAAGGTCTAAATGCCCTAATAATATTTTTTCACTAATTATAGTGAGCCCATTAAACTATTCATCCATCCAAGCTTAAAACAACCATCTTAGCAAGTTACAACAAATCAACATGCAGGAATAAAACATGCAAGATCAACACATGATACAGTGATTTATGTGGAAACCCAATTTGGGAAAAACCACCAGTAACATGTTACTCAATTCTCACTCTTCTGAAGTGATGCCCTGTTAAAGGCTTACACCACATTGTTAAATGTGACCTTGTTAGAGGATTTCACCATACTATTAGGAATGGGCCTGGTCAAAGGACTTTGGAACATTCACTTGGAATGTCACCCTATTAAAGGATTTACAACATGGCTATTAAACCAACCTAAGTCCATAGGATTTATACTAACTATTACAATTGCTAGAGTGTAACAATAATGGCTTTTGATCTGATACAACTCACAACATATCTTGCGAATTTCAGATCACACTTCAGTTCAATTCTTTTCTTGGCTTCAATCAATGTGGCTCTAACAACTTGTCTTCATCTCAAGCTTTATCTCCTTGAGTCTTCTTTCTCATCATACCAATGCAATCATCTCTATGGTCATCTATCGAAACAGAGTTTTTGTGCTCTCTTCCTCCTTAGCACCTTCCTCAGCACTTCATGCTTTCATACTTGACCCACTATCTTGGTTCACAACCTTATGACTCCTTAAATAGAGATCTGGAATACTTTTCCTACTTGATTCTCCCTCTCCAACTTTAGGGTTTCAATAGATTAGGAAGGATACAATGTATCTATCCTATATCTTGCTCTTATCTAGAAACTTCATCTAGAATCCAGTTGTATTCGCCAAAAATGTTTTACATAGTGTTCTATGCCACCATCTCATCATTCTTATATTCTATCTGGTTCACAAAATTCTAGCTAACTACCATGTCATCTCAAATCTAGTGAATCTTTGACTTTTCAAAATAATGCAGCAACTTGACATTATTGGTATACTGATGCTCAGCTTTCTCTGTGTTACTCGGCTCTTGTATCATGCTCAGCACCTGATCTTTACTCGGCACTTGATCTTCACTCGACACTTGATCTTTACTCGGCACTTGATCTTTACTCAACACACACTAAAGTTGAACTTTCTCGGCTTCAACTGAGAATCTGTTCGACACTAACTAGCTTGGTTAACTCTCTCCAATGAACTTAGTTAGGCTTTACAAATGACTTAGCTAAACCTTACATCAGTGTGTCCATTCTCTGTGTCTTAGAGTATGTCATCGATACACTATTTCATCAATGGCTTAGCTGATCCTTGTACTTAATTACAACATCATAACTTCATCCTTTCTCTAGGTGCTCTAGTTACATCTTATTGATTGCCTCCTTCTTGTCAATCAACCAATTGATAGTATTTGGATCACTAAAGCAATTGTCATTCTTGCTAGTAGCAAGTTTGACATCAATGACAAAACAATGATTGAAAACATTCTTTACCAGTTCCATTATTCTTCATTCATGATCTTTTCAATCATTTCCAACAATTTCTTGACACCCATTATCTACTACTTGACAATCTTTTGTTGCACCTCAACATTCCCTATCTACTAGGAAATTGCAACTTTGTTTTCTTGTTCACTAGGAGTTCTTGGAGCATCATCATCCACATAGATGAATGAGCTATAATCTTCAAGTTTTTCCTTACATGTAGGATCATTTATTTCTACTAATTTATCAACTTTTTCATTTTCACTTTCCACAACTTTGTTAGTGTTTGAGTTCAAACACTTATAAGCTTTACTCTTAATGGAATATCCCAAGAATAAATCTTCATCACTTTTTGCATCAAATTTTCCATTCCTATTATCTTTGAATGTATAACATTTGCTTCCAAAGATCTTGAAATATTTTATATTAGGAGCATATCCATACCATAGTTCAAAAGGTGTAGTATTAGTATATTTCTTAACTTGTACTCTATTTAGGGTAGAAATAGTAGTATTAATAACTTCTCTCCAATACTTCTATGATACATTCTTCTCCATCATTAATGTTCTTTCATAATCCATTATTGATCTATTACTTTTTTCAGCTATCCCATTCTAAGGAGGGGTCCTCAGTGCTGACATCTCTTTTTTAATTTCTTTTTCATTGTAGTATGTATTGAATTCATAGGAAATGAATTCACCACCCTTGTTTGATATCAAACACTTCAGAATCTTCCCTATTTCTTTTTCAACTCTAGCCAAATACCACTTAAATAACTAAAAAACATCAGATTTAGCTTTAAAAAACATCATAATTGTTATCCTAGAATATTCATCAATAAATAGAATGAAATACTTATCTCCACAATAGATTTGAACATAAATAGGTAAATATGAACTAATTCCATAATATCACTAAATTTGTATGCTTTTCTCTTGAGACAAGAGTTCATCATTTTTCCCAATTAACATTGTTTACACATAGCATTATCAGGCTTCATCAATTTAAGAAACCCTCTTAATTTCTACATTTTACTAATGTTTATCAAATTGTGAAAATTCACATAACATAACCTTTTGTGCCATAACCAAACATCTTCTTGTTGTGCAAACAAACATGTCTCACTAGATAAATCTAGATAGAAAAAGTTACCTCTTGTTTGATCACCACTTCCAATTAGTGCCATATATCTTGGCTTTCCATTAGTATCATATGTCTTTCCCTTTCTATGATGGAATTCAACTTTATTTCCTAATTTGTTTAGCTATGAAACACTCAACATAATATAGTTAAGTCCTTCAACCCAGTAAACTTTGTGACACTTGATCTTGTCAATAAGTTGAATAGCACTTTTACCTATCACAACACATGGAATATCATTACCAAATTTAACACATCCAGCTTTGTATGCCCCAATATCCTCAATTTTTTTTTTTTATCATTGGTTATATGGTTAGAGAAACCACTATTAATTATTCATATATCACTCTTGTTCACATAAGATATTAATATAGTTTTCTCATCTTCATCAAAGTCTTCTTTAATGGCAACATAGACCATTTCATCGTCATTACTTTAGATTTAGTGCTAGTATCTTCTTTAGAAATATAACAAAATTTCTTACCTTTTTCATCCTTGTTCTTCTTGTAATCTTGGTCATCTCTTCTTCCTTTGTAGTTTCTTTCCTTTCTTTCATCATTTTCTTCCCTATTAGTAAATCTAGCAGCAATATGATCAACATTGTTGCATGATTAAAATAGGTAATTTACCTTTATATTTACCTCTACCTCTTCCAAATATTTTTGTAATAAGTGCTTCAATTTCATCGAGATCATCATCAAAATTGTCGCTATCAATCTTCACATGTTTTTCTTTTGTCTTGGTAAGAACTAATTGTGACTTGAAAGAAGATTCAATAGTAGTAGGTGTTAAAAGTTATAGTATACACTATTAAATGTGACCTGGTTAGAGAATTTTAATCGCCCTATTAGAAGTGTCCTTGTTAGAGGACTTTGATCATTCTATTTAGAATTTCACCTTGCTAAAGGATTTACAAACACTATTAAGTTCTTCAATGACTATTAGGTCAACATTTAATTAAGAGGATTTCAATACAAATTGTTTACAATGATTAGAAAGAAAATATTAGGTTTTGATCTGTATAATTTACAACTCACTTTTGCAAGTTCTGACCATTTTTTGGCTCATGTACTGATTCACTAACAAGTCCTCCTTTTAAACTCTATCTCTTAACTCACTTGGAAACCCTTAAAGTAGTTGTCCCTCTTCACATCAAACTTAAGCATTCTTCTCATATTCACTTATCAACTTCAACAACATTTTTGCAAGCACTTCTTTTACTTCTCTCTCTCTCTCTCTCTCTCACACACACACACACACACACACACACACACACACACACACACACACACACACACACACACACACTTTTATTTGCCTCTAGGCCTCCTTATGTAGGCAATTCTTGCTTTTTCATTTTCCATGATCACCGTAGATCTTAGGGTTTATGATTTGGTTCATCAAGTTCATTGTATATGTTCTTCTTCTTCTAGAACCTTATCTTCCATCAAATTTGATCTTACCTAATCCTCTCCTTGAATTTAATGATCCAACTCATTAATCTTATCTTCAACATGGTTTCCATATCCCAAGAAATCAACTGAGTTGGTTGGAATTCACAATTCTTCTTATGCATCCAAAATATTGTTACTCGACAATTACTAAGCTCATACACTCAGTCATCACTTAATCATTTAGTCATTGTAAAACTCTTTGCTTGGTATTAACTAGCTTGATCAATTGATACAGATGCTCAATCAACATGAAATATGCTTGACACTTGCTATGGCTTGGTCAATACTATCATCACTTGGCAATCCTTAGTATTTTACTCTATTGCTCGATTAAGCTTTACGACAATGATATAAATAGTCATTTTTCCTTATCAAAGTATAACTAGTCAAATTTCCATTTTAACTTCCTTTTCATAACTCAACCTTTCCTCTAGGTGCTTTTGCTATGAGCAATCTCTCAAATCCTCTTCATCAATCAAAATAGATATAACATTTAGATTATATAGAAACATGTCTCATCAGTAGATTTGACATCAATGATAAAACAAAAAAAATTCCAATTGTAAGTGTCCAACATATTATTCATCCTAATTTAAACAATATACACTTTTTACAATATTTTCAGGTTGTACAAGTCTGTGCAAGACTTGGAATAAACATAAAAATAGTTAACACAAATCAAACAATGAATCTTGAAGACACCAATTAATTCGAAATGATATTCCTCTTGTCATTCATTAATTTGTGGTGACCAATACAATGACTTTATAGTTATTGTGGTAGTTTATAACCTCCTAGCCACCTTTCAAATCAATAATCCTCCCCTTTACAACATTATTCTTTTTTAATAATATTTTATGCACTTTATGCATTTTTGCATTAACACTTTTAATGTCAATGTGACAACTTTCCTATTTTAATTCTAAATTTAACAATTATTTGCATAGGCATTGGAATCACCCTAAAATGGACTTAATAGACATTTTACATCAATTTTACCCTTTATTAGGCATTCATTCATATTCTAACCTTCTTGACCAAACTAGGACCTTAACAAGACAATATTAATAATGCCATACAAATGGCTTCACATAACCTTACATATGATTCAAATAGACTCATGATACATTTAAAAGACCATGAAATTCATTATATGAATTCTATCATCATGTAGACTCATGTTATTCCTTTGTGCTTAGGTGCTCCTACACCACTCATACATGAGAATCACACACATTACATTTTAAAATTGGTTATCCATCGAGGTGGAAATAACTAACATGTGGGTTGACTAAGGAAAACCCCTACATAGTCACCCAACACCCCATAATTCATACATTAATTGATCTTGGAAGGAAAAATAAGTTGTAAATCATAGTACCCATTCTGTCTTTTAGCATAACTATGAAATTAGAATTAGTGTTAGACACCATCAATTAGGAGTGAACTTCACCCCTGATGAATTATTTTCCCCGTGAAAAATTGCCAAAATATTTCAAGATTTCATTCATCTCACAATTTTAGGCTTAGATCCAAATCTATTCACTCCTAGCGATAGTATAACATACAAAATCAAGGCTCAAAGTTTCAAGATAAGTACCCATTTATCCCTCTTTTTTAATTTGGCATTTCATTTGAGCACTTTTCTATCTTACATTTTTATTTCTTATATCTAGAAGTAACTAGTTTAGATCCAAAGGGAAAGTGAGATTATTTCCCTACCTTCATACTTGTTGGATCTTAGCTTATGTTGATGCTCCTTTATCCATTGAATTGCATCGACCTACTAATATTTAACACCTTTGAGGGTTGTCTTGAAATAATCTATTTCCTTGAACTCCATCCCTTTTGAGGTGTGTGTAGTTTTGTGATGAACTTAAGGTTAGTTTACTTGATTCAAATTTATCCTGACACAAGTATGAAAGCACTTGTGAGAATATAAAGGTAAAGACAATAGTCACTAAGTTTAAGGTTGTGCTTCACTTTGGTGGGATCATTTGTAGATTGAAAGACAAAATAGAGGATTAAATATTTGTTGGTTGAATTTCAAGACATTATTTATGATAATGTACCTAATGGTTTACCTCTTGTAAGAAGTATTAGTCATTGTATGGATTTGATACCTGGAGCTATTTTGTCTAATAAAGAACCACATTGGCTAATACCCAGTGAAAATGAATAATTGAATAGACAAGTGCAAGAATTGCTTGATAAGGATCTAATTAGAGAAAGCTTGAGTCCTTGTGTTGTACTTGCTATATTGGAACCTAAAAAGAATAGATAATGGAGAATGTGCACTAATTCTAGAAATATAAACAAGATAACAATAAAGTATAGATTTCCATTACCTAGGATGGATAACATAATGGATTGTTTGAGTGCAACAAGATTTTTCACAAAGATTGATTTGCAAAGTGGTTATCATAATATCAAAATATGAGAAGCAGATGAATGGAAAATCTCTTTCAAGAAAAATGACAATTTGTATGAGTGGTTGGTTATGCATTTTGGTTAAAAAATCTACCTAGTACTTTCATGAGGTTGATGAATGAAGTTCTCAAGAAATTATTGGGTAAGTTTTTGATTAGATATCTTGATGACATTCTAATATTCAATAAGACTAAAGAAGAACACTTAGAGCATATTGGACAAGCATTACATAGATTGAAGGAAAAAGGTTTTTGATTAATTTGAAGAAATGTTTATTCACGAAAGAGGAAATTGTGTACCTTGGTTTTTTTTATTTCTATTGGTGATTTGAAGATGTATCCTAAAAAGGTAAAAGTTACTCTTGATTGGCCTACACCTAAGAATATTGGAGAAGTTAGATCATTTCATGGATTGGCAGGTTTCTATAGTAAATTCATTAGAAATTTTTTTTCAATATGTAATGCAATGAAAAAGACTATAAGAAGAGATACAAAGGATTTCATTTGGGCACATGGAGCACATAAAAGTTTTGTAACATTAAAACAAAAGGTGGCAAATTTACCTACACTTGCTTTGCTAGATTTTACTAAGGGTTTTCAGGTTGATTGTGGTGCTAGTGGAAGTATTAAAGGAAGATGTATAGGTTTCTTTAGTGATAAACTAAATAATTCTAAGAAAATTTATTTAGTTTATGATCAATTTTTGTTTTCTATTTTTCAAGATTTAAAGAAATAGAGACATTATTTGATGCCTAAATAATTTGTGTTGTAGACTAACCATTAGGCTTTGTAGTATTTGCAAAGTCAAAATAGATTGAATAAAAGACACATGAAGTGGGTAGACTATTTTTATAATTTTTCCTTTGATTTGAAACAAAAGAGTGAGTGTTCAAATAAAGTCATTGATGCTTTGAGAAAAAGAAGGAATTTACTAATAGAAATGAGAGTTGAGGTACTTATTTTTTATTATTTGAAACATTTGTATGAAACTGGTCCTAATTTTGTAGAACCTTGGAATGATTTTAAGAATAAAATAATAAGTGAGAAAGATAAGTGGATTTCATTCATTTAGGAAGACATATTGTTTAAAGGAATTCAGTTGTGCATGCCTAGAGGATCTATGAGAGATAACATCATGAAGGAGAAACATAGTGGAGGACTTTCTAGACATTTTGGGATTGAAAAAATAGTAAAGATGGTCTCTAATAGATGCTAGTGGCCTCAAATATACAAAGATGTTTAAAAGATGGTTAAGAGTTGTAGAATTTTTCAAACAACAAAATAAACATGTCATAATTTGAGTTTGTATTCATAATTACTTGTACTAGATAAACTGTAGTGCCTCTCCCATTTAATTTTTGTAAGTCATCCTAATGGATGCAACCTTGTTGATCTTTCATTGTGAAGAGATCATGATTGGGACCAAGAGTGGTCTACTATTGGAAATATTCAAGAATATGCTAAGTTACTGAGAGGGGAGGGGTGAATCAGTAACTTCTAAAACTTTAACAATTTTAAGCAAATAATCTAATTAGTACTTGATTCATCACATTTGATCTAACTGCATGCATGAGAAACTAAAAATCTATTGCTCCTTATATTTTTATGGCCTTATAATTCTTTATCTGCTAGATTCATAACTTGAACATTTCACATCCACATTCACATGCATATTCCACAATCACATTCTTACATTGGATATGATACAATACATTACATACATACATACATATATATATCAATCCAAATATATAAATTACAAAGTTGGACATGATACAAGTTAGCACAAATATTACAAAGTCAACCCACATGAAGATATTTGGGTTCCAAAGACTAACTCGGTGAGGTTCTGATACTCACCATCCACTATCAATGCTCGACATCATCATGCACTTGGTAGATGTAGAAACTCGATCCATACTAGTCACTTTCAAGTAATCTTGAACTTGGTCTACACTAGTGACTCAGTAGATATTGTGCAACTCGGAAAACATTGAATCACTTGGTTAGCATAAAGTAGCTCGGTTAACACTGGCTTCATATCACATGAACTATGAACTCAGTAGAAACTACAATGCTTGCTAACCATTGATAAACTAGGTGTATACTAAAATGCATGGTTTAAACTACTGGACTTCACACTGACTAAATTTGCTTGGTAACCACTAGAATTAGTCCAAAGGACTTGGTAGCAACTATGGAGCTTGGTGGCTATTGAGTTACATGGAAAATACTGTAAACTGTTCAATGAGCTTAGTAGCTATATAGAATTTAAATAAGTGTGTATCACTAATAACAAACTTGACTGATATGTCAACAATCTCCCCCTTTAGCATTAGTGACAAAAACACTTATTAGCCAAAACTAAATACCTTGTATTCATCACCATGTGATACTAGCTCGGTAGAGTATACTATATTTTTGAGAATTTTCAAAATTGATCCTTGTAAGGTATATACAGAGTAGTTCTCCAACATAGCATATTTCTCTTGCATACTATTTTTCTTTCTTCAATATGACTTTTCTCCCATATACATGTAACATTTCTCCCCCTTTTTGACAATAATGTCAAAGATTTATTCTAAAAATATTTATTCTAACTTATTTACATAGAGGAAACAAAATGGGATAAGAATTAAAAGTGTACCTTGAGAGTAATTGCCAAGGTTTTATCCCAATTTTCTTATAGGACCTTGCATGTATGTAGTGCAATTTACACCTCTACCGATAGTTCAATCATATGGTCTACAATAGAGAAGTTATTATCATGGATTAGAGTCTTTGAATATACAATATGTTTCTACATAGCATCCATGATTGGAAGGATCATATTTTTTATGTCAAACAATGTTGAGTGGATCCTTACTTCTTCTCTTAACAATTCAGCTTGCATGTCTAACAAAAATCTAACTTTTGTGAAATGTGCAGAGCTTGAACTAGGGTCAAGTTGCAACTACTGAGCACTTTCCATTAGATCTATATCAATTTTGGACAATTTTTCCTTTATTTCCTTTGTATACTCAAGGATATCACATGGTTTCCCAAAAATTGATGACACATTTGAACATGATGCCTTAAGATTGACCAAAATTGTAGAAAGCTCAACTTGATAAACGTCTATTTGTTGCACAATGTGCTCCAACACTTTATTATAAAATTTATTTTCAACCTTTTGAACTAGCTTATCTTGACCATCAGTGCCCTCATTAAATTTTTGGACTACTTCTACTAGCTAATACAAAATAGGTTAAGAAGAATCAACCTTAGTTCCTATTGCCTCGATCAAAATATTCTTGGCATCTTCTATTATCTTATACTCTTTGTCTCTCTCCTCTCTTAGTTTTTGTTGTTTGGCCTTTTTCTGGAGGAGTTCACCAAATGTATGTGTTTGGTCTGTAGATAGATTATAAACATCCCATTTAGGGATTACTATTTCCTCATCTAAATCTATGTCTTCCTCTATTTCTTTTCCTTTTCCCAAAATTTTTTTACTTGGTTGAACCTTAGGCTCAACTGTCCTTGCACTTATTGCTTTTGTACCCAAAATGGAAACAATAGTAGATATACTTTGACTTGTAGTAAAAATTGATATTGTACTAACTGATGGAATACTTATAGAAATACTTGACGAATCCAAAATAAATGAACTCAAAATTGTAGAATCCAAAACTAAAGAAGTCAAAATTGCAAAAGTGAAAACTAAAGTACTTAACTTAGTAGATGAAGAAGGAATTTGTAGCTCGGTGGATGAAGTGGAAGTTACTTCTGTTAGTGATATGCTAAGCTAAGTTGGGGCAAAGAGTGATTGGACATTTGATGTATTACTAGTAGTCACAACCAAACTTTCTGAAGTTGTCTCCATACTTGATGTAGTCAATGGTTTTCTCTGGGAGTAAGGAAGTGATGCAATGATTGCTACAACTATCGTGACTGGGTCAAACTCCTCATCATCTTGCTTTTCTTCCTTGGTAGCTTCTAGACTTTGATCCTCTTCATCTTCCTCATTATCAAAGTGAGTCACTTCTTCAACATTTTTCATTCTCATCTTTCTCCTTATCTTCTTCTTCATCATCATCCTTTACTTCAACTAGAAATTCACTTGGTTTATGAAGATGATAGACATTCTTCCAAGTGTTTGTAGCATTTTTGACAACATGGTCAATGTCTTTGATCAAAACCAAACAAGTATTGAAATTTAGAGTCAATTTTTTTTTTTTTTTTTAATGAGTCTTTCATCTCAGCATTTGATGTGCTTGGTAGTAACTACCTCAAGATTTGTGCATATATATCTTTGACTATTTGCATAGCAAAATCCCATCTTGGCTTTATCTTTTCTAACAATTCACTGGAGACTTGAGAAGTGAGCTGATCTGGTGAGTACTTCTACTTACCCATTTTATTTAGCACCAGGTCTTCAACTTGCTTCTACTCAGCCTTAGTCCTGATCTCATATTTCAATGATTTAAAGTTTGTTATTCCTACTCCTTCTTCCAATTTCTTTAGCCTATCCTAGAAGGTGGTGGAGGTTTATTGAATATAATGTCACTTCCTTTCTTTTGTGACCTCCTTATGAAGACTGCAGTGGATGACTTTGTAGGCTTGGTGATGATCACCTTGCCCTTTTTCTTCAAAGGTTCTTCTTCTTTCTTAGATTCTTCCTCATCCTCTACATCTTCCACATCCTTACCTTTTCCCTTGGTTAACAAGAGAGGTGCACTTGATTTCATCTTTTCTATCCTTCTCTTCACTTTTTTAACCACCTATGGGAGCTTTATTTCTAGCTCTATTCTGGCCTTAGCTCATCATAAGTTCCCAAATAAGGGGCCTTGGGATCAACAGGTTCATTGAAAAGGGCTTCAATGATATCCTTGGTTTCATCAATGTTTACCTCATAGCAAGAGGTTTTACCCACACAACTCGAGGCTTAAATACCTTGATATACACTTCGTCACTATCCACCATGAAGCATACATCATCCTTATAATCTTTAACTAAGTTCTTTAGAATCCTAAACCTATAGTTCATTTTCTCCATGAATACATTGAAGTAGTTGTCCATGGTGTTGGCATAGTTCTCACCCATTTCTGCAATATATTCATTTTTTTGGTAAAGCACATGCACATCTTTTCTCTAGACTATAGTGCCTTTAGAAGGAAAGAACTTTTGGTCATAAAAGAATGGACAAGTTAATAATGAACCAAATTTGCATGGGTTGTTCTTTGATGTTCTAATACTTTCCATGTTTTTATTGAATTACCTCAACAATAGGTCAGCAAGGTCATAAAATAAGTTGTTCTTAACCACTTTATATGCCAAATCCATGGCTTCACATGAAACACTATTAAGTCAACTTGAACTGTATATCTTATGTGCAATAACATGAATTCCAATTTTCAATTTTGCATCTTTAACACTACTTATTTTCATACCTCTTCCATCCCACTCAACTAGGGTTTTTTTCTCCAACTCTACCCAACCTAGGGTTTTCATCATTTTGGCTTTGGCTAGCATGGGGAGGCTAGTGATTCGATGAATCATCTTCTTTGTTCAACTAAATTAATAGACTACCACTTCATCTCACTCAACATACTTTCCATTTGGCACAACATCCCTTATACATTATAGTAAGCTACCTTCATCTCTATGAGTGGATATGCTATGGGGTATTCAACTGCTTCACCAATTGGATCCCCTTTTCCATGACATAGTAGGGCTCAATCTCATACTATATCAGTGCCTAGATCTTCTCTTGGTGCTACTGGCTACTCTATATTTTCTTGCCAGCTATGCCTATAGAAATTAGGCAATATGGAACTGGACCATCCAGAACTAAATCATTGGCTAAGACTGGTGGGTAACGAGCTATATAGATGGTGGATGAATCTAGACCTAGTGATGAGATGAGACTATTATAGCTAGCCTAGTGTAAACCCTTATGGAGAGATATAGAGATCGGAGCTAGTGATTAGTGGGGTACTATGATCATTCTCGTTGCCCACTATCCAATCTATATGGATTAGGGATTAGAGATTAGATTTCTCAATTCATGATCTAGCCAGCCCCTAAATAGATTATCAGAGTGACTAATTAGAATAATGGAAAGGAGGGACACACATAACCCCAAGCTCAAGCCTATACTAAATGGATCTAAATCTTGGGTTGAAACAATCTCCACCTCCCTTATGGTAGATATGGGTATGGATATCATGTCACTTGTGATTGATTGGATCCTTAACACTAGAGGTGACAGGAAATGGATTACTAGGGGAAAGGTCTTTCAGAAACCCAATTCAATACGAAGAATCGTGAGTGATGGAGAACTTGTTAAACTAAAATGATTCTTGGGGGTGCACAGGAACACCCTATGGGAAGATCTATCCAATCAATGGATATGGATTTGATTCACAAGCTACTGGTGGAGACAGTGCCTTTGGCTTTGTTCTCATATCTTTGCAGCTAGAAGATCTATTACCTAAAGCTACTGCATCCATATTTGGTGGAGATGTTGATGGCTGTGATGTTAGGCAATATGTTGTCGATGAGGCAAAGAGCCTAGAATTGCAATCAACATCTACATTCTGTGGGTCAAGGTCTGTAATAAGCTCTAGTTCAAGGTAAGAAATTGAATCCAAATAACCCACAAGTGGCCATAGAATTGTAGGGCCCCAGGATAATAGCCATGCTTCCATCTACTTGCCATAGAATAATATGGCCCCATAGAATAGTAGGGCCAGTGGATCATTCATAGGTCTTGGATAAAGTGCAACCACCTTATATACCTCTATCTCTACTTCTCTCACCTCAGATGTTGGAGGATCAATAGGTTCAGATTTGACATCATAAACAATAGGATGAACTATTGTAGTGCTGCTTTCTAGACTTTTGCTACTAGATATTGATAATTACTATCCCTTGCTAGCCCACCCCTTGGCTCAAAAAATGCCCTACCATATATAGGGAACTAAAACTAGCCTCCCTACCATTTTATAGGATCTATAGGCAATTGGAACAACTAAGTAAACTGGACCTAGGACTAGAGGATTTGAATCTAACTATGATGCTTACTTTGATGAAGCAACAAGGGAAACTATAGGCACTATACCCAATTAACATATCACTTAGGGCTGCACTCTATGAAACTTATCTTACTTTTTTTTCCTTTCCCATTGTTTCCATCTTTGGTGCTTGCTCCTAAAGCCCTATAAATAGTAGGGCTAGCTCTAATAGCCCTAGTATTAAAGGGTAGGGAAAAATAAGCTTTTGTAGGTAGAACTACTAGATAGTGGATATTATGCTGCTTAAATAAACTACTCAGTCAACAAGATCTACTAAATGGAATGGATTTGGGCAAGGCCCACACTAGGACAAGACTGAATAGCCTAACATCATGGCTTCCCTTAAAATTATATAGGGCTAACTATAGTTGTGAAGCCTAGATCTAAGAATTCATAATAAGTATAATAGGAAGGAAACCTACCTACAGAATGGGTGGTTAGGAATCTTTTTTTGTATGGCTTACATAAAGGTAGGGGTTGCAAACTCTATTTGTCAAACGATGTGATACTATAGAAAACCCTACTATTTGCCCTATTCCCTAAAATTCTATGGTGCCTAAGAATAATAGGGCTTGATTCCCCCACCCTATATTTTAGTGGGTATAGGGTAGGGACTATCCTATCCTATCCTATCCCTATAAATTTTAGGGTAGGGTAGGGGGTAGGAGGTAGGGGGTAGGTCCCACTCCCCACTCAATATAGGGTAGGGTAGAATGGGGGGTCCTATTTCCATTGAAGTGAAAAATTAAGTTGCGTGTAGAGTTCCTAGTAGCCTAAAGATACTGTCTTCTATAGATGGAAATATAGAAGTGCTCCCTTTAACTTATTACCTGGACCTTTAGCCTTTACAATTCTTGGAACCAACCACCAATGCATCTCAGAACCTAGGCCCACAAAGACATAAAGGCCTAAAATGATAACCTATAACTCAAACCCTAGAGTATAACCTAGATTCCTATAAAATGGTAGGCCCCACCTCATAAAATTGTTTTCAATAATAGAATAATAGGCCCTTTAGAATAGTAGAGAGACTCCCATAAAATGATAGGCCATCCTATTATTTCTCTATATGGGGGCCATACCCATAAAATTTTAGGCTAGGGGGCTAGGGTAGGGGCACCTAAACTCAATTCAAGGCTCTACTCTATAGTAAGCCCTTATCTAAATGCACTCTGTAGCACATGAAGGGTGAGGGCCAATGCCCTACTATTCAAGGCATGCAAGGAAAGAAACCCTATCAAAAAATGGGGGGCAAGCAACCTACTTTTAGGCAACTGCTCCTTTTGTTCTCCAAATCATTAGAACCTACTATGCTCAAAATATCGTTTCGACCATCCTGCATTAGTAACATCAAAGAAAATAATAGAGTAAGTCAGATAATGAAGAGACAAAGGAATTTTCTTTTATAGGCAAGAGGAACTACTTAGTCTACTATCCCTATAGGAAAAGTAGCTAGCTAGCTTTGGCTTTGGGGGTAGTGATGAAGAACTAGCTATGACTCTAGATCTTTGGCTCGCTCATAGATGTTAGCCCCTACAATAATTGAATATCGATCTTGATCTTGCCCAGGGACATGGAACTACTCTAGCATCTTATTCTACTCCATCTACTGGTAGGGCTAGATCAGCCACTATATCAACCTCTACCAGATGCATCACTTTGTTATTGGTGCAGCATCACTTTGTTAGTGGTGCATCTAGATCTATAGATGCCCCCATAAAATTATAGGGGAGCCTATAATTGGGCATGGGACTGAAATCACTTGGTCACCTTGCACGGGGTAAATTGCTTTTGGTTTTGGGTGTACATCCAGAACTGAAAGGACTACTTTTAGTTAGGAGTAACCCAGTCCCATATATAGAGAGGGCAATGGAAACAACTATTATTAATCCACCCCTATTGCCCACCCCACCCCACTATTTTAAGGTTAGGGTAAGGGTAAGGGTAGGCTCACTATTTTAAGGGCAGCTCACTCTAATGTTTATGTTGCCATAGAATAGTAGGGTAGAGGTCAGTAGCCTATTATTGCCATAATAACCCTCCCTTACCTTCATTTCATTCCTTACCACACATTTCATGAAGGTAAGTGGCCAAATGTATGGTAAGGGGCCCTTACTTGAATGAAATGAAGGCAAGGACAAACATTTCATTAAGGTAATGGATAAAAAAATGTAAGGGATCAAAAGAAAGGTAAGCACTACACATTTCATTTAGGTAAGCACCACACATTTCATTCAGGTAAGTGATAACCTTACCTTCATTTAGGTAAGCGATAACCTTTCATTTAGGTAAAGGATTGATCAGTTGGTATGGGGTTCCCACTAATGTGATGATATCTCCATCCTATATAAAAGACAGCCCTACTATTCCATTCTATGACCCATGTATTCTATTGTTACAAGTTGAGGCTGAGGTTGAGGCTGTCGACCTATCCCTTCCCTATATAGCAACTTTCTCTAGTCCATTCAGGGCGACTATAATTCTAGTTCCCTATCTATTGGGGCTAGGGGCCATTCATGAGTTTCCTAACTAGATTTGATATTAGGCTAGTGTGCCTACCATTCTATAGGAAAAAGGTGGGAGGAAGAGCACAGGCGGCCGAACCTCATCCAACTATGGCCTAAAGTATTGATATGGTTAGATAGGTCCCATTGTATAGGGCAAAGCTTGAGAACTTCTATCTTTTGACAGTAACTCGACTAACCAGCACTATGGGAGTGGGCTTAAATGGTCAAGTTCATTGTGGATAGGTAGTCAGCTCACTGACACTAAGTGATTAGCAGAGTATGCCAAAAGAGTCTTACTTAATCAATGGGAGAACCTCTTTGATGTGGCCCTACTATTTTTTAAGGGGGGCATCCCACTATACAACTTATAGCTTATAGCATCAATGTCACCTTCGACAACTCATTCTCTCCCAACCCTACCTCCTTGCCTTAGAGTAAGTCCCATAGGGCTAGGAGGTAAAAAGTTAGGTTAGACAACATGGGTTCAACCTTACTAAGGCTGGGTTTGATGCCTCAACCAGATGGAGGTTTTAATGATGAAGTTGTTGATCCTACATGTAGTTGCCAAGAATGCAAGCAAACAAAGGGTAGAAGGGAAGAGAGAATCAACATTTTTCAAATGGAAGCCTAGTCTTCTAGAGCAATAGAAAGTAAGCAAGCAAGTGGTTGAAGCATTCATTCTTGGGTGAGGCTCTAAGGGCCCCTCCATGGCCATTTGGTTGGTCCCTGATAGGCAAGCTTACTAGCTAAACTTCTCTATGTCTTGGTTGTTTAGCCAAAGTGGGTAGGAAAAGAGGATTAAAAACCATCACTTCTCCCCAGGGCTTTCCTTAATAGTTGAGTGCCCTCTAGGCCATATACAAGCATAGGTGCCTTCCCAACAAGAATCAAAAGCTCAAAATGAAGAACCCTAAAATAATAAGCCCTTAAAAAAGAGGTCCATAGGACTGATGCCATTAAGTGGGTGGATATAGGGAACACCTACCCTTGAATTCTATAGGGGGTTTGCATAGCCATTTACCTATAGGGGGTCAGCTATAACTCCTACTATTCACCAGGGTTCATCAACAACAATTAAGGGACCGAACTCACTCAGAATAGGTTGTTCTAACCATAGCTATCCATTATGCACCTGGCTAAGGATAAACCTAATCCATTTAATTTAAAATTCTCAGGGCATATAGGGGATATGAGTCAATCCTTTTGCTTCTAGATGTTGACTCTTGGGTTTTAGGATTCCATCAACACATAATTGACCTAGGGCATCATCCATTTCTAAAGTACCAATTTCTTGAATAGCAGATTTTAAATGAGTATGAATGTCATTAACAAGAAGTACCTTAGGAGTGATTTTGGGTTGAGCTCCACTTGGGTCTAGGATTTTAGCAACTGTGAGCATGAGCTTGAAATCCAAAATTTTCCATTCAACTCCTTGAACCAACATGTTAGACCCTCTTTTGACCTTGTTGTTGCTAGATGTCATTTCTGCTTGGTAGCTTGAGAGAACTTCAAAAAACTTTTGTAAGAAATTTTCTCAAGTACTTGATCATACTGAAAATAGCTCTTCACAATAGTGCTTGAAAATTCATATTAAGAAATGAATTCAATTCCATGCCTTTTGATAAAAAATTTCCATTAATGCATGGTACAAAAGTAGATGTGTTAATAGATTGTCATCCACTACATAGCATTGATTACTCAACGACATCTTTATGATTTGGTAACCATAAGTGCCTTTGTTACTCCCGACCTTCCTTGGTAGGGTCTATGACCTAACCTTACTAGGTAGAGAAGGTAACTTGGTAATAAATGACACCAATCTTGCTCAGTGATCCCTTTGCATCTTGTATACAGATTTGGATCTTTGTCACCTTTCAATTGGAATTGATTTGAATGTCCTTTTTGATGGCTTGGTTCTAGTTCTTCCTTGAGAAATTAATTGGAAAAGGTAGTCACCCAATCCTTGAGTGACTTGACCATCATTACTTGGACCAATATCTTCGGTAGACTTAGGAATCCATTGTTGTCTCATCTACTTTTGGATGTTATCAGCCTTTGCCTTATTCTCATCTTCAATTCTACTAGTATTCATACGATTCTTGGCAAGATGACCAAGTTCTATTCAAATGAAACATCTTTTGGTAGTATCTCTTTTCATCATATGATTTTTAACACAATTCATACCAATGTGTCCAAATTCTCCACAATAATGACATCTAGACCAGGTATTGTAGTCTCAACCAAATATTGCTTTCACAATTTTCTCTATAGGATTCTATGTCTTTGTTTTGCATTCTGATGCCTTGTGTCCATGTTTCTTATATTTGTGACAGTTGCCTTCAAATCTTGGTTCTATTTGCATTCATTAACCCTATGACCATGCTGATTGTAATTATAGCATTTTCCATTGAATATTACTTTTCCATTGCTCCAACATTTATTTGATGTATGACCTATCTTACCATGGTGATTGTAAGTAGGTCTTTGATTCTTCTGAGCACCTTGTTTGGAGGATTCACCTTCTTCTTTGTATCCAATTCCTTCTTTTCCTTTTTTCCTATAGTGGTATTTCTCATTCAGCTGATCCATGTCTACTTGAGATATCATCATTCTCTCATTGACTTTCTTCTTAGAATTTAGATCATTCCTTAATCTTTCATTGATTTGTGTTTTCGATTTTAGATCATTTTTTATTCTTTCATTGATTTTCCTTTCAGAATGTAGATCATTCCTTATTCTTTCATTTTCAAATCTTAGGCTCATGATTTCCTCATTTGCATTGGAGAGTTGATCAATAAGGTCTTCTTGTAGAAGGGACTAGTTCTAGATTTCATTATTTCTTCCATCCATCTCTTGTTTTATCTTGTTTCTTTGTTCCAAAACTTCACATAACCTTACTGACTGAATTTCTTGTTCTCTTTTCAGCTTTCTTACTTCTTCTTGCAGGGAACCATTCTTCTCTAGGAGTTCCTTGATTGCATCATTTGCTTCATCTAAGCTACTTGAAGGGTGAAAGTCTATAATTCTTTCTTTAATGTAAAGATGATCATTCATTTTATTTGCAAGTTCCTTTCTTCTTTTTAGGGATTGAGAAAGTTGCTCCTTAGATTTCTTGAGTTGGACAATGGCCATTTCCAGATCTAACTTTTTATTATCAGTAGCTTTGTCTATTCTAAATATCTCTATATCCTTGATCTTTGCTCAAGCTGTTAAACTTTCTCTTGAGAACCACTACACTCTGATACCAATTGTTGGAAATATTCAAGACTATGCTAAGTTATTGAAAGGGGAGGGGTGAATCAATAACTTCTAAAACTTTAACAATTTTAATCAAATAATCCAATTAGCACTTGATTCATCACATCTAATCTAATTGCATGCATGAGAAACTAAAAACATTAAAACATCCATAACACTTGAACACAAAGATTTGGTGACCCAGAAACCTTCCAAATAGAAAGTAAAATTGGGGTGGGAATGATACCCAAAAAGTTTAGTATTGCAACATAAAGTTGGCCTGTTAAGGCTTACATTGATCACTTTTGATGATCTACCCTGTTAGGAGAAATTAGGATGGTTAGATCCACCTTGTGAGAGGATTTACAAACATACAATGAAATATGCACTTGATAGAGAGATTTATGAAAGACTGTTAGGACCTTGTTAAAGGATTTTGACTGGTTCACCTATTAGGATGAAGTAGTTGATCTCTAATTTGCAACTAAGTTTGCTAATAGAGATTCCTTAGTGTATTGATCACCTTTCTATGATAGATATGTGTCTACTACTCATACTCTTATGGCCTTTATAATTCTTTATCTGTTGCATTCATAACTTGAACTTTTTGCATCCACATTCACATGCATATTCCACATTCACATTCTTACATTGGATATGATACAATACATCATATATATATATATATATATATATATATCCAAATTAGAAAGTCATCCATGATACAATTTAACACAAATATTACAAAGTCAGCCCACATAAAGATAATCAAGTGCTAAAGATTGACTTGGTGAGGTTATGATACTTGGCATCCACTATCAATGCTTGGCATCATCATGCACTTGGTAGATGTAGAATCTTAGTCCATACTAATCACTTTCAAGTAGTCTTGAACTTAGTCTGCACTAGTGACTCGGTAGATTTTGTGCTACTTGGCAAACATTGAGTCACTTGGTTAGCATAAAGTAGCTTGGTTAACATTGGCTTTGTATCACATGAACTGCAAACTCAGTAGACACTGCAATGCTCGATAACCATTGATAAAATAAATGTATACTAAAATGCATTATTTAAACTACTAGACTTCACAATAATTGAAACTTCTTGATAACTATTGGAATTAGTCCAAAGGACTCGGTAGCAACTGTGGAACTCAATGGCTGCTGAATTACATGGAAAACACTATAAACTATTCAATGAACTTGGTAGCTATATAGAATCTGAATAAGTGTGTGTCACTAATAAAAAACTTGACTGATATGTCAACATCTACACCATTGAGGTGATTGGATTTATGTTACTGTATTAGTTGCTTTGATTATGCTTGTGGATGATTATGAGATTATGATGTGTTAGATGGTTACACTAAGGTTTTTTCTAGTGGTTACCTAAATCTATGTGGTATCATCATTTTTTCTCTAATTACCCTGAGATGTGTACAAAGAATACACTATGTATTATTATCCTAATGTACTAGACTAGGTTCCTATAGTATTGGTTAGTCATGTATATGACCATGTTCACTTTTGTGTTTTAAGTGCCTTTTCATGTTGTTTAAACAACCATTATTAAATGCTTAAATAATTAGAAATGAATTGTCCATGTTGGATTCATTGGTTATGTGCTATAGATATTAGCTTGTTATATTTTGATCTAAGAGATACTTCTTACTCATGTTGTTATTTCTACATTTGCGATGACCTAAGGGTCAAATGTTATACCTTGATTTTAGTATCATAGATGCTATACTACTATGTTGTGTAGTTGATCATAGTTGCATGTTGATGCCATTTTGAGATGATAGTATGTTTTATGATGATATTTGGTGATATTTGGTTATCTAGTATTAGGACATATCTCTGATCATGTTAGATGCTAGATTTAAGCTATGGTTATTTACTTCATTCTTGCCTCATTATGCTTTATGCGAGCATGAGTGATGTAAATGGATTATTTAGTATAATTGAATAAATGGTAAAATTAGGTATTAAGCACATTTATTACTTTGGCTATGTTATTATATACAATTGCACTTGATCATGTATTATAGTGTGCAAGATTTATATCCATAGTAGTGGCACATGGAGTGAGTGATTCAGTTGTTCATATTTTACCAATATTCCATGTATGGTTGACATATCTTATTTAAATGGTTTAATTAAACCTTTTGGTGATTTGATAAATCCAAACTCAATTGTATTATGTGACTAGACCTGTGAATGTGTCTATGCTTTTGGAGGTTCACATTGTTGTGTAGGTTTTTAAGGAAATTCAGTGCTTTTGGTTTTTTGGGCTTTATTTAAATTTATTTTTATTTTTTGGAAGCTTTCCTATAGATGAATTCCAATTACTTGGAATAACCTATTTTTGTTTAAGTTGATTCAAGGTTTAACTAGTTTGGTTTGTTATTTACCCTAATCAATTATTCACTTGAAAAGTGAATAAGTATCAAAAGAGGAATTTAATTCCTCACTTCTCACTTTTGAATTAGAAAGTTTGAGAGTAGAACCCAAAATCCTCTTCATGAGGAATTACTATTTTGTTTGTTGTGGGAGCTATGGGCATGGGATCATTGCGAGATTGGTCTTGTTGGATCCAGCTTGGGGAGATCTTGGATTGTCATTATTTTAAGCTACTTCTATGAGATTTTTTATTTTATGGTTGATATTCCTACTTTTCCATTTTGGCTATGAGGTAGGGATCTCCTATTTCTTTATTTTAGCTCTATTTTAGCTTCTTTTTTTGGTATTCATTTGTTAAGAGGTTGAGAACTAGTGTTCCCCTCTGTTTCTATTTGCTAGCTCTCCTGGTTGGTCAGGTATGAGCATTTCCCTATTTTTTGGGATGAGAGTTTGGGGTTTTGCACCATTATGGTGGCCACTTTTACATACAGACTCCAAACCTAGATTTTATTGGATTTTTGTGGCTTTTGTGCCCAAAGACAAAATGGGTTTTAATTTCAAAGTTTTCTAATTTTTGTTGTTTTTACCTTGATTTTTGTGCTACCCAGTTTTCTTGGGTTTTCTTGGCATGATGTTGGTCGTGGACCTGGACTATCCATAGGATGTTAGTTAGACAATTGTTGCACTTTTATGTTTTGCATTGGGATGTGTGTCACATCCATACTCCTAACTTTGTGTTTAGTTGAATGATTTTATACCTAGTGCTATTATTTCTTTTGTACCCTTGTTATTATTTTGTGGATACTAGGATTTGTGTAGAATCCATCCTCCTAGATTGAGGACACAAGGATATGCATGCCTACAAACACTCATCATTGGATGAGCATGGGTAGCATAGGGTAGCATATAGAGTGGGCTTCTATTTCTGCAGCCTAGTGACTTTTCTCGAGGATTGGCATGTAGAAGTTCTACGTAAATGATAACTAAATAAAACATGGGGTGGTAATAAAACTTAAGCTAATAATGTTTAGTGCAAGAGCATTCCATCAGGGAATTGAGCCACATTATCTAAGCTTGGGCCCTATAATGCCAAGTGAGTCTCCATGATGTCAACCCCTATATAGTAACCTATTGAGTGTCTGACTAGGACTTGTAGTTTATGCATTGTCTCTACTCTTGGTTTCAATCATCATTACCATCTAGCATGAGAATTAGCCATGGATGTTGTGTTTTATGTGTGTTTGTGGTTGAATCATTATCTCCATCAGCATGACGAGAGTGGACCTATGAGTTTCACATTGTAGGGAGGTGTAGCGTTGTATAAAGATGGTCTTTTATTCTAGTGTGATTGTGGCTAGATATTTTTACTTGGTACTTTGGGTTCTAGAGTATGCTTTCTTGTGATTTATGTTTTCACTGGAATGCTTGTGTATCATGTTTAGATAATTTTAGTATTGATGCATTTCCTGATTATGATGTTTAGCATATGATTTGATGATGTTATCTTCTTAGTTGGAGTATCTATTGCTTCTAGTTTAGCATATTAGATTTCTTGTTCTTATGATGTTATTACACTTTAGTAGTGATGTCCTCATAAGATAGCTTTGAATATCTACTTGGAAGTTTGGGATGTTATGCATGGGGAATGGCTAGGACCTTTGAGGTCTCATGATGCTATTATGATTGGGAGGAACCGCACACTCAGTTTTGTTGTTTCAGCTCATTGCGATGTTGCTTTCAATTCTTTTCCTTCATTGCTATGTTTAGATGGTTAGATTCATTTTCTATCATTTTGTTGGTGTGACTTGAGTTTCTATGCCTCAATTTTGGATCTTGTACTCCCTAGTGTGGAGGAAATTATTTTCCTAGCTTTTTACCTTAATGTTTTCTCACTTGTTGATTTTTATCCTTGTGTTAAATTGTACTTTCTCGCATGAGAGTGCAAAATTTTGTGTGGTGTGTTGACTTTCATCACATGGCTCATAGTGTTTCCTCACACATGAAACTCCACACTAGTCTTGGGTGTTTTGGTTGTTAGGCCAAGCATTTTCTAGTGCAAAATGTAGATCCTCACATGGCATGTTGTACATCCTTGAATAAAGGAGTACTTCCTTGAGCTAAATTCTGTCAATTTTGTTTCCCCATGTGAAAAATAGGGGTTATCTCCATTGGTTTTAGGGGAATGTAATTTAGTGTTTTAGGTACCCATTGGGTTTGCTTAATTTTCCATGCTTTGATAGTTTGGAGATTTTTTGTTTTGATGTTGTCTTTGGGTTTTGTTCTTTAGTTTGGTTGTGTCTGTTGGGTAGTGGTGTTTGGAGATCCATTGGTTGTTGGGATTATTGGAGAAGTCTTCCATTGCGATCTTTGTGATCCCTGTATGATGTTGTTATGTGCATTTATACTTGTAAAAAAATTTAATCTTGGCCTGAATTGAATCCTTGTTCCAAGGATCTTGGGGTGGAGCACGACATCTGGTATCAAAGCCCATGTTCAAACATTGGGATCTCTATGTATATGTTTTTTATTAGATAAAAAGGTTTTACAAGGATCTTGAAACTTGAGAGTTAATACAAATCAAGCTGAAAATAAGCATTAGAAGCCCAGCCACAAAAGAAACAAGTCTAAAGGCTAAAGAAGCACAAGGCCCATCCATTATAAAAAAGGCCAAACCAAAAAGACAAAATGAAACAGCCAAAAGCCAGAACGAAAAGCCAACCAAAAAGGAAAATAACAGGATCTACTCCTGGATCTTTCTTTCCAGCTCCTGCATGACCTGAGTAGCCTCCTGTGCCATCTTGTTTTCCTCGGCCTCCTACTAGTGATTCCTGAGTTCTTCCTAGTCTAGAGTAGAAAAAGTGATACCAGTGGTATTATCTTCATCAGATCTGACTTTACCCCTATATTTACCTTCCACATCCCCCTGCATGCCTCTATCTTTAAGCCACTTAGTTAAAGATAAAATGTTGTTATTAATCGAGTTGAGAAGAGAGATCGTCTAGCTTGACAGATTGTGATTATAATTTTCTAGATTGTGGATCCTCCTTTCTATTAGGCTATTCCTATCATCATAAATTGTCCCTTTCTCTAGGCCCTTAAGATTCTTGGCTCCTTCCATTTGAACCACCTTCTCCTTAACCTCCTCTAGCTCATGAAAAAGCTACTTGATTGACTTGAAATTATCAACCATGCTGTTGCGGGCATTGTTCAAGAGGTTCTTCCTAGATTCCCTAGCATTATTAGAGATGGCCACAATCACAGCGTTAATGATCTCTTGAAGATGTGGCTCCTCCTGATTGTCCACCAAGATCTAGGGGTTCATCACTTCCCTAAAAATACCCATTTTTGAGGTCCTCACATTAAAATTTCTCCAAGCTTTCCTCCTATCTTTGCCTAGAACCTCCCCACTCTCAGCACCAAAACTATCCTGAGTCTACTCCTCCAGATGGGCTTGGGGATGGACAAGGGATAGAGGGATTTGCCTCTCATCCTCTGTGCCCACCCTCTTGCATTTATTCCTACCCTGGGAATCCATTTTTTCCTCCTACCTTTCCTTTTCCTCATCTTTAGACTCCATCGCCTCCTCTTCATCAAAAGTGTCCTGTTCCTCCTTCTTAGCCTTCTTCTGACCATGATCTCTAGGGCTAATTCTTCTAGGGATGATGGGGAAGGGAGACTTCTTAACATTTGGTGAAGCTTTTTTACTTGCGAAGGTAAGCCCTCCTTCCTATGAACTAATGATCTAAATATCATCCAAGTCAGAGGAATAGCTAGAGCTATCATTTTCCTCATTCCTAGTCTATGACGAGATGTGACTAATCGTCTGAGCCTTGAAGTGCTCATAGATGAGCAATAACAACCCCTCATATAGAGCAGGGTTAGCATAGGGTTTCTTTTTGAAGCTTGACACCACCTTGCTCATAGAATTCAACAAATAGAAAGGGAAAGAAACTTTGCTATCATGACAAAAATGATTCAGAAGAACAAAATGGTGGGTGCGAACATGATAAAACCTAGGGTCAAGAGTAATGTACTCAATGAAAACACATAGAACATACCTCCAAATCTTCATAATAGACTCCGGATCATAAAATGTATCACTTTTTTTCAGGGCATTCAGCTCCTTAGGATTGTCAACAAAGTCCTTCGCAGCACTGGCCAAAAGCTTTTTATCCCTAAAGAACTTAAAGCCCGCCATTGGAATCTCACTCATAGCCAAGATCACCTCCTCTATTATTAGAAAAGCTATCCCATTCACCTTAACTCTACCATCCTTCCATGAATTGACCATGTTGTTAGTCACGTTTTGGTTGTATCCATGCAGCTTCATGATATACCTTGAAATCATGCCCTAAACTAGTTGCTCCCAAACTTTCTCCCTACTTCTCCATTTCTCCATTTTTCCTACTAGTTCTTTTCTACACCTTTCTCCCACCATTTTGGTACTTTTCTCTTACACAATTCTCATATGCACAACTCTCTGAAACCTCACCACCTGATAGGGTTCTCCATGTTTTTGATGGTAGTTAAAGAAATAGTTCTTGTCTTTGCTTAGATTACGAATGCAACAAAAGACCCATGAAGCATGCCAAATAAAATGTAATAATTCCCACTTCTTGCATTTACCAATGCCACCTTTATGAGTTGTACCCTTTCCCCATAAGCCTTTCCTATTCATAATAGTAATTTGATCTCCTCCATACTCCTTTGGATCTTATCCAGCTCGGTCATACTCTTAACATTTGCTAGAAAACTCTTTCCTGGTTGCCAGGTCATTTTTTGGTTGGATTGGACACCATTATTAGCAAACCAATCTGCCACTGGGTTCGCTTCCTGGAAAACATGAGTGATATGGACTCTTTCAAATTTAGCAAGAGTTTGACATGTCTCATTTATAAGATTAGCAATCGACCAAGAATAATGAGATTTTCCATTTAAACTTTTAATAATATTATTCGAGTGTCCTTCAAGCCATAAATTGGTAACTCCAACTTCAAAAGCCAGTTTCACCACATGATAGGCCACACTTGCTTCCTTGAAGTGATTAGTTTGGAATCCAAGCGGGAGAGAGAAGGCTGCAACTCCATCCCTGATTTCATTCCTAATAATGCCTCCACATCCCAAGGAGCTAGGATTTCCCTTCGAGGCCCCATCAAAATTGGCTTTATGCCATCCTTCTAGGGGGAGAATCCACTTGGCTTCCTATCTTGTTAATAGTCTTTCTTTATCCTTCTCCATTTTCCTACCACCCATTTCGATATCTGCCACCTTCCTAACAAGGTAGTTTTCCTTTATATTTTGGTTAATCTTTTTCCTAAGGACAATGGCAGGTTCCTCTCTGTCTCTAAAGATTCTATTGTTTCTCTCCTTCCAAATGCTCTAGTAGAAGTGGGGTAAGATCCAAGTACCTAAATCCTGCAAAATAGGGGAATAGAACAAGGATTTCCATTGGCAAAAAAAATCTAGGAGATTATCTGGCATGCACCAGCTAATCCCTAAGTCTTGGGTTAGGAAGTCCCAGACCTCCCTAGAGAAGGTACAATGAATGAACAAGTGATTGCTAGTTTCCAGCTCGTTCTTACATAAACTACATCTGCTTGGTAGAATCTAACCTTTTTTTAGTAAGTTGTCCCAAGTGAGAATTTTGTTCTGTAAGGCTAGCCAATAAAATATATTGATTTTTGGAGTGAGCAAAAAATTTTATTAACCCTTTGTTGTAAGCACTACAAGCAAGAAGCCCCACTATTTCACCAAGGGTCAATGGAAAAACATTCTCAATTAAGATCCACAGTAGAGAATGGCCCTGTGGGGACTTGAACCTTGGTTGTAGGTGCTACAGGAAAGAAGCCCCACCATTTCACAAAAGGGACAAGCCCGATCTATATGTATATGTTTCCCATATGGTTGATGTTGTGATTGTGTGAGTGTGAGTGTCTTGGTGAGAGTTTGTGAGTTTTGTTGCTTTGGTATCTACTTGTGATGGAATTTCTTGTCCAAGAGATGCAACTAGGGTAGTGTGAGTAGAATGAAGTGATTATTTCTTTATTTTGTAGATAAAAAATATGTGCCTTAGTAT